>JARBWK010000017.1:4609344-4639344 GCA_030556195.1 Anolis apletophallus | reverse complement strand
CTGATGACCTTCCGTGGGGTTGTCCCTGATGCCCTCCCGCCTCGGCCCGCCCCCCCGGTGCCCCCTCCCTTATTTTTATTTAATATTAAATATATTTAATTCCATCCTCCCCCTCCCCTTATTTTTATTTAATATTAAATATATGTAATTCCATCCTCTCCCCCCTTATTTTTATTTAATATTAAATATATTTAATTCCATCCTCCCCTCTCCCCTTATTTTTATTTAATATTAAATATATTTAATGCCATCCTCCCTCTTCCCTTATTTTAATTTAATATTAAATATATTTAATTCCATCCTCCCTCTCCCTTATTTTATTTAATATTAAATATATTTAATTCCATCCTTATTTTTATTTAATATTAAATATATTTAATTCCATCCTCCCCTCTCCCCTTATTTTTATTTAATATTAAATATATTTAATTCCATCCTCCCTCCCCCCTTATTTTACTGTTAAATATATCCCATCTCCCCTTAGTTCATCTTTAAATATATTTAATTTATATATTTAATACATGAGGGGATATGGGGGGAGGGAATACTTGAGGAGCCCCCTGCTTCGGCCTACCTTTTCCAAACACGCAGGATCCAGGAGTACCCGGACGATGAGAGAGGCGATGACTGACTGAGTCGAAGAAGGTCCTAATTGCGTCTGTGGGCCTCAGCGATCCAGGAGTAGAGTAGCCGAAGAGTATCATGAGAATACGCAATCCACACGGGATTTCGCTGTCAACGCCGGCGTGATCTCGCGTTGGCAGCGAAATCCCGTGTGGATTGCGTATTCTCGCGATACTTACTCCGAACCCGGAAGTAGGTATTTTTTTTAAAAAAATATTATTTATTTTATTTTTCAATTTTTTTAAATTAAAAAGCTTAGGGGGCCGTAGGGAAGGGGCTGGGGGCCGTATACGGCCCCCGGGCCGGCAGTTGGACAGCCCTGGTCTATATCAATATTGGACTCATAAGTCCCTGAGTAACACAAGCAATATCGTGCAATAGTCATACAAATGCAAGAAAATACAGTATTATGAAGGTAAGTACCATACATACATATCCTAATGTAAGGCAATCACGGGCAGCTAACTCACATGCAAGTGAGCGGAGACACCGGAAAGGTGCGGAAGGAGGTTCCTGCGTCATCAATGAGGGACACAGTCCCGGACGCCATCCCAAATAATGTAAATATACAAACAATAATAGAATGTCCAGGTCAATATGACCATATATTGCAATTAGATCATAAAGGGAGGTCGTCCTATGGTCAACGAACCAATCAAATGATGTGCGCCTTCGTTTCTCCCCGAAGGGCTTCCTCAGGACCGGGGGCGTGGCCTATGTAGCGAAATCTCGCGAGCGTCTCGCAGCAGGAACAACACTGGAGTATCAACAAAATAATACAGGAAATACATGTATAACAATAATAGAGACGCGCTTCCAAGTGGAAACAGCCCAGGTCAATGAAAAAAATTCAATAATATCTATCAAGGGATAGGGAAGCACATACATACCAATGCATGGAGGAACAAGAGCACCGCAAATGCGTACGATATCTGTCGATATCGGGCTGGAGGCGCAATTACCAAGGAGAGCCGCAGTTAAATACAGGTAGAACAGGTGGTAGTTAAATGAGTAATTCACTGATAGCTAATTGATCGTTTAACCCTTGCGGTTCCTCACATTGTAAATTTACTATCCATTTACTGTGTCCCTCATTGACGATGCAGTAACTTCCTTCCGCACCTTTCTGGTATGGTGGAATGTGTTGGGGAGTTTGGTGCTTCTGGGGCTTATAGTTTCATTGTCTATGAGCGTCATTGCATGACCGCTCTCTTTTTATATATATAGATTATTTCCAGCATTTTACCCCGCTCTTCTCAACCCCCGAGGGGGGACTCAGAGCGGCTTACGAAAAGGCACAATTCGATGCCCGCACAGTAAAACACAATATAAAACCCCAGAAACATTCAACATTAAAATACATTAAAATACAATTACATTAAACATCATACGCATTCATTTAAGTTAAAAACAGTGTTCCGTCCATAAAAAGCATTGACCGCTATTTATCAACTTTCCATTGAAATCCAATCTAAAATGCTGCCTTGTGCTAGTGTGCCAACGCCTGGTCCCATAGCCAGGATTTTACTTTTTTCCTGAATGCCAGGAGGGATGGAATTGATCGTATGTCACTGGGAAGCGCGTTCCACAGACGGGGAGCCACCACCGAGAAGGCCCTCTCCCTCGTCCCCACCAACCGCATTTGAGAAGTTGGCGGGAGCGAGAGCAGGGCCTCCCGTAAGATCTCAAATTACGAGGTGGGACGTAGCGGCAGATGTGTTCGGACAAGTAAGTTGGACCAGAACCGTATAGAGCTTTGTAGGTCAAAACCAGCACTTTGAATTGAGCTCAGAAGTGCACAGGCAGCCAGTGGAGCTAACACAACGGGGTGGTGGTGGTGGTGGGGGGGGGGGGGGTGGTATGCTCCCTGTATGTAGCTCCAGTTAGTAATCTGTCTGCCGCCCGTTGGACTAGTTGTAATTTCAGAACTGTCTTCAAAGGCAGCCCCACGTAGAGTGTGTTGCAGTAATCTATTTGGGATGTGACCAGAGCGTGGATGACCGTAGCCAGATCAGACTTCGCAAGGTACGGGCGCAGCTGGCGCACGAGTCTTAACTGTGTAAAAGCTCCCCCGGCCACCGCCGAGACCTGGGGTTCCAGGCTCAGCGATGAGTCCAGGGTCACTCCCAGGCTGCGAACCTGTGTCTTCAGGGGGCGTGTGACTCCATCCAACACAGGCTGTAACCCTATGCCCTGTTTGGCCTTTCGACTGACCAGGAGGACCTCTGTCTTGTCTGGATGAAGTTTCAATTTGCTAGCCCTCATCCAATCCGACATAGATGTTAAATAATAGAGGGAAAAGGATCAGGCCCAGATTACCCATAAGGCTACCCAAGGCCATGGTCTCGGGTGACAGAAATGGGGGCGGGGCGGCCGATTCGGACCCCCCAAAATGTTTTAAATTTTTTTTTGAAAAAATTCAATTTTTTGGGTGGCTCTGCGCCTGCGCGCAGAGCGCCATAGACTCTCAGAGGCAGTTCCGCTGCCTCTGCGAATCTATGGCGCCGCCCCCCTGCGCGCAGGCGCAGAAGCGCCAAAGATCGTCCTTCCC
Organism: Anolis apletophallus; assembly: GCA_030556195.1. NCBI lineage: Eukaryota > Metazoa > Chordata > Lepidosauria > Squamata > Anolidae > Anolis > Anolis apletophallus. The sequence continues at coordinate 4,636,169 of JARBWK010000017.1, read as the reverse complement.
TCCTAAGGCCGTGACATGCCGGCCGCCTCAGAAGGGCGATTTCGCCACTTGTGAAGCGGCCGGCATGTCACGGCTTTAGGAGAGAGGGAGGAGCCATGGGTAGGCCCCGCCCTTGGAGCCACTGCCGCGCATGCGCCGCATCGGCTCCGGGGGTGGGGCTTTCCTTCCTCCTCCTCCTCGCGCCGGCGAGGAGGATGAGGCGGAGCCGGGGGCGGAGTTGGGGCGGGGCGGAGCCGGGGTGGGGTGGGGAGTAGCCGGGGGCGGGGCAGGCAGGGGCGGAGCCTTTGGCCTAGGATGTCAAAAAGGCATGATCCGGGCCTGGAGAGGATTGCCCCCTGAGGAGCCCCACAAAGAAGCGGGGAACCCCCCGAGACATCCTCGCCCCTCCTCACTCGCTGTGATCGGTTCCGGAGGAAGGACGACAGCCAGTTTAAGGCTGTCCCCCTCACCCCGGCTCCGGCCAGGCGGTGAGTCAAAAGATCGTAATCGACTGTATCGAACGCTGCTGTGAGGTCCAAAAACACGAGCAGCGCCGATCCGCCCTGATCGAGCTGGCACCGTAGCCAGGCCCGGATTACCCATAAGGCCGCACTAGGCCATGGCCTAGGGGTGCAAGCCAAGGGGGTGCAGTTCACACAGACCAAAAAAAATGTTGAAACAAAACTCTCTTTCTGTCTCGGGGGAGGGCGAGGGGAGAGCGCTGCGAGGAGGCAGAGGAGGAGGGAATGGCACCCCCCTCGCCATCGCCCCCACCCCCTTGTCAAGGAAAGAGGGTGCAAGGAGGAGGAGGTAGAGGGAAGCCCCCAGGGCTGCTGCCGGGCATGAGCGCCACCCAGGAACATGGCGGAGGAGGCAGAGGCACTTGCACCCTCCTGCTGCGCATGCCCGGCAGCAGCTCTGGGGGTGGGGCTTCCCTCCGCCTCCTCCTACTCATGGAGCGCCCTCCTTCCTTGAGTCAAGGAAGGAGGGCGTTCCGCAAGTGCCCGGGGACTTCCCTTCCTTCCTCCTCCTCACACCGTCCTTCCTTGATTCAAAATAGCTCCGAGATATAATAGATCCTTTTGCCCTACACAGTTATAGCACTATGGTTCCTTGATTCAAGGAAGGAGGGCGCACAGTGCTGCGAGGAAGAGGAAGTGGGGGGTGGATGCAGAAGAGGTTGGTGTGGGGGCATAATTCCAAAGTGTGGCCTAGGGCGCCAAAAGGGGTTAATCCGGGCCTGACCGTAGCTTGTAGGCCTCTAAATGTTTCTAAAGTACTTACAAAACTAAAATTCTGGGGGTGAACACTAGATGGCGCTGGTACTTTGTTTATAGAGTGTTGCTAAAGCTCTGGTGGTGAAGTGCCCACCACCAGAACTTTAGCAACACTGTAGAAGCAAAGCACCAGCGTCACCTAGTGTTCACCACCAGAACTTTAGCAACACTGTAGAAGCAAAGCACCAGCGCCACCTAGTGTTCACCACCAGAACTTTAGCAACACCTGTAGACCACCAGAACTTTAGCACCAGCGCACCACCTAGTGTTCACCACCAGAACTTTAGCAACACTGTAGAAGCAAAGCACCAGCGTCACCTAGTGTTCACCACCAGAACTTTAGCAACACTGTAGAAGCAAAGCACCAGCGCCACCTAGTGTTCACCACCAGAACTTTAGCAACACTGTAGAAGCAAAGCACCAGCGCCACCTAGTGTTCACCACCAGAACTTTAGCAACACTGTAGAAGCAAAGCACCAGCGCCACCTAGTGTTCACCACCAGAACTTTAGCAACACTGTAGAATCAAAGCACCAGCGCCACCTAGTGTTCACCACCAGAACTTTAGCAACACTGTAGAAGCAAAGCACCAGTGCCACCTAGTGTTCACCACCAGAACTTTAGCAACACTGTAGAAGCAAAGCACCAGCGCCACCTAGTGTTCACCACCAGAACTTTAGCAACACTGTAGAAGCAAAGCACCAGCGCCACCTAGTGTTCACCACCAGAACTTTAGCAACACTGTAGAATCAAAGCACCAGCGTCACCTAGTGTTCACCACCAGAACTGTAGCAACACTGTAGAAGCAAAGCACCAGCGCCACCTAGTGTTCACCACCAGAACTTTAGCAACACTGTAGAAGCAAAGAACCAGTGCCACCTAGTGTTCACCACCAGAACTTTAGCAACACTGTAGAAGCAAAGCACCAGCGCCACCTAGTGTTCACCACCAGAACTTTAGCAACACTGTAGAAGCAAAGCACCAGCGCCACCTAGTGTTCACCACCAGAACTTTAGCAACACTGTAGAATCAAAGCACCAGCGCCACCTAGTGTTCACCACCAGAACTTTAGCAACACTGTAGAAGCAAAGCACCAGCGCCACCTAGTGTTCACCACCAGAACTTTAGCAACACTGTAGAAGCAAAGCACCAGTGCCACCTAGTGTTCACCACCAGAACTTTAGCAACACTGTAGAATCAAAGCACCAGCGCCACCTAGTGTTCACCACCAGAACTTTAGCAACACTGTAGAAGCAAAGCACCAGCGCCACCTAGTGTTCACCACCAGAACTTTAGCAACACTGTAGAAGCAAAGAACCAGTGCCACCTAGTGTTCACCACCAGAACTTTAGCAACACTGTAGAAGCAAAGCACCAGCGCCACCTAGTGTTCACCACCAGAACTGTAGCAACACTGTAGAAGCAAAGCACCAGCGCCACCTAGTGTTCACCACCAGAACTTTAGCAACACTGTAGAAGCAAAGCACCAGCGCCATCTAGTGTTCACCCCCAGAATTTTAGTTTTGTAGGTACTTTAGAAAGATTTAGAAGCATGATTTAACAGGCCTAGTAGCTTGTCTGTGATGGAAACCAGGACCGTCTCCGCCCCATGCCCCGAACGGAAGCCGGACTGGAAGGGGTCTCGCCAAGTAGCGTCATCTAGGAAGGACAGTAAAATATAAAACAATTTAAACAACATATGGATGGTTCTGCAGGACAAACCTTGATGTTGAGAATTATAGATAGCAGAAAACAGAGGAGGCTGGAGAGACCAAAACCGACCAAGAGCAGCACCTTCCGGCCCTTTGAGTCAATGATAACCATCTGGAGAAAAGAAATATGAGAAAGAGAAGGGAAGGAGGGAACCAATTGGTGCTTTGAGCAGAAGAAGGGCACGACACAGTCTGCAAGCCCCAGCGGGACTCACGGTGCTTCTTCAGAGGCTTTTAAATAAAGGCTGTATGGCCATCTGCCTGGAGGGCTTGGATTGTGCTTTCCTGCATGGCAGAAGCGGGTTGGATGGTGAGTTTTCCCCAAAGACCCCCCAGTATTTCTTGCTGGTCATGGGGACTCTGTGTGACAACTTTGGTCCAATTCCATCTTTGGTGGAGTTCAGAGTGCTCATTGATTGCCGGTGAACTATACCAGTGTTTTTCAACCTTTACCAAATCCTGGGGCACATCACCAACCAAAATGACACAAAATGACACTCTAACACAGTCATACATATAGTTGATATGTTTTTAAATGTATTTATACACTCAGTGTGAAACCTGGGCCTGTTTCGATGAACACAACATAGATGTCCTGGCAGGAATGGCAGAAAGACACAAACTTCCCACACAGAACTCCCATAACCAAGAGAAAATACTATAAGAGTTTGGTGGGCGTTGACCTTGGGTTTTGGAGTTGTAGTTCACCTATATCAGGGCTGTCCAACTGGCGGCCCCTGGCCGCATCCGGCCCCGTAGCCTGTTGGACACGGCCCCACCTATGCCCTCAGCCGCCATTTTTATTTTATTTTATTTTTTTAAATCGATTTTTTTAAAAAATGGCGGCCGGGGGGGGAGGGGGAGGCGGGGCAGGGAGGAGGAAGAGAGCTAGCTCCTCCTTTTCGGCGGCTCCCCCGGCCTAGGAAGGGAGGGGGCGCCGAAAAGGAAGGCGGGCGCCAAACGGCAGCGTCACAGGCCTGGTGTGACGCGCTGCCCCTGGCACCGCCTCTCCTCCTTTTGTGCCCCCTCCTTCCTAGGCCGGGAGCCGCGAAAAGGGCAGAGCGGCGCCAAGAGCAGCGCGTCACAGACCTGGCGTGACGCGGCTGCTCTTCAGCGCCGCCTACTCCTCCTTTCGGCGGCCCCCGGCCCAGAAGGAGGCCCAGAGGAGAAGGCGGTGCCAAGAGCAGTGCGTCACGCCAGGCCTGTGACGCGCTGCTCTTGGCGCCTTCTGCCCTTTTTCGGCGGCTCCCTGCCCTAGGAAGGTCCTAGGGCAGGAGCCGCCCTTGGCAGAAGGCGGCGCCAAGAGCAGCGTCACGCCAGGCCTGTGACGCGCTGCTCTTGGCGCCGCTGCGTCCTCCTTTTTCGGCGGCTTTAGGAGGGGCGGGGCCTGGGCTGGGGGCGGGGCTGGGGGCGGGGCCTGGGGCGGGGCCGAGCGGCCCCGCAGTTCATCAGTGACCTCTTATCCGGCCCTGGACCCGCCAGAAGTTGGACAGCACTGACCTATATCCAGAGAGCACTGTGGACTCAAACAATGTTGGATCAGGACCAAACTTGGCATGAATACTCAATATGCCCAAATGTGAACACAGATGGAGTTTGGGGGAAATAGACATTGACATTTGGGAGTTACAGTTTCTGGGATTTATAGTTAACACACAACCCAAGAGCATCCTGAACTCTTGCAACAATGGAATTGAACCAAACTTGGCATATTGAACTCTCATTACCAACAGAAAGTACTGAAAGGGTTTGCTTGGGAATTGACCTTGAGTTTGGACGTTGTAGTTCTTTTACACCCAGAGAAAAATAGACCTTGACATTTGGGAGGAAGGCTGAGGAAGGCTGGCGAGGGAGTCCCTCACGGGATCCCACCTGCCTTTCCTTCCTCTGAGGGCCCTGACCCTTTCCCCCTGCGAAGGAAGGTCCCTTCTCCCCTTTGGGGCCCTTCCTCCCCAAGGGGCTTTGGGGGGGCTGGGCAGAGGGGAAGGGCGTCCCGGGGCCTCACCTGGGACGCAGCAGGGCCGAGCTGGGGCGCCTCCGGAAGCAGCTGGCTACTTCGCTTCCTTCACCACTGCAGGAGAAAGGTGAATGCGTCTGCCACCGAACAAAAGCCGCACAAACCCCAACCTGAATCCTCCCTCGGTCTGCGGGACCGCACTCGCTCTCTCTCTCTTTCGCTCTCTTTCGCTCTCTCTCTCTCACGCGCACTCTCTCTTGCACGCTCTCTCTCTCTCACTGCGCTCTCCCTCGCTCTTTCGCGGGTGCGCGCTCTCTCACGCGCACTTTCTCTCTCTCTCTCTCTCTCGCCTTTGGAGTGAGTTTGCACCCGCTGCGCTTTCCCTAAGCCTCCCGACTCCCGAGGAGACCTTCAGAGCACAGCGGAGCTTTCCAACCGGTGGGAATGCATGGGGACCTTGGAGGTGGCGGGACGGTACCTACTCTCCTTTCTCTTCAGCTTTGGAGGCACCAAGCCGAAAGCTAGCCATGTGTGGGTCTGAGTGGTGTGTGGGGAGGGTAGAGGTTGTCTTAAAGGGGGCGTAATTCCAAAGTGTGGCCTAGGGTGCAAAAAAGTGTTAATCCGGGCCTGGTCTTAAGCGAGACAAGCGGTGTTAACCAGAGTGGATGGATTTATTCCCTTTTCTTCCCCCATCTTTTGGAATAATACAACTACTTTCAAAGTAATGAAACAGGAAATAACACTTTGAAACCATTAACAAAGGATTCGGAAGTCTCGGAAATTTTGAAAAGTTTTGAACTTATTTTTCTGTGAAAATCGGAATTAACTTTACATTCAAACCACCAACTCCCCCTACATCCGAAATGAGTTATGAACCATTTTTTTGGATCGAACAAGCTCTCTCTCTCTCTCTCTCTCTCTCTCTCTCTCTATCTATCTATCTATCTAGCGTATGTGTGTGTATATATATATATATATATCCTATCCTATCCTATCCTATCCTATCCATCCATCCATCCATCCATCCATCCATCCATCCATATCTATCTATCTATCTATCTATCTATACACAAAATTAAAAGTTAAAATATGTATGTGTGTATGTGGCTGGTATGTTCCTGAGATAGATAGATAGTAGGTCTGTGCAATCATGGTTCTAAATGGTTCTAAAGTACTTACAAAACTAAAGTTCTGGTGGTGAACACTAGGTGGCGCTGGTGCTTTGCTTCTACAGTGTTGCTAAAGTTCTGGTGGTGAACACTAGGTGGCGCTGGTGCTTTGCTTCTACAGTGTTGCTAAAGTTCTGGTGGTGAACACTAGGTGGCGCTGGTGCTTGCTGCTTCTTAAAAAGTTGCTAAGGTTCTGGTGGTGAACACTAGGTGGTGAACTGGTGCTTTGCTTCTACAGTGTTGCTAAAGTTCTGGTGGTGAACACTAGGTGGCGCTGGTGCTTTGCTTCTACAGTGTTGCTAAAGTTCTGGTGGTGAACACTAGGTGACGCTGGTGCTTTGCTTCTACAGTGTTGCTAAAGTTCTGGTGGTGAACACTAGGTGGCGCTGGTGCTTTGCTTCTACAGTGTTGCTAAAGTTCTGGTGGTGAACACTAGGTGGCGCTGGTGCTTTGCTTCTACAGTGTTGCTAAAGTTCTGGTGGTGAACACTAGGTGGCGCTGGTGCTTTGCTTCTACAGTGTTGCTAAAGTTCTGGTGGTGAACACTAGGTGGCGCTGGTGCTTTGCTTCTACAGTGTTGCTAAAGTTCTGGTGGTGAACACTAGGTGGCGCTGGTGCTTTGCTTCTACAGTGTTGCTAAAGTTCTGGTGGTGAACACTAGGTGGCGCTGGTGCTTTGCTTCTACAGTGTTGCTAAAGTTCTGGTGGTGAACACTAGGTGGCGCTGGTGCTTTGCTTCTACAGTGTTGCTAAAGTTCTGGTGGTGAACACTAGGTGGCGCTGGTGCTTTGCTTCTACAGTGTTGCTAAAGTTCTGGTGGTGAACACTAGGTAGCGCTGGTGCTTTGCTTCTACAGTGTTGCTAAAGTTCTGGTGGTGAACACTAGGTGGCGCTGGTGGTTTGCACTTCTACAGTGTTGCTAAAGTTCTGGTGGTGAACACTAGGTGGCGCCTGGTGCTTTGCTCCTACAGTGGTGCTTTGCTTCTACAGTGTTGCTAAAGTTCTGGTGGTGAACACTAGGTGGCGCTGGTGCTTTGCTTCTACAGTGTTGCTAAAGTTCTGGTGGTGAACACTAGGTGGCGCTGGTGCTTTGCTTCTACAGTGTTGCTAAAGTTCTGGTGGTGAAGACTAGGTGGCGCTGGTGCTTTGCTTCTACAGTGTTGCTAAAGTTCTGGTGGTGAACACTAGGTGCGCTGGTGCTTTGCTTTTACAGTGTTGCTAAAGTTCTGGTGGTGAACACTAGGTGGCGCTGGTGCTTTGCTTCTACAGTGTTGCTAAAGTTCTGGTGGTGAACACTAGGTGGCGCTGGTGCTTTGCTTCTACAGTGTTGCTAAAGTTCTGGTGGTGAACACTAGGTGACGCTGGTGCTTTGCTTCTACAGTGTTGCTAAAGTTCTGGTGGTGAACACTAGGTGGCGCTGGTGCTTTGCTTCTACAGTGTTGCTAAAGTTCTGGTGGTGAACACTAGGTGGCGCTGGTGCTTTGCTTCTACAGTGTTGCTAAAGTTCTGGTGGTGAACACTAGGTGGCGCTGGTGCTTTGCTTCTACAGTGTTGCTAAAGTTCTGGTGGTGAACACTAGGTGGCGCTGGTGCTTTGCTTCTACAGTGTTGCTAAAGTTCTGGTGGTGAACACTAGGTGAGTTCGCTGGTGCTTTGCTTCTACAGTGTTGCTAACATTCTGGTGGTGAACCCTAGGTGTCGCTGGTGCTTTGCTTCTACAGTGTTGCTAAAGTTCTGGTGGTGAACACTAGGTGGCGCTGGTGCTTTGCTTCTACAGTGTTGCTAAAGTTCTGGTGGTGAAACACTAGGTGGTGCTGGTGCTTTGCTTCTACAGTGTTGCTAAAGTTCTGATGGTGAACACTAGGTGGTGCTGTTGCTTTGCTTCTACAGTGTTGCTAAAGTTCTGGTGGTGAACACTAGGTGGCGCTGGTGCTTTGCTTCTACAGTGTTGCTAAAGTTCTGGTGGTGAACACTAGGTGGTGCTGTTGCTTTGCTTCTACAGTGTTGCTAAAGTTCTGGTGGTGAACACTAGGTGGCGCTGGTGCTTTGCTTCTACAGTGTTGCTAAAGTTCTGGTGGTGAGCACTAGGTGGCGCTGGTGCTTTGCTTCTACAGTATTGCTAAAGTTCTGGTGGTGAGCACTAGGTGGCGCTGGTGCTTTGCTTCTACAGCATTGCTAAAGTTCTGGTGGTGAACACTAGGTGGCGCTGGTGCTTTGCTTCTACAGTATTGCTAAAGTTCTGGTGGTGAACACTAGGTGGCGCTGGTGCTTTGCTTCTACAGTGTTGCTAAAGTTCTGGTGGTGAACACTAGGTGGCGCTGGTGCTTTGCTTCTACAGTGTTGCTAAAGTTCTGGTGGTGAACACTAGGTAGCGCTGGTGCTTTGCTTCTACAGTGTTGCTAAAGTTCTGGTGGTGAACACTAGGTGGCGCTGGTGCTTTGCTTCTACAGTGTTGCTAAAGTTCTGGTGGTGAACACTAGGTGGCGCTGGTGCTTTGCTTCTACAGTGTTGCTAAAGTTCTGGTGGTGAACACTAGGTGGCGCTGGTGCTTTGCTTCTACAGTGTTGCTAAAGTTCTGGTGGTGAACACTAGGTGGCGCTGGTGCTTTGCTTCTACAGTGTTGCTAAAGTTCTGGTGGTGAACACTAGGTGGCGCTGGTGCTTTGCTTCTACAGTGTTGCTAAAGTTCTGGTGGTGAACACTAGGTAGCGCTGGTGCTTTGCTTCTACAGTGTTGCTAAAGTTCTGGTGGTGAACACTAGGTGGCGCTGGTGCTTTGCTTCTACAGTGTTGCTAAAGTTCTGGTGGTGAACACTAGGTGGCGCTGGTGCTTTGCTTCTACAGTGTTGCTAAAGTTCTGGTGGTGAACACTAGGTGGCGCTGGTGCTTTGCTTCTACAGTGTTGCTAAAGTTCTGGTGGTGAACACTAGGTGGCGCTGGTGCTTTGCTTCTACAGTGTTGCTAAAGTTCTGGTGGTGAACACTAGGTGGCGCTGGTGCTTTGCTTCTACAGTGTTGCTAAAGTTCTGGTGGTGAACACTAGGTGGCGCTGGTGCTTTGCTTCTACAGTTTTGCTAAAGTTCTGGTGGTGAACACTAGGTGACGCTGGTGCTTTGCTTCTACAGTGTTGCTAAAGTTCTGGTGGTGAACACTAGGTAGCGCTGGTGCTTTGCTTCTACAGTGTTGCTAAAGTTCTGGTGGTGAACACTAGGTGCGCTGGTGCTTTGCTTCTACAGTGTTGCTAAAGTTCTGGTGGTGAACACTAGGTGACGCTGGTGCTTTGCTTCTACAGTGTTGCTAAAGTTCTGGTGGTGAACACTAGGTGGCGCTGGTGCTTTGCTTCTACAGTGTTGCTAAAGTTCTGGTGGTGAACACTAGGTGGCGCTGGTGCTTTGCTTCTACAGTGTTGCTAAAGTTCTGGTGGTGAACACTAGGTAGCGCTGGTGCTTTGCTTCTACAGTGTTGCTAAAGTTCTGGTGGTGAACACTAGGTGGCGCTGGTGCTTTGCTTCTACAGTGTTGCTAAAGTTCTGGTGGTGAACATTTCAGAACTCTAACGAAATGTTCAAAATTTTGTTATAAATGGCAGTTGCTAATTGGTTCTGTCTTAAAAATCTCCAATAATGAAATAATAATGAAGTTTTGAAAGTTTTGTTGGAGTTCTCCACCAGATCTTTATCAACACTGTAGAAGCAAAGCACCAGCGCCACCTAGTGTTCACCACCAGAACTTCAGTTTTGTAAGTACTTTAGAACCATTTAGAACCATGATTGCCCAGGCCTAATAGATAGATACATAGATAGATAGATAAGTAGATAGATATAATGTATTATATAAATATCAGGAATGGGCAAAGCTTTTGACCAACGTAAACGTAACAGTATTTCAGACCTCCTTTTGCCATGCAAGAAAATCAAAACACTCCCAATAGATGGCCACCCAGCCTTTGTAATAATAATAATAATAATAATAATAATAATAATAATAATAGCAGAACTCCAAGGGCCATCCGGTCCAACCCCTTCTGCCAAGAGTTCCACTGAGCACACTTTGAGAACCACTGTATTAGCTTTTGAGCCACAGAACTTTGTGTGGTTTTGCCCACAACCCTTGGAGCTGAAGGTGTGGCATCAGTCCAGTATTTGCTGCTAGGATAAGAGAGAAAAGTGGGTGAGTCTTACCGTAAACACGACTGTAACCATCATAACAGTGGCTGTGGCTAGACTGATGTACTGCATCGTTCTGGGTTGTATCCCCATAGCTTTGTAGACTTTCTTTGCATAATAGTATACCTGAAATGAAACAACCTAAGATATGCATCTGAAAACCTGCGAGAATCCTTTGTGCTGTTCTTTAGGACGGGGCAAAACATTTTGTTTGTTTATTTATAGTGCTTATATTCCACCCTTCTCACCCCGAAGGGAACTCAGGGTGGATCACAGAAAACATATACGGCAAACATGCAATGCTGGTTATACAATGACAAGACATATGAAAATAGGGGCATAGTAGAGTCTTGCTTATCCGACCTTCGCATATCTGACATTCTGTCTTATCCGACGTCCCCTTTTCCTCCAGCATTTCCCCTTCTATAATAATAGTGTGAGAGAGAGGCATCAGTCTGAGAGAGCCCTCAGTGTGAGAAGGCCTCAGTGGGAGAGAGGAGTCAGTCTGATTGAGCCCTCAGTATGAGACCTCAGTGTCAGAAGGCCTCAGTGGGAGAGAGGAGTCAGTCCCAGAGAGCCCTCAGTGTGAGAAGGCCTCAGTGGGAGAGAGGAGTCAGTCTGAGAGAGCACTCAGTATGAGACCTCAATGGGACAAAGGTATCAGTGTGAGAGAGGAGTCGGTCTGAGAGAGCCCTCAGTGTGAGGCGGCCTCCGTGGGAGAGAGGAGTCAGTCTGAGAGAGCCCTCAGTGTGAGAAGGCCTCAGTGGGAGAGAGGAGACAGTCTGAGAGAGCCCTCAGTGTGAGAAGGCCTCAGTGGGAGAGAGGAGTCAGTCTGAGAGAGCCCTCAGTGTGAGACCTCAATGGGAGAAAGGCCTCAGTGTGAGAGAGGGAGTCAGTCTGAGAGGAGCCCTCAGTGTGAGAAGGCCTTTGTGGGAGAGAGTCAGTCTGAGAGAGCCCACAGTGTGAGAAGGCCTCAGTGGGAGAGAGGAGTCAGTCTGAGAGAGCCCTCAGTCTGAGACCTCAATGGGAGAAAGGTGTCAGTGTGAGAGAGGAGTCAGTCCGAGAGAGCCCTCAGTGTGAGAAGGCCTCAGTGGGAGAGAGGAGTCAGTCTGAGAGAGCCCTCAGTGTGAGACCTAAATGGGAGAAAGGTGTCAGTATGAGAGGCCTCAGTGTTAGAGAGCCCTCAGTGTGAGAAGGCCTCAGTGGGAGAGAGGAGTCAGTCTGAGAGCCCTCAGTGTGAGACCTCAATGGGAGAAAGGTGTCAGTATGAGAGAGGAGTCAGTCGGAGAGAGCCCTCAGTGTGAGAAGGCCTCAGTGGGAGAGAGGAGTCAGTCTGAGAGAGCCCTCAGTGTGAGAAGGCCTCAGTGGGAGAGAGGAGATTATCTGCGAGAGCCCTCAGTGTGAGAAGGCCTTAGTGGGAGAGAGGGGGCAGTCTGAGAGAGCCCTCAGTGTGAGAAGGCCTCAGTGGGAGAGAGGCCTGAGAGAGCCCTCAGTGTGAGAAGGCCTCAGTGGGAGAGAGGAGTCCGTCTGAGAGGCCCTCAGCATGAGACCTCAATGGGAGAAAGGCCTCAGTGTGAGAGAGGAGTCAGTCTGAGAGAGCCCTCAGTGTGAGAAGGCCTCAGTGGGAGAGAGGAGTCAGTCTGAGAGAACCTCAGTATGAGACCTCAATGGGAGAAAGGTGTCAGTGTGAGAGAGGCGTCAGTCTGAGAGAGCCCTCAGTGTGAGAAGGCCTCAGTGGGAGAGAGGAGTCAGTCTGAGAGAGCCCTCAGTGTGAGAAGGCCTCAGTGGGAGAGAGGAGACAGTCTGAGAGAGCCCTCAGTGTGAGAAGGCCTCAGTGGGAGAGAGGAGTCAGTCTGAGAGAGCCCTCAGTATGAGACCTCAATGGGAGAAAGGTGTCAGTGTGAGAGAGGAGTCAGTCTGAGAGAGCCCTCAGTGGGAGAAGGCCTCAGTGGGAGAGAGGCATCAGTGTGAGAAGAGCCCTCAGTATGAGACCTCAATGGGAGAAACGTGTCAGTGTGAAGAGAGGAGTCAGTCCGAGAGAGCCCTCAGTGTGAGAAGGCCTCAGTGGGAGAGAGGAGTCAGTCTGAGAGAGCCCTCAGTGTGAGACCTCAATGGGAGAAAGGTGTCAGTGTGAGAGAGGAGTCAGTCCGAGAGAGCCCTCAGTGTGAGAAGGCCTCAGTGGGAGAGAGGAGTCAGTCTGAGAGAGCCCTCAGTGTGAGACCTCAATGGGAGAAAGGTGTCAGTGTGAGAGAGGAGTCAGTCCGAGTGTTAGCCCCTCAGTGTGAGAAGGCCTCAGTGGGAGAGAGCCCTCAGTCTGAGAGAGCCCTCAGTGTGAGACCTCAATGGGAGAGAGGAGTCAGTCCGAGAGAGCCCTCAGTGTGAGAAGGCCTCAGTGGGAGAGGTGTGTTTTAGTCAGTCTGAGAGAGCCCTCAGTGTGAGAAGGCCTCAGTGGGAGAGAGGAGACAGTCTGCGAGAGCCCTCTCAGTGTGAGAAGGCCTTAGTGGGAGAGTTTTTTAAGGCAGTCTGAGAGAGCCCTCAGTGTGAGAAGGCCTCAGTGGGAGAGAGGAGAGTCAGTCTGAGCCGGAGCCCTCAGTGTGAGAAGGCCTCAGTGGGAGAGTGGAGTCAGTCTGAGAGAGCCTTCAGCATGAGGCCCTCAATGGGAGAAAGGCCTCAGTGTGAGAGAGGAGTCAGTCTGAGAGAGCCCTCAGTGTGAGAAGGCCTTAGTGGGAGAGAGGAGTCAGTCTGAGAGAGCCCTCAGTGTGAGAAGGCCTTAGTGGGAGAGAGGAGTCAGTCTGAGAGAGCCCTCAGTGTGAGAAGGCCTTAGTGGGAGAGAGGAGTCAGTCTGAGAGAGACCTCAATGGGAGAAAGGCCTCAGTGTGAGAGAGGAGTCAGTCTGAGAGAGCCCTCAGTGTGAGAAGGCCTTGTTAGTGGGAGAGAGTTTTTAGTCAGTCTGAGAGAGCCCTCAGTGTGAGAAGGCCTTAGTGGGAGAAAGGCTTCAGTCTGAGAGAGCCCTCAATGGGAGAAAGGCCTCAGTGTGAGAGAGGAGTCAGTCTGAGAGAGCCCTCAGTGTGAGAAGGCCTCAGTGGGAGAGAGGAGTCAGTCTGAGAGAGCCCTCAGTGTGAGAAGGCCTCAGTGGGAGAGAGGAGTCAGTCTGAGAGAGCCCTCAGTGTGAGAAGGCCTCAGTGGGAGAGAGGAGTCAGTCTGGGAGAGCCCTCAGTGTGAGAAGGCCTTAGTGGGAGAGAGGAGTCAGTCTGAGAGAGCCCTCAGCATGAGACCTCAATGGGAGAAAGGCCTCAGTGTGAGAGAGGAGTCAGTCTGAGAGAGCCCTCAGTGTGAGAAGGCCTCAGTGGGAGAGAGGATTCAGTCTGAGAGAGCCCTATTAAAGGAGCCTTCTATTAAAGGAGCCTTTCCCAATAAGTGAAAAAGGCAAGACAAGGAGGAGGAGGGAGGAGGAAACGGGGAAAAGAGGCAGGACCGGAAGTGGAAGCGTCCTCCCTCCTTCCCTCTGTGATTTCCACGCTCCTCTTCCCCATCCGGGCACTTCCTGCTGGGCCAGTCTAGTCCCGAGGCGTTGCCTTGTTTTAACTCTTTGAGTCCCTGTTGTTAGTATTCTAGGTGTCTAGCGCTGTGTCGGACAGGTAACAGTAGGAGATTCCGTATTATCTGACATTCTAATTTATCCGATGTTCTGCTGACCCATTTATGTCGGATAAGCGAGACTCTACTGCATATATGTTTTTCCCCCTCATTATTCGGCATCTTTTGGAGACTGTGCTCGGTTCTGTAATTTTCTGTCTCCCAACACCCTTAAATGTTCTCTTGGGGACATAAAGAATATTGTTGATCCATTTTTAGCTTTTAATTAATTAATTAATTAATTTATATTTATTTATTTATTCACTTTTATATACCGCTCCTCTCTGCAGGCTCGGGGTGATTTACATAAAACAATAAAATACACATAAAACAGTTTGTTTGTAAAAACACAAGGGTATGGACAGGGTTATCAGGAGGCGCCTAGATTGAAAGCCTGCCTAAAGAGGAGCATCTTGCAGGCCCTCCGGAAGGGGGTCAACTCTGTGATGGCGCGAGTTCCACCTGGTAACTCATTCCATAGAGTCGGCGCCACCACAGAAAAGGCTCTTTGTCTTGTTGTTGAAAGGGGGCAGGAACAGATTGATGGAATCGTCAGAAGGTTTTGTTCTTCTGAACGCAACGATCTCGGGGGAACGTATGGGTCCCTCAGGTAGACTGGCCCTAGACCAGGGCTGTCCAACTTATTCCGGCCCAAGGGCCGGAAGAAGTGTCACTGATCACCTGGGGGGGCCGTAGGTGATCAGTGAGCGGGGGGCGGGGCCACTCGCATGGGGGCGGGGCCGCTCAATCACGTAGTCCCTCCTCCTTCTCCCGGGCGCGCCGCTGCTTGGATCCCGAGCAGTGGCGCGAGCGGGGAGAAGGAGGAGGGGCTACGGAGGAAGAAGGCAGCCGGCTCCCCCGCCCTTCCTAGCAGTAGGCGGCGCCAAGGGTGGTGCGTCACGCTAGGCCTCTGATGCGCCGCCCTTGGCGCCGCCTACTTCTTCTTTCGGTGGCTCCCCCGCCCTTCCTAGTCGCCAAAAGGAGCAGTAGGCGGCGCCAAGGGTGGCGCGTCACCCCAGGCCTCTGACGCGCCACCCTTGGCGCCCCTACTGCTCCTCTTTCGGCGGTTCCCCTCCCTAGGAAGGGCGGCGCGGAGAGAGGGACGGAGGGGGCGGTGCAGGGAGGAGGAGCTGGCTCCCTTCCTTCTCCCTGCCCCGCCTCCTCCTCCCCCCCCCGGCCGCCATTTTTTTAATTATTATTTTAAAAAATCTTTTAGGAGGGTAGCGGGGGCCGTGCCCAACAGGCTGGGGGGCCGTGTACGGCCCGCGGGCTGCCTGTTGGACAGCCCTGCCCTAGACCATACAAGGCCTTAAAGGTCAAAACCAGCACCTTGGAAACAATCCGGTACTCTATTGGTAGCCAGTGCAATTGCTGTAAAATTGATGTAATGTGCTGTCTTGTCGATGCTCCCACCAGCAATCGAGCAGCAGCATTTTGCACCTGCTTGAGTTTCTGGGTTGTCGACAAGGGAAGGCCGATGTAGAGGGTGTCACAGTAGTCTAGCCTCGAGATGATCATCATCTGGATCACCGTAGCTAGGTCATTCCTGGATAGGTAAGGAGCCAGTCGCCTAGCCTGTCAGAGATGGAAGAATGCGGACCTGCTAACCGTGGAGACCTGAGTCTCCATCAATAGCAGTGGGTCCAATTGTACCCCCAGGCTTTTAACCAACGATGACGAGCTTAATTGCTCGCCATACAGGGTAGGCAACCGGCACTCACCGACACCAGGACGACCCAGCCACAGGATCTCCGTTTTCGATGGATTCATCTTCAACCGGCTATCCAGTCACGGCTTCGAGGCATTGATGGAAACAATCGGGTACAGTGTCCAGCCTGCCATCCATTCTCAGCACCAGCTGGGTGTCATCAGCGTACTGATGACACTCCAGGCCAAAATCGCGGACCAGTCGGGCAAGTGGAAGCATATAGATATGAAACAATAAATGGGAGAGGAAGCTCCCTGGGGAACCCCACAACTTAATGGGAGTCTCCCAGAAGCCATCCCCTCCCTCTCCACTCGTTGTCCCCGGTCTTGAAGAAAGGAGGCCACCCATTTAAGGGCAGTCCCCCTACCTCCCATCACGGCTAAACGATGGGTCAGTAATGTGTGATCTACCGTGTCAAAGGCTGCCGTGAGATCTAACAACACCAGCAGCGCTGACCCACTATGGTCCAGCTGGCGGCGAAGTTGGTCTGTAATGGCGACAAGCACGGTCTCCGTCCCATGCCCAATATGGAAGACGGACTGGAAAGGATCAAGTCCAGCTGTGTCATTTAAGAACTGTTGCAGCTGATCGGCTACTGCCCTCTCAATCACCTTGCCCAGGAACGGCAAGTTCAGTAGGGGTCTTAGTAGGGGTCTTACCATGGCCTCCTTCAAACCCCCTGGGAACACTCCTTGCTCAAGGGAGCTGTTAATTTGTGAAGAATTAGTATTCTGAGTGAAATGTAAACTCATATATCACTGCTTGTATGTACTGTATTGTATGTATAGTCCTGTAGTCCTGGTGATGAAGGAGTTAAGTGTACAAAATCTGTCTGGACTCATGATGCAAGACACTGATGACCTTGATTGGGGGAGGAACTGATAAGTCAGCGTTTTTGCTCTCTTCTGTGCTCTGTGTGCTGTTTTTGGTGTAGGAAGCATGATTGCTCTGTCTGTGCAATAAATCTATTTTAACTAACTCTGGAGTTTGAAGCTGCAACTATTTCCTGACAATTGGGTTATGGGCCTTCCACCACCACCATCTTCTACTCGTCGTGCTTTCTGCTGGTGTTGAAGAGTCTTTGGAGTGGAGAAAGTGTGAGTTGGAGTCTGCAGCTGGATCGGAGCTTCAGCCAGGTGATGCTGTCTTCAGAGGGGGAATGTGAAGAATTAGTATTCTGAGTGAAATGTAAACTCATATATCACTGCTTGTATGTACTGTATTGTATGTATAGTCCTGTAGTCCTGGTGATGCAGGAGTTAAGTGTACAACATCTGCCAGGACTCATGATGCAAGACACTGATGACCTTGATTGGGGGAGGAACTGATAAGTCAGCGTTTTTGCTCTCTTCTGTGCTCTGTGTGCTGTGTGCTGTTTTTGGTGTAGGAAGCATGATTGCTCTGTCTGTACAATAAATCTACTTTAACTAACTCTGGAGATTGAAGCTGCAACTATTTCCTGACATAATTATCCTACACAGGGGGTCTCGTAACCTCTCCCGACAGGATCTAACTACCCAGGAGGGGCATGGGTCGACGGAGCATGTAGTTGGCCTAGCTGCAACCAGGATCTCATCGACAGCTGCTGCGTCCAGCAGTTGGAAACAGCTGAAGGTGCGCCCATCGAGTGGCCACGGAGTCTCGAGTTCACTTACTTTTGAGACATTTCCTATTATTGAAATTATTCTCTTTGATCAAAATGATCCGGAAAGCCCCGCACATGTGGTGAATATACCCACCATGTTGGCAGCACTCGTAATAGATTACCCCAACTGATGTGAGGTGGCCTTGCAAAGCATTTTTTAAAAAAATGAATTGACCCCTGAGAACTACAACAATCACCCTCTTGGGTTGCACTTTCCCCACTGCTGGGGACATGACGACATCTGATCACCTCCAGAGGCCATATTCCGATCATTCGACAGGCTGTGTCCCTTACCCAGTTGGTGCCCGAGAGTTGTTGGCCAACCATCAGGCTGTGTCCCTTACCCAGTTGGTGCCCGAGAGCTGTTGGCCAACCATCAGGCTGTGTCCCTTACCCAGTTGGTGCCCGAGAGCTGTTGGCCAACCATCAGGCTGTGTCCCTTACCCAGTTGGTGCCCGAGAGCTGTTGGCCAACCATCAAGCTGTGTCCCTTACTCAGTTGGTGCCCGAGAGCTGTTGGCCAACCATCAGGGTGTGTCCCTTACCCAGTTGGAGCCCGAGAGCTGTTGGCCAACCATCAAGCTGTGTCCCTTACCCAGTTGGTGCCTGAGAGCTGTTGGCCAACCATCAGGCTGTGTCCCTTACCCAGTTGGTGCCCGAGAGCTGTTGGCCAACCATCAGGCTGTGTCCCTTACCCAGTTGGTGCCCGAGAGCTGTTGGCCAACCATCAGGCTGTGTCCCTTACCCAGTTGGTGCCCGAGAGCTGTTGGCCAACCATCAAGCTGTGTCCCTTACTCAGTTGGTGCCCGAGAGCTGTTGGCCAACCATCAGGCTGTGTCCCTTACCCAGTTGGTGCCCGAGAGCTGTTGGCCAACCATCAGGCTGTGTCCCTTACCCAGTTGGTGCCCGAGAGCTGTTGGCCAACCATCAGGCTGTGTCCCTTACCCAGTTGGTGCCCGAGAGCTGTTGGCCAACCATCAGGCTGTGTCCCTTACCCAGTTGGTGCCCGAGAGCTGTTGGCCAACCATCAGGCTGTGTCCCTTACCCAGTTGGTGGCCGAGAGCTGTTGGCCAACCATCAGGGTGTGTCCCTTACCCAGTTGGTGCCCGAGAGCTGTTGGCCAACCATCAAGCTGTGTCCCTTACCCAGTTGGTGCCTGAGAGCTGTTGGCCAACCATCAGGCTGCGTCCCTTACCCAGTTGGTGCCTGAGAGCTGTTGGCCAACCATCAGGCTGTCTCCCTTACCCAGTTGGTGCCCGAGAGCTGTTGGCCAACCATCAAGCTGTGTCCCTTACCCAGTTGGTGCCCGAGAGCTGTTGGCCAACTATCAGGCTGTGTCCCTTACCCAGTTGGTGCCTGAGAGCTGTTGGCCAACCATCAAGCTGTGTCCCTTACCCAGTTGGTGCCCGAGAGCTGTTGGCCAACCATCAGGCTGTGTCCCTTACCCAGTTGGTGCCCGAGGGCTGTTGGCCAACCATCAGGCTGTCTCCCTTACCCAGTTGGTGCCCGAGAGCTGTTGGCCAACCATCAGGCTGTGTCCCTTACCCAGCTGGTGCCCGAGCTGTTGGCCAACCATCAGGCTGTGTCCCTTACCCAGTTGGTGCCCGAGAGCTGTTGGCCAACTATCAGGCTGTGTCCCTTACCCAGTTGGTGCCCGAGAGCTGTTGGCCAACCATCAAGCTGTGTCCCTTACCCAGTTGGTGCCCGAGAGCTGTTGGCCAACCATCAGGCTGTGTCCCTTACCCAGTTGGTGCCCGAGAGCTGTTGGCCAACCATCAGGCTGTGTCCCTTACCCAGTTGGTGCCCGAGAGCTGTTGGCCAACCATCAAGCGGTGTCCCTTACCCAGTTGGTGCCTGAGAGCTGTTGGCCAACCATCAGGGTGTGTCCCTTACCCAGTTGGTGCCTGAGAGCCATTGGCCAACCATCAAGCTGTGTCCCTTACCCAGTTGGTGCCCGTGAGCTGTTGGCCAACCATCAAGACAATTATGGAGAGGATGTGCCAGCGGAGGGCCCGATAGCTGAGTAGCTTGAGGGCGTTCATGTCTTTCTCCTCCGCCTCCGAGATGTCTTCCTGTTTGATTTCTTCAATCTCATCCTCCACATCGCTGTGATATCTCAGGTTCTGCAGGACTGGGTCCAACAAGTCATACAAAAAATTGGTGAGGCACGTGTGTGGTGCCAGATGCAGCCAGTGCAGATTTGGGATGGGAGGAGACCAGCCTAGGTGGTCCCACTTTGCTACAGTTTCTGTTTGTCAGAAATATTAAAGATTAACTAGGCATTTTTACAGGACAGCCTCTGAGGATGCTTGCCACAGATGCAGGCGAAACGTCAGGAGAGAATGCCACTAGAACATGGCCATATAGCCCAAAGCTACCTACAACAACCCAGTGATTCCAGCCATGAAAGCCTTCGGCAATACTTTAGACACTTTTAACTACAAAAAGAGGTGTCAAGCACTGAAAGGGATAAATGGATGCAAGGACTCAGCAAAAGCTGCAGGTCAATATAAGCAGGTGTACCTGTAGCTTAGTAGCCCTCTGTTTGTGAGAGGTCTCTGTGGGAGAAGGGCCTCGGTGTGTTGGTAGGCCTCAGTGTGAGAGGACCTCAGTGTTAGCTCACCTCAGTTTATGAGAGCTCTCAGTCTGTGAGAGGTCTCTGTGGGAAAAGGGCCTCAGTGTGTTAGTAGACCTCAGTATGAGAAGGCCTTAGTGTTAGTTTGTCTCAGTGTGTGAGAGAGCCCACAGTGTGAGAAGGCCTCAGTGGGAGAGAGGAGTCAGTCTGAGAGAGCCCTCAGTGAGAGAAGGCTTCAGTGGGAGAGAGGATTCAGTCTGAGAGAGCCCTCAGTATGAGACCTTAATGGGAGAAAGGTGTCGGTGTGAGAGAGGAGTCAGTCTGAGAGAGCCCTCAGTGTGAGAAGACCTCAGTGGGAGAGAGGAGACAGTATGAGAGAGCCCTCAGTGTGAGAGGCCTCAGTGGGAGGGAGGAGTCAGTCTGAGAGAGCCCTCAGTGTGAAAAGGCCTCAATGGGAGAGAGGATTCAGTCTGAGAGAGCCCTCAGTATGAGACCGCAATGGGAGAACGGTGCCAGTGTGAGAGAGGCGTCAGTCTGAGAGAGCCCTCAGTGTGAGAAGGCCTCAGTGTGAGAGAGGAGTCAGTCTGAGAGAGCCCTCAGTGTGAGAAGGCCTCAGTGGGAAAGAGGATTCAGTCTGAGAGAGCCCTCAGTATGAGACCTCAATGGGAGAAAGGTGTCAGTGTGTGTGAGAAGGCCTCAGTGGGAGAGAGGATTCAGTCTGAGAGAGCCCTCTGTATGAGACCTCAATGGGAGAAAGGTGTCACTGTGCGAGAGGAGTCAGTCTCAGAGAGCCCTCAGTGTGAGAAGGCCTCACTGTGCGAGAGGAGTCAGTCTCAGAGAGCCCTCAGTGTGAGAAGCCCTCAGTGTGAGAGAGGAGTCAGTCTGAGAGAGCCCTCATTGTGAGAAGGCCTCAGTGTGCGAGAGGAGTCAGTCTGAGAGAGCCCTCAGTGTGAGAAGGCCTCAGTGGGAGAGAGGAGACAGTCTGAGAGAGTCCTCAGTGTGAGAAGGCCTCAGTGGGAGAGAGGAGTCAGTCTGAGAGAGCCCTCAGTATGAGACCTCAATGGGAGAAAGGTGTCAGTGTGAGAGAGGAGTCAGTCTGAGAGAGCCCTCAGTGTGAGAAGGCCTCAGTGGGAGAGAGGATTCAGTCTGAGAGAGCCCTCAGTATGAGACCTTAATGGGAGAAAGGCCTCGGTGTGAGAGAGGAGTCAGTCTGAGAGAGCCCTCAGTGTGAGAAGGCCTCAGTGGGAGAGAGGTGTCAGTCTGAGAGAGCCCTCAGTGTGAGACCTCAATGGGAGAAAGGCCTCGGTGAGAGAGAGAGGAGTCAGTCTGAGAGAGCCCTCAGTATGAGACCTCAATGGGAGAAAGGTGTCAGTGTGAGAGAGGCGTCAGTCTGAGAGAGCCCTCAGTGTGAGAAGGCCTCAGTGGGAGAGAGGAGTCAGTCTGAGAGAACCTCAGTATGAGACCTCAATGGGAGAAAGGTGCCAGTGTGAGAGAGGCGTCAGTCTGAGAGAGCCCTCAGTGTGAGACCTCAATGGGAGAAAGGTGCCAGTGTGAGAGAGGCATCAGTCTGAGAGAGCGCTCAGTGTGAGAAGGCCTCAGTGGGAAAGAGGATTCAGTCTGAGAGAGCCCTCAGCATGAGACCTCAATGGGAGAAAGGTGTCAGTGTGAAAAAGGAGTCAGTTCGAGAGAGCCCTCAGTGTGAGAAGGCCTCAGTGGGAGAGAGGAGTCATTCTTAGAGAGCCCTCAGTATGAGACCTCAATGGGAGAAAGGTGTCAGTGTGAGAGAGGCATCAGTCTGAGAGAGCCCTCAGTGTGAGAAGGCCTCAGTGTGAGAGAGGAGTCAGTCTGAGAGAGCCCTCAGTGTGAGACTTCAATGGGAGAAAGGTGTCAGTGTGAGAGAGGAGTCAGTCTGAGAGAGCCCTCAGTGTGAGAAAGCCTCAGTGGGAGAGAGGAGACAGTCTGAGAGAGCCCTCAGTGTGAGAAGGCCTCAGTGGGAGAGAGGAGTCAGTCTGAGAGAGCCCTCAGTATGAGACCTCAATGGGAGAAAGGTGTCAGTGTGAGAGAGGAGTCAGTCCGAGAGAGCCATCAGTGTGAGAAGGCCTCAGTGGGAGAGAGGCGTCAGTCTGAGAGAGCCCTCAGTGTGAGAAGGCCTCAGTGGGAGAAAGGCCTCGGTATTAGCAGGGCTCGGTGTGAGAGGCTTCGGTACGAGAAGCCCCAGGTTGAAGGCCATCCTGTGTGAAGGCTGCTGTGTGTTAAGCTACTATGGGAAGCTCCTGTTTAACTTTGATGTGCGTGGAGGCCCTGTCAGAGCGAAGTTGTTTATCTGCATGAGAAAGAAGCCCAGCATGGAAGCAAAGAAGACTCTGAAAGCGATGATTGGCAGGTGCCAGGGACCAATCAATGCAAGTAAACCTTTAGCAAACCGTGCAAGCTGCAAAAAACACATTCTAACAATGCAAACCTTTGCAAACTCAAGATTCTCTATCCAGGTGGCGCGCACCGCGCAGTCACACAGATACTGGGTGACTTCGTGACTTGGAAGGCGCTCTAAACAGACTGCGCGCTGGCACCAGAGATGCAGAGACAACTTTAAGAAATGGGTCCACAAAGTGGAGTCCACGACATGCGATTGCGGAGAAAAGCAAACCACTGACCACCACTACAATGCAGCCTGAGACCTGCCACATGCACAATGGAGGACTTTCTCACAGCGACACCAGAGGCACTCCAAGTGGCCAGCTTCTGGTCAAAGAACATTTAGCATAATGCCAAGTTTTGAACTTTGTTTGTGGTTTTTCCTATGCATTATAACTGTATTCTCAGATCGCTTCTGACACAAAAAATAAATAAATTTAAATTTATAAATACATACAAATAACCCACTCAATATCAATCTATATCAGTGTTTCCCAACCTTTTTTGAGCCGCGGCACACTTTTTACATTTACCAAATCCTGGGGCACACCACCAACCAAAATGACACAAAATGACAATCTAACACAGTAATACATATAGTTAATATGTTTTTAAATGTATTTATACACTCAGTGTGAAACCTGGGCCTGTTTCGATGAACACAACATAGATATCCTGGCAGGAATGGCAGAAAGACACAAACTTCCCACACAGAACTCCCATAACCAAGAGGAAATACTATAAGAGTTTGGTGGACATTGACCTTGGGTTTTGGAGTTGTAGTTCACCTATATCCAGAGTGCACTGTGGACTGAAACAATGTTGGATCAGGACCAAACTTGGCATGAAGACTCAATATGGCCAAATGTGAACACAGATGGAATTTGGGGAAAATAGACCTTGACATTTGGGAGTTACAGTTTCTGGGATTTAAAGTTAAAACACAATCAAAGAGCATCCTGAACTCTTGCAACAATGATAGAACTGGGCCAAATTTCCCACACAAAACCCCCAGCAGGCAAGAGGAGGTCTCAACTTGAGGAAAGGGAGGCAGGTCTTCCCAATGCATGGAGAGGGAGCGACCAAGTAGACAATGGGTGGGGAGAGGGGTGTTTGTAATTTTGTGCCTTTATAGAGGTAGGTTTCTTAAGGTTTTTATACTTCAACGCACTAGACTCTCCCCGCTCCCCTCCTGGTGGTTCCAATTTCCTACGGCACACCTGATGATCACTCACGGCACACTAGTGTGCCCCGGCACACTGGTTGGGAAACACTGATACACACACACACACACACACACACACACACACACAAATATTAGTGTCGTCGTTCCATTCATAAAAACAACAAAACCACTGAACGCGGAAATACCAAATTCGGCCACAAAACCCCAAACGGTACAAGGAAACACACGGAAAATTTCACAAACAACACAAACAACCACTTCAAAAACACAAAAAACTACATTTCCCAGCATCCCCCGCGCCAACGGTAGACAGAGGATGCGCGTAAATACTGCACAGGCATGCAAACCTCTCCCCCCCCCCCCCGCCAACACAACCAGCCAATCCACAGGAAGGAAGGAAGGAAGGAAGGAAGGAAGGAAGGAAGGAAGGAAGGAAGGAAGGGGGATTGTGGTGAGGGGGCGGGGCCAGAGCGAGGAAGGGGCTGGAGTAGTGGGAGTTGTAGTCCCGAACACCTGGAGGGCGAGAGGAAGGGCCCAAGTTGGCCCAGACAGGGTTCCCAATGAGGGGGCTCCGGGAGGCCAGAGGAGAAAAACGGAAGGAAGGAAGGGGAGGGAGGGAGGGAAAGAAAGGGAGGAGTGATAGAGAAAAGGAAAGGATGGGAGGAAGGAGGGAAAGGACGGAGGGAAGGACAATGTGATTACTCTCATGGGATGTTTACCTTGCCTTGCTTGCTCTTCATCCCTCCTCTGAATCAGCAAGTATCTGGGGCTTTCGGGGAAAGGAGTGAATAGGAGGCACTGAACCAATGCCGGAACCCCAGAGAGGCTCAGCATTATTGGCCAACCTGTACAAAAAGACACACTGTTGTGAAGTGTGATGACACACACCGTTTCCCATAGCTAGGGGGACCCGCTCTGATTTACCGTCTTCAGTTCCCAGCACTTGCTCAAAATCCAGTATCTGAGCCACTATGATTCCTAAGACCATAAACAAGAAGGGGACCAAGCCAACGGCGCCCCTCGAATTCAATGGGGAAATCTCTGTGACGTACAATGGAGTCGCACTAGAGTAGATGCCTGGGTGGATAATAAATCAAGGGATTATTCACAGCATTATTTATTTATTTATGTATGTTTTTATGTGATGCAGATAAAAACATAACTACTCAATACTGGATGTCTGTATGAAGGTAGTGGCACCTGGCTAGACAGTTGTGATGCCATAAGCTCGATGCACAACCTTGTAATTGTTTTAGATTCATAGTTGCAAGTATGTACACACAAATACATATAGACATGTCTAGATAGATATAATATAGATATATAGGGCTTGCAAATATCGTAGGAGGGAAATGCACATACACACACAGAGAGATTCTAGATAGATATAAACATAGATATATAGGGCTTGCAAATATTGCAGAGGAAATGCACATACACACACAGAGAGATTCTAGATAGATATAAACATAGATATATAGGGCTTGCAAATATTGCAGGAGGTAAATGCACATACACACATAGAGAGATTCTAGATAGATATAAACATAGATATATAGGGCTTGCAAATATTGCAGAGGAAATGCACATACACACATAGAGAGATTCTAGATCAGTGGTTCTCAACCTGGGGGTCGCGACCCCCAGAGGGGTCGCCTGGCCATTTTTGAGGGGTCGCGGGATGACCTCATTTTGGCCCCGCCCCCTTTGTATTCCTGGAATGGCCGCCGGGCAACCTCCGGCAGCCAAAGAGCCAGCCAGCACCCGCGCCTGAAAGAGAAGGACGTCCCTTAGTCTGCGAGCGGGGCTTGGGGGACGGAGCGTGACGGGCCTTCTGGCCTCCCAGCCTCCTCCCCCCCAAGCCCAGTGGCCCCTTGGTGCCATTCCTCGTGTGAAGTGGGTGCGGAGACCAGGTGAGGAGGGGCTGGGGAGCCTTTCTCAGCCCCACCAAAGAGGGAGGGGTCCCTTCTCCTCCTTTTCATTCCTGCAAGGTGGGCGGGCGGGCGGCCGCTTCGTGCAGGCACCGCTCACCAGGCCTCGCCTTCCCTTGCCTGGGTGGGTGTCTGCGGGAAGGGGTCCTTGCAGCCCCCAGCCTTGCAGGGCCCAGCGCAGGGCAGGCAAGGGCGCTTTCAAGGCGGGCCCCTTCTCTCTGCTGCAACTGCAGGGTGGTTTCCCATCCCCCGCCAGGCAAAGGGCAGGCCTCTCGCTAGGCCTCGCCTTCCCTTGCCTGGGCGCTGGTAGGAAAAAAGCCTTGCAGCCCTCGGCCAACCAAGGCTGGGGGGTGGGGAGGCGCCCCGTGGCAAGGGCAGAAGGAACAAGGGGCCGGGAGCTGGCAGCTGGGCGAGTGAGGCCCGCTTGGAAAGCACCTCCTGCCCCTCCGTGCCGAGGCCAGTCAAGCCGAGGCCTGCAAGACTTTCCTTCCCACTGGCGCCCAGGCGAGGGAAAGCAAGGCCTGGTGAGCGGTGCCCGCACGGGCAGCCGCCTGCCTCTCTTGTAGGAGTGAGAAGGAGGAGAAGGCGCCCCTGGTTGGTGGGGCTGACCAAGGCTGCTCCCAGCCCCCTTGCTTGGTCTCTGCACCTGCTTCTGCTGGCAAGCAGGGGAGAGGGGCTTGAGGAGCCCACCCACCCACCACCCCTCCTCCTCTCCTTCTTCCTCATCTGCAACAGCGGCAGCGGAGACAACCACGGTCAGCCTAAAGCCGTGCCGCCGCTGCTTTAAAACTGAGGAGCAGGAGGAAGGGGAGGAAGAGGAGGAGGGCGGTGGGTGGGCTCCTCAAGTCCTTGCCTTGCCCGCTGCCAGCAGAAGCAGCCTTCTTCCTCTCGGCTGCTTCCTTCCCCGGCTTTCCTTGCCGCCGCCGCCTCCTCCTCCTCCAAGAGGCCCCGGAGGAAGCAGCTCCCTTCTTCGCCAGCTCCTTCTTTCTTGCCTCCCTCCCTTCACTGCAGGCAGGAAGGAAGAAAAGAAAGAGGCAGAAAGAAGTTTTTAGTTTTGAAGTCTCCCGTTCCCCTGCTGCATCCTGCTCCCTTCTTTCTCCTCCTCCAACTCATTCTTCGTTTCCTCCCTCCCTTTCTTTCCTTCCCTCCTTCCTTTCCCTCCCTCCTTCCTACCTTCACTTCCCTTCCTTCCCCTTCCTTTCCTTCTTTCCCTCCTTCCTTCCCTTTTTCCTTTCCATCTTTCCATCCTTCACTTTGTTCCTTTTCCTTCCTTCCTGTCCCTCCTTCCTCCTCTTTTCCTCCTTCCCTCCCTTCTTCCCCCTTTCTTTCCTTCTTTCCCTCCTTCCTTCCCTCCCTTCCCTCTCTCCTTTCTTCATTCCCTTCCCTCCTTTCTCTCCTTTACTTCCCCCCTTCCCTTCCCTTTTCCTTCCTTCCTGTCCCTCCTTCCTCCTCTTTTCCTCCTTCCTCCCTCCTTCCCCC
>JARBWK010000017.1:4471766-4609244 GCA_030556195.1 Anolis apletophallus | reverse complement strand
GTTTTAGAGTGTCATTTTGTGTCATTTTGGTTGGTGGTGTGCCCCAGGATTCTGTAAATGTAAAAAATGTGCCGCGGCTCAAAAAAGGTTGAAAACCACTGCCATATCTTGCTGGATGTTGCCATTTCTGGGGAAAGGAGTTGCTTTAGGAACAGGATGTTCTCCTCACTGTGTTTAATGTATGGAATAGCAGCATTGTACCTCTCAGCACTTGCAATCATCCTTAATGCTTTTCTAGTTAAGAACATAAGAACATAAGAAGAGCCATGCTGAATCGGGCCTCAGCCCATCTAGTCCAGCATTCTGTGTCACACAGTGGCCCACTGGTTGTACACGGGGATCTCTAGCAGAAAGGAGGGCAAAACCCTCACCTGCTCCCGACCCCCCACAACCAGTACCCGGGGAAAATCCTGCCTGCCTCCATCAACACAGAGGTGGCACTTGGATGTCCATTTCAGTAGCTACGGATTCCCTTGGTATCCATGAATCTGTCTAATCCTGCCTTGAAGCTGTCCAGGCTGACCGCTGTCACAACCTCCTCTGGAAGTGAGTTCCATAACCCAATGACCCTCTGGGTGAAGAAATATTTCCCTTTATGAGTCCTAACTTCCCTACCTTGGAGCTTTAGGGAGTGCCCCTAGTCCTAGTGTTGTGTGACAGAGAAAATATTTTTTCTCTATTCACCTTTTCTATCCCATGCATGATTTTATACACTTCGATCAAGTCACCTCTTAAGCGCCGTCTTTCAAGGCTGAAAAGACCAAGGCGTTGCAACCTGGTTTTCGTAAGGAGCCGCTCCATCCCTTGGATCATTCTTGTTGCCCTTTTCTGTACCTTTTCCAGTTCCGTTATATCCTTCTTGAGGTGCGGAGACCAGAATTGTACACAGTACTCCAGATGTGGCCTCACCATCGATTTGTAGAGAGGCAATACAACATTTACCCGACCTATTTTCGATTCCTTCCTGATCATGCCAAGCATAGAATTTGCTTTTACTGCTGCTGCACTGGGTTGACATCTTCATTGAGCTGTCCACCAAAACCCCAAGATCCCTTTCCTGGTTTGTCTCGGAAAGCTTTGAGTACATAATCTCACCTTAGGCCTTCCAGAAGTCTTGCAAAGCACCTCAATGTCATCTCTTCCGTCCTGCGGATGGGAAAAGGAAGAGCCAGGCCAATTTAACTCAAGTTAGAGTTGAAGCAGGGGCATTGTCACCCATAGTTTCCTATCTCTTCACTCTCTCCACTTCATCAACCCAGTGGTTCTCAACCTGTGTGTACACAGATGTTTTGGCCTCCAGCTCCCAGAAATTCTAACAACTGGTAAACTGGCTGGGTTTTCTGGGAGTTGTAGGCCAAAACACCTGGGGACCCACAGGTTGAGAACCACTGTATTAACCCATCAACCAAGATGACTATACGTATGGGCTCATTAGCACAAGATGCAGGGCCTGGCCTGAGATGTAGGCCTGGGCAATCATGGTTCTAAATCAGGGCAGCCCAGGAAGTCGATCGCGATCGACTGGTTGATCCCGGGACCAAAGGAGGTCGATCCCAGCTGGATGGGGTGCTTCTCAGAGGGGGCGGAGCCATGCCGTGCCAAGCCCCGCCCCCTCGCCCGGCTTCAGCGCTACCACAGCTTCTCCAGGCTTGAGGAGGGTAGTGCCAAGCCAGTAGTGGCTATCTATGTCACCACTGGCTTGGCATTACCCTCCTCTAGCCTGAGAGAAGCTGTGTAGCGCCTAAAGCTCAGAAGGGGGGAGGGGGTGAAGCCATGCCGTGCCCAGCCCCGCCCCCTCCCTCGGCTTCAGTGCTACTATTTATTTTATTTATTTATTTATTTTTCATTTTTGTATTCCGCTCCTCCCAGCAGGCTCGGGGCGGATAACAACAAATATAACGGGCTACATGTCACCACATGTCGGCATGTAGCCCTACATTAAAAGCATAAAAAAAACATAAAACACATTAAAAACACATTACATCACCACACAGGTATGGAAGGACATGCGACATAGTTCTTAGTCGGTGTACTAATTGAAGGCTAGGCCAAAGGGCCGTCTTACAAGCCCTCCGAAAGGGGCCAGTTCCGAGATAGCTCGGGTACTGTCCGGGAGGCGTTCCAAAGCACCGGCGCGCTACGGAAAAGGTTCTCTGTCTAATCGTCGATAGATGGCAGGAGCGGATTGATGGCACTGACAACAGATTCTGTTCATCTGAACGCAGTGATCTCGGGGGTGAATACGGGGTAAGGCGGTCCCTCAGGTACGCAGGCCCTAGGCCGTGCAAGGCCTTGAAGGTCAAAACCAACACCTTGAAGGCAATCCGGTACTCAATAGGAAGCCAGTGCAGTTGCCGGAGGATAGGTGTGATGTGCTCCCTCACTGGCGTTCCGCCAGCAAGCAGCGGTGGCATTCTGCACCAGCTTGAGTTTCGGATTGTCGACAAGGGAAGGCCAATCTACAGCTTCTTCAGCCTTGAGGAGGGTAGTGCCAAGCCAGTAGTGGCTATCTATGCCACCACTGGCTTGGCATTACCCCCCTCTTCTAGCCTGAGGAAACTGTGTAGCGCTAAAGCCAGAGGGGGAGGGGGGTGGAGCCATGCCGTGCCAAGCCAAGCCCCTCCTCCCTCCAGTGCTACCACAGCTTCTTCAGCCTTGAGGAGGTAGTGCCAAGCCAGTAGTGGCTATCTAAGCCACCACTGGCTTGGCATTACCTCCTCTAGCCTGGAGAAGCTGTGGTAGCCGCTAAAGCCAGATTTGGGAGGGGCGGAGCCAGGGTGTGCCAAGCCCGCCCCTCCGGCTTCAGCTACCACAGCTTCTTCAGCCTTGAGGAGGTAGTGCCAAGCCAGTAGTGGCTATCTATGCCACCACTGGCATTACCCTCCCTCTAGCCTGAAGTAGCTGTAGCAGCTAAAACCAGATTTTGGGAGGGCGGGCCAGGTGTGCCAAGCCCGCCCCTCCCCAGCTTCAGCCTACCACAGCTTCTTCAGCCTTGAGGAGGGTAAGTGCCAAGCCAGTAGTGGCTATCTATGCCACCACTGGCTTGGCATTACCCTCCTCTAGCCTGAGAAGCTGTGTAGCGCTAAAGCCAGATTTGGGAGGGCAGAGCCAGGGTGTGCCAAGCCCCGCCCCTCCAGGCGCTTACCTACAGCTTCTTCAGCCTTGAGGAGGGGTAGTGCCAAGCCAGTAGTGGCTATCTATGCCACCACTGGCTTGGCATTACCCTCCCAGCCTGAGAAGCTGTGGCGCTAAAGCCAGAGGGGGGGGGTGGAGCCATGCCGTGCCAAGCCCTCCCCCTCCCTCGGCTTCAGTGCTACTACAGCTTCAGCCTTGAGGAGGGTAGTGCCAAGCCAGTAGTGGCTATCTATGCCACCACTGGCTTGGCATTACCCCCTCCTAGCCTGGAGAAGCTGTGGTAGCGCTAAGTGCCCAGGGGAGGGGTGGAGCCATGCCGTGCCAAGCCCCGCCCCTCTCCTCGGCTTCAGTGCTACTACAGCTTCTTTCGGCCTTGAGGAGGGTGCAGTGCCAAGCCAGTAGTGGCTATATGCCACCACTGGCTTGGCATTACCTCCTCTAGCCTCCGAAGCTGTGGTAACGTAAAGCCAGATTTGGGAGGCGGAGCCAGGGTGTGCCAAGCCCCGCCCCTCCCGGCTTCAAGCGCTACAGCTTCTTCAGTCTGGGAGGGTAGTGCCAAGCCAGTAGGCTATCTATGCCACCACTGCTGGCACACCTCCTCTAGTCTGGAGAAGCTGTGCTAGCGCTAAAGCCAGATTTGGGAGGGGGCGGAGCCAGGGTGTGCCAAGCCCTGCCCCCTCCCCGGCTTCAGCGCTACCACAGCTTCTCCAGCCTTGAGGAGGGTAGTGCCAAGCCAGTAGTGGCTATCTATGCCACCACTGGCTTGGCATTACCCTCTCTCCAGCCTTGAGGAGGGTAGTGCCAAGCCAGTAGTGGCTATCTATGCCACCACTGGCTTGGCATTACCCGCCCCTAGCCTGGAGAAGCTGTGGTAGAGCTAAAGCCAGAGGGGTGGGTGGGCCATGCCGTGCCAAGCCCCGCCCCTCCCTCGGCTTCAGTGCTACTACAGCTTCTTCAGCCTTGAGGAGGAGGGTAGTGCCAAGCCAGTAGTGGCTATCTATGCCACCTCTGGCTTGGCATTACCCTCCTCTAGCCTGGAGAAGCTGTGGTAGCGCTAAAGCCAGAGTTGGGAGGGTGCGGAGCCAGGCCGCGCCAATCCCCGCCCCTCCCCCAGCTACAGCTCTACCACAGCTTCTCCAGCCTTGAGGAGGGTAGTATCCAGTCAAATCCAAAGGTTTTGACTATCTATGCCACCACTGGCTTGGCACTACCCTCCTCAAGCCTGGAGAAGCTGTGGTAGAGCTAAAGCCAGAGGGGCGGAGCCAGACCCCCAAGCCCCGCCCCCCCCTGCTCCGCCCTGCTTCTCTCGGAAGATTCTGACTTGGTTTTATTATAAGTAGCTCGCATGCTGAAAATTGTGGGCACCCCTGTTCTAAATGGTTCTAAAGTACTTACAAAACTAAAGTTCCGTGGTGAACACTAGGTGGTGCTGGTGCTTTGCTTCTACGGTGTTGCTAACGTTCTGGTGGTGAACATTTCAGAACTCTAACAAAACTTTCAAAATTTTGTTATAAATGGTAGTTCCTAATTGGTTCTGTCTTAAAAATCGCCAATAATGAAATAATAATGAACTTTTGAAAATTTTGTTGGAGTTCTGAAATGTTCACCACCACTGTAGAAGCAAAGCACCAGCCACCTAGTTTTCACCGCCAGAACTTTAGTTTTGTAAGTACTTTAGAACCATTTGCAAGAGGTAGGGAACCTATGGCTCGCGAGCCAGATGTGGCTCTTTTCATGATTGCATCTGGCTCTCCAGAGCAGCCCGGGCCTCAGTTTCCTAGCATGCAGCGGGGAGGAGTGACGCAAATGCGTCGCGACTGCCGCTTCTGCACCGCCATTGTCGCCTCTTCGTCATCCCCCGCTGCTCTCGGGGCCCTGCGCCCTCTTCGCCGGGGATGGCGGAGCCCGGTGGCGGTGCTTTGTCCTCGTCTTCTTCGTCTTCCGCCACGGGCCTCGGGGGAGGCGGCAGAGGCGAGCCTGGCCCTGGCGCTGTGGACCCGGCCTCACTACCCCCGAGGGACGCCCAGCTCATTGTCTTCATTGTTGGGCAGCTCAGGAGCCACGGCCTCTTTGATGCCTTCTGGAGTGACTGCCTCGCCAACGTCGATACCAAGCTCCGCCTTGGCCCTGCGCCCTCCCCTTCCTTCCTTCCTCTTCCTTTCTTTTCCCCTCTCTTTTTCTTTCATTCTTTTCCCTCCCTCTCTCACTCCTTCTTTCCTTCCTTCCTCTTCCTTCCTTCTCTCCTTCCTTTTCCCTCCCTCTCTCCCCTTCCTTCTTTCCTCCATTCTCCTCTTCCTTCCTTCCTTCCTTCCTTCCTTCCTTCCTTCCTTCCTTCCTTCCCCTTCCTTCCCTTCCTTCCCTTCCTTCCTTCCTTCCTTCCTTTCCTTCCTTCCTTCCTTCCTTCCTTCCTTCCTTTCTCCCCTTCACCCTTTCCTTCTCTCCTTCCTTTTCCCTCCCTCCCTCTTCCTCCCTTCCTCTTCTATTCTTTTCCCCAAGTCTTCCTTTCCTTCTCCTTCCTTTCTTTTCACTTCCCCTCTCCCCTTCTTTCTTTTCTTCTTTTTCCCTTCATTATTTTACCTTTTCTTCACTCTCTTTCCTTTCTTTTCCCCACCCTTTCCTTTCCTCCCTTCCCATTTCCATCTTTCTTTTCCCCTCCTTGTCTCTCTCCTACTTTTCTTCGCAACCTTTTCCATAGTTCATTCTTCTTTTCTTTCTTCCTCTCCCCTTCCCTCCTTTATTTCCTCTTTCTTTCCCCCTTCCTTCCTTCCTTCCTTCCTTCCTTCCTTCCTTCCGTCTTCTCTTCCTTCCCAGAGTCCTGAGCATGCCGGTCATTCTGCCGGGGGAATCCTTTTCTCTTCGTATGTACGTATATACTCACATGTAGTTGAATTCAGTCTTAAAATATATTATATATATTATATGGCTCTCACTGAAATCAATTTCCAAATATTTTGCTTTCATGGCTCTCTGTCAAAAAGGTTCCCCACCCTTGCCTTTGAGCGTCCTGGAGAGGCCGAAACTGTGATTCTTTAAACTGCAGATACGGAAACCCCTCTGATTTCCCGTATCTGGATCATATCTGCGTTTCAACAGCTTTAAATCGTGGATACGGAAACCCGCCTGGTTCCCCGTATCTGCGATTCAATATATAAAATAGATTATATGGGTCTCACTGAAATAAATTTCCAAATATTTTGCTTTCATGGCTTTCTGAGTCAAAAAGGCTCCCGACCCCTGATTTAGAACCATGATTGCCCAGGCCTACTGAGATGGCTTCAGAAACCTTTTAGAAATTAGTTTAGGCGTTTAGTGGAACTCTAGAAACCAAATCTACCTCCAAGTAGGAGATTTGGAGCAGGGGTTTGATGTCGGTTTTTGCGTCTTGGTCAACAACAACATTTTATTATGGTCCGAAGATCCCTATTACACTGTAGGTGTACAAGATATGCTGGTAATGAGATTAAGAACATCTGGCTGGTTATACACACAAATGGATGAAATTTACAACAGTTAAAAGCTGCTTAAAATACATGTTGGCTAAAAACATGGGTAAAAACTACAAGAAGTCCCGGCGTTTTTCAGCCTGTGCCTAAAATTTATTTATATTATTTATTCATTTATATTCCGCCCTTCTCACCCCGAAGGGGACTCAGGGTGGATTACAGTACACATACAAGCAGACAATCCCTGCCGTTTTTGTATTTGATATACAGCACATACAACATATAGTAAGTAGGAGGATCTTTCAGTTGAGCCACAGGTTCTTCCTGGTTCTTTCCAGTTGTGTCACCGGGTGCTGTTCCTCCATTGCGCCACAGGGGGTGCTGTTGCTTCATCCTCCTATGACGAAGAGCTTGCCAGCCCGTTAGGCAATCGGTCTTCCTTATTTATTGGCGTTATAAATGTCCTTCCCCGCAAAGCGGTCCCTAATTTCTCTACTCACAGCTAGGCTTGTTTTCGACTGCTTAGGTCAGGGGTGCCCACACTTTTCAGCATGCGAGCTACTTATAATAAAACCAAGTCAGAAAGATCTACCTACCTCCTCAAGGCTGGGGAGGGGAGGGGTGGGGCTTGGCGCAGCCTGGCTCCGCCCCCTCTGGCTTCAGCTCTACCAGCAGCTTCTCCAGGCTTGAGGATGGCAGTGCCAAGCCAGCCTTGTGCTAGCCATGCCACCGCTGGCTTGACACTGCCATCCTCGAGCCTGGAGAAGCTGCTGGTAGAGTGGAAGCCAGAGGGGGGCGGAGCCAGGCCGCGCCAAGGCCCGCCCCCTCCCCTCTTGCTTTGGTGCTCTCAACAGCTTCTCCAGGCTTGAGGATGGCAGTGCCAAGCCAGTCTTGTGCTAGTTTGTGCTAGCCATGCCACCACTGGCTTGACACTGCCATCCTCAAGCCTGGAGAAGCTGCTGGTAGAGTGGAAGCCAGAGGGGGGGGGGGGAGGCCGCGCCAAGGCCCGCCCCCTCCCCTCTGGCTTTGGAGCTCCCAACAGCTTCTCCAGGCTTGAGGATGGCAGTGCCAAGCCAGCCTTGTGCTAGCTATGCCACCACTGGCATGGCACTGTCATCCTCAAGCCTGGAGAAGCTGCTGGGAGTGCCGAAGCTGGGGAGAGGGGCGGGGCTTGGTGCGGCCTGGCTCCGCCCCCTCTGAGAAGCGCCCCATCTGGCTGGGATCGACCTCCTTCGGTCCCGGGATCGACTGGTCGATCGCGATCAACTTCCTGGGCAGCCCTGGCTTAGGTAAACACAGGCAGGGCTGACAGCTGGCTGCCCAAGCCAGCCCGGGGTCTCGAACCTGTAACGTTGGGTTGATAAGATCTTTTAGCAGCTGTTGTTACCGCTGTGCTAAACCTCCGGCCCTACAAGGCCACTACACCACAATACAATAATATAATCAAAATACAACAATATAATCAAAGTCACTTACCTAAGCATTAAAAACAATTGCATAGTCATAAAAACCAATATTTAAAACACTAGTTAAAACCATAAAACAAAGCACAGTGTCATTTGCTGCAACGCCATTCCAGTCAATGTCCATTAAAGTGCAAATTACGTCTGCTGCCAAAAGGCCTGGTCCCCAGAACCACGATTTTAATTTTTTTCCCTGAAAGCCAGGAGGAATGGAGTCGATCTTATCTTGTTTGGGAGTGCGTTTCATAGGCTGGGCGCCACCGCCGAGAAGGCCCTGTCTCTCGCCCCCAACAAACGCATTTGCGATGCTGGCGGGAGTGAGATCAGGGCCTCCCCAGATGATCTTAGGCTGCGAGATGGGACATAGAGGCAGATGAGTTCGGACAAGTAGGCTGGGCCAGAACCGTATAGAGCAGCGTTTCTCAACCTGGGGGTCAGGACCCCCAGAGGGGTCGCGTGGGGGTGCCAAAGGGGTCGCCAAAGACCATCAGAAAACACAGTAGTTTCTGTTGGTCATGGGGGCGGGGGGGTCTGTGTGGGAAGTTTGGCCCAGTTCTATCATTTGTAGGGTTCAGAATGCTCTTTGATTGTAGGTAAACTGTAAATCCCAGCAACTACAACTCTCAAATGTCAAGGTCTATTTTCCCCAAACTC
Organism: Anolis apletophallus; assembly: GCA_030556195.1. Taxonomy (NCBI): domain Eukaryota; kingdom Metazoa; phylum Chordata; class Lepidosauria; order Squamata; family Anolidae; genus Anolis; species Anolis apletophallus. The sequence goes on along the minus strand of JARBWK010000017.1, from coordinate 4,600,549 downwards.
CACCAGTGTTTACACTTGGGCAGATTGAGTATTCCTGCCAAGTTTGGTTCAGATCCATCACTGTTTGAGTCCACAGTGCTCTCTGGATGTAGGTGAACTACAACTCCCAAACTCAAAGTCAATGCCCACCAAACCCTTCCAGTATTTTCTGTGGGGTTGTGGGTGTTCTGTGTGCCAAGTCTGGTTCAATTCCATCATTGGTGGAGTGCGGAATGCTCTTGGATTGTATGTGAACTATAAATCCCTGCAACTACAACTCCCAAATTACAAAATCAACCCCCCCCCCCAACCTCTCCATTATTCAAATTGGGGTGTACCAGGTATTTGTACCCAACTTGATCCAGTGAATGAAAATACATCCAGCATATCGGACGTTTACATTACGATTCATAACAGTAGCAAAATTACAATTGTGAAGTAGAAACAAAAATAATTTTATGGTTGGGGGTCACCACGACATGAGGAACTGTATTAAGGGGTCACGGCATTGGGAAGGTTGAGAACCACTGGTATAGAGCTTTATAGGTCAATACCAGCACTTTGAATTGGGCTCAGAGATGGACCGGCAGCCAGTGGAGCTGACACAACAGGGGGATGGTATGTTCTCTGTATGTTGCCCCAGTTAGCAATCTGGCTGCTGCCTGTTGGACTAGCTGTCATTTCCGAGCCATCTTCAAAGGCAGCCCCACATGGAGTGCGTTGCAGTAATCTATTTGGGATGTAACTAGAGTGTGGACGACCGTAGCCAGATCAGAAATAGGCAGCGGTATCTGGCCGCAGTCAAGTTCTTTAGATAGCTTACTGCATGGAAAGGTCTAACATAATGTATGGACAGCGCACTTGGGGAGCAAGACATGTAAGAGCAAGGACGCAGCTCACAAAAGGCAGCGTCCCACAGTCTCTGATTGATTTGAGAGCCAAACTGAGCCTCTTACCTTCCGAGCCCAGCGGGGGCGAGAGGTGAGCTGCAAAGGCACCCCGTACGGCATTAGCAATGTGGGGGGCCTTGTGCTAACCCCGCATCCCTTCTGAGTTCGGTGGGGGCGAGAGGTGAGCGGTGAAGGCGCCCCGTATGGCATTACTGCCATACATAATGCCATACAGGGTGCCTTCGCCGCTCACCTCTTGCCACCGCCGAGCTCAGAAGGGAAGAGGGGTGAGCGCAAGGCCCCCCACATGGCTAATGCCACATGGGGCGCCTTCGCCGCTCACCCCTCATCCCCATTTGGCATTAGCCATGCGCGGGGCCTTGCGCTCACCCCTCGTCCCTTCTGAGCTCAATGGGGCGAGAGGTGAACAGCAAAGTGCCCCGTGTGGCATTAGCCATGCAGGGGCCTTGCCTCACCCCTCATCCCCATTTAGCATTAGCCATGCGCGGGGCCTTGCGCTCACCCTCGTCCTTCTGAGCTCAATGGGGGCGAGAGGTGAACAGCAAAAGTGCCCCGTGTGGCATTAGCCATGCAGGGGGCCTTGCCCTCACCCCTCATCCCCATTTAGCATTAGCCATGCGCGGGGCCTTGCGCTCACCCCTCGTCCCTTCTGAGCTCGATGGGGGCGAGAGGTGAACAGCAAAAGCGCCCCGTGTGGCATTAGCCATGCAGGGGGCCTTGCCCTCACCCTCATCCCCATTTGGCATTAGCCATGCGCGGGGCCTTGCGCTCACCCCTCGTCCCTTCTGAGCTCGATGGGGGCGAGAGGTGAGCGCGGCGCCCCATGTGGCATTAGCCATGCAGGGGCCTTGCCCTCACCCTCATCCCTTCCGAGGCTCGGGGGGGCCTTGCCCTCACCCCTCACCCCTTCCGAGCTCGGCGGGGGTGAGAGGTGAGCGGCGAAAGCGCCCCGTGTGGCATTAGCCATGCAGGGGGCCTTGCCCTCACCCCTCATCCCTTCCAAGCTCGGTGGGGGCGAGAGGTGAACAGCAAAAGCTCCCGTGTGGCATTAGCCATGCAGGGGGCCTTGCGTTCACCCCTCGTCCCTACCAAGCCCAGCGGGGGCGAGAGGTGAGTGGCGAAGACGGCCCGCATGGCCTTAGCCATGTGGGGGGCCTTGTGCTCACCCCTCGTCCCTTCTGAGCTCGGCGGGGGCAAGAGGTGAGCGGCAAAGGCACCCCGTTTGGCATTAGCCATGCAGGGTGCCTTGCGCTTACCCCTCGTTCCTTCTGAGCTCGGCGGGGGCAAGAGGTGAGCAGCGTGCTTTCTCTTGCGCACACCTTTGCCTCCAAGCTCCTCCTCCTGACTCCCTGTATCCCTGTGGGAAGAGGAGGACGAGCCAAGCAGGAGCGCCTGGCTGTTTGGCTCGCACAGGAGCCAGCAGCCATTTTGGAGAGGCAGAGGGGGCGGGGCCAACCGAGGTGGCTTCGCGACCCCCAGAAAATGAGAACCGCTGAAGTAGAGGCTAGCCTCGAGCGAAGGTTCTCACCTGCGGAAGGAGATAACTGAAATCGGCGAGCCAGATGCAGTCATCAAAAGAGCCACACGTGGCTCGCGAGCCATAGGTTCCCGACCCCTGATCTAGACGAAGCTTTGATCTGATCTTACACGGTAGTTCTATTTCTCTCTTTGAGTGAGAGTGGATTTCTAGTCCATTTGCGAATGTCGTATCATGTAGTCTATTGCTCTTCCTGAATATTTGAGATGATTGAGAGGTTTCTGTGTTGATGTCTGTGCTGATGGTGAAACGTTCTCTGGGCCTTCATTTGGAGGATCATCTAGAACGGTGTTTCTCAACTTGGGGGTCGCAACCCCATGGGGGGTTGCAAAGGGGTTTCAGAGGGGTTGCTAAAGACCACCAGAAAACATATATTTATTTATTTATTATTCGGGCTTCTATGCCGCCGACTCCCTGAGGCTCGCGGCGGCTTACAGGAACCGAAGGGCACAGTAAAATACAGGCAATAAGCAGTTAAAAACAATTAAAAACAACAGCAGTACAGTAATTAATAACACAGTTAAAACAATGAACAGCACATCATCCTCAGAAGAACGAATAGATGGCGGGGCATGGGCAGGACTTACTCACCAAAGGCCTGCTTAAACAGGTATGTTTACAGGCCCGTCTAAGCGGGAGCAAGTCCTTCATAGCCCGAGTTCCGGCCGGGAGGCGTTCCACAGCGTAGGTGCTATGACAGAGAACGCCCTCCGGCGGGTAGCAGTCAGCCTTGCGAGTTTAGCTGAAGGTATCTCCAGGAGATTGGAGTCCTCAGACCGAAGTGATCTCGGAGGGCAATATGGGGTGAGACGGTCCCTCAAATACGCTGGCCCCAGGCCGTGTAAGGCCTTAAAGGTGAGGACCAACACTTTGAAGGTGATCCGGTGCTCAATTGGCAGCCAGTGCAGATCCTGCAAAACAGGTGTTATGTGGGCGCCAGCTGGCGTGCCAGACAGGAGCCGGGCGGCAGTGTTCTGCACTAGCCTGAGCTTCCGGGTCACCGACAGAGGAAGGCCAACGTAGCGCGTTGCAGTAATCCAGCCTTGAGATGACTGTGGCTTGGATCACCGTGGCCAGATCGTTCGGGAGAGATAGGGGGCCAGCCTCCTTGCCTGTCGCAGATGAAAAAGCGATCTTGCTGACCGCAGAGACCTGGGTCTCCATGGTCAGCTGGGAGTCAAATGGACCCCAGGTCCTTTACGGAAGGCGATGGGCATAACACCGCACCGTCCAGGCTCGGAAGCTGGACATTAACATCACCCGGGCGACCCAGCCACAAGATCTCCGTCTTCGCCGGATTCACCCTCAACCTACTGGCTCGCAGCCATCCAGTAACGGCTTCGAGGCAGTGTTGGAAATTATCGGGGACAGAACCCGGCCTGCCCTCCATCCTCAGAATGAGCTGGGTGTCGTCAGCGTACTGGTGACACTCCAGCCCATAACTCCGCACCAGCTGTGCAAGCGGCTGCATGCAGATGTTAAATAACAGAGGGGAGAGAATGGCCCCCTGGGCGACCCCACAGAGTAGTGGGGAGCCCTCGGAGACCACCTCGCCCCTCCTCACACGCTGAGACCGCTGGTGGAGGAAGGAGGTCAGCCATTTAAGGGCTGTCCCCTCACTCCAGCCACGGCCAGGCGGTGGATCAATAGATTGTGGTCGACCGTGTCAAACGCTGCCGTGAGGTCCAATTTCTTTTTTTTTTTTTTGTAAAATATTTATTGAGATTTTTCAAATAACAATCAAAGAGGTGGAACATTTTGAGGTATAGGACAGTAGGAAAGGTTTAAGAAGGTGGTATCAGAGGGGCTGGAAGGGGTATGTAGGGTGGTGGTGGAGATGGAGGGGACCTGGAAGGGGGGAAGGGAGAGAACAGGGAGGGCCGTGGGAAGTGGGTGGGGCAGCGGAGGGGGCTGGACAAGCGTGGGGAGGGAGTAGTTACTGGAGAGGAGGGTAGGGAGGGTAAACAGGAGGGGGGGAAGGTTGTGGCTTCCGATAACTTGCAACTCTTGGTTTCTGTTCTTAAGAACCCCATGCATGGTGGGTGTGGGTTCATCCTACGAGGTCGTGTACTTTAGCTGTCCTTGAGACCCACTTTTTTAGCCGTTGTGGCCCGCGTCTTGTCTGTTAGGTGGGGGTCGCCTCGCGCCTTCAAGAAGTCCGTGAGTAGAGACCATTTAGTCCTTTTGGTGTGACGCCTTCTGACTCGTCCAGATAGAAGGTGAGTTTGTCCATGTCTCTGATGTCTCCGACCTTGTTCTCCCACTCTTCCATGCTTGGGGTCGTAGCGTTCTTCCAATTTCTTGCATAGACCAGCCTCGCCGCAGTGACTAGATATACAAATAGCCTCTCCATACTCTCATCAGGGAGCACATCTTCACAGGACAATCCTAACAGATAGTACCCGTGAGGTCCAATTTCTGATGGTCTTAGGAACCCCTTTGCAGAGAAAGCTGAAGATACGAGGGCGGGTCAATAAGTCAGTGACTTTTGGAATGAAACACAGGTTTTTGGATAAAAAATCATTTTATTTTTCAACGTGGTCTCCTTTGAGCTCTATACACTTTGTCCAACGTTTCTCTAATTTTTATCCCTTCCAAAAAATAAGATTTGTCGAGGTCATCAAAGTAGGTATTTGCTTGTGAGATGATTTCATTGTTGGAGTCAAATCTCTTTCCGCCGAGCCATTTCTTCAGGTTTGGAAACAAGAAATGGTCACTCGGGGCGAAATCCGGAGAATATGGCGGATGAGGAAGCAATTCGTATTCCAATTCATGGATTGTTGTCATGGAAACTGCACATGTGTGTACTCTTGCATTGTCCTGGTGCAAAATGGCCAAATGCGGTCGTGTTTTTTTCCAAATTAAATCGACCCAATAAGTTGGCATAATATTCGCCATTGATTGTTTTACCCTTTTGAAGGTAGTCAATGTGGATTATACCGCGTGCATCCCAAAAAACGGTCTCCATGACTGTATTGGCTGACAAACCCACCTTGGCCTCCTTTGGCGCCGATTCACCCTGAGAAACCCACTGTTTGGACTGCTCTTTGGTTTCTGGTGTGTTGTGGTGGATCCACGTTTCGTCCACGGTTATGAAACGGCCCAAAAACTCGTCCACGTTGCGGTTGAACAACGCCAAACACTCCTGCGAAATTGTCACACGATTGCGTTTGTGGTCGATTGTGAGCAAACGTGGCACCCATCTTGTGGAAAGCTTTCTCATACCCAAGTGATCGTTTAAAATTGAAACCACTGAGCCACGTGAGATGCCTATGGGTTCCACAATCTCTCGCACTTTCAATCTCCGATCGGCCAACACCATATCATGAATTTTTTCAATTGTTTTGGGTATAGAGACCTCAACTGGGCGTCCAGAACGTCCGGCATCTTCCGTGCTTGTACGGCCACAATGAAATTCAGTCAACCATTTTTTTACCATTGAAGTTGATGGTGCAGAGTCCCCATCGTATTGATCAAGCTTAGCCTTGGTTTGAGTGATGGTTTTTTTCCGCAAAAAATAATGCATAATGAGCACTCGAAATTCACTTTTTTCCATTTTCTCCTCAAATCAGGCGGTAGTTTGCTATCAATGGCTGTCAAACACAAACTAAATGACGCAGCTTGTTCAAATTTTGACAGCAAAATATCAGTTATGAAGTATCAACGAAAATAATGTTATGGTTGGGGGGTCACCAATAACGAGGAACGATATGAAGGGGTCGCGGCACTAGGGAGATTGAAAACCACTGCCCTAGACAGTTGGTGATCATAGAATCATAGAGTTGGAAGAGACCTTGTGGGCCATCCAGTCCAATCCCCGGCCAAGAAGCAGGACAGTCGCGTTCAAAGCACCCCCAACAGATGGCTATCCAACCTCTGTTTAAAAGCCTCCATAGAAGGACTGTGACGCAGCTGGCTGGGTGTCAGCTTAATTAAAGATCACTACTGACAAAAGGTCATGAGTTCGAAGCAAGCCTGGGTTGGAGTGAGCTTCCGGCCAATTGTGTAGGTTGTTGTCGACCTACTGTATGCAACCAGAAAGACCGTTTTATCTGTCAAGTAGGAAATTTAGGTACCACCTATGTGTGGGGAGGCTAGTTTAACAAAATTTACGAGGCCATAAAAAATCTCCAGCAAAGCATACGGAGAATGGGGAAAGTACTTCATCAGTGTCGCAGATGGACGATGAAGCAACAGCTCCTCTGGTGGCCAGAAAAAGTTAAATAGCCTCTGACTGTCTGTCTATATGTGTTGTATGTCTATGGCATTGAATGTTTGCCACGTACAGTATGTGTACATTGTAATCCGCCCTGAGTCTCCTGTGGGGTGAGAAGGGCGTAATATAAATAAATAAATAAAAATGGTAATAAATTATATTTATTATAATTTATAATATAAATATAGATTATATTTATATTATAAATATAAATGATATTATACATTACAATAGTAATATATACTGTAATATTGATATTGTGCTATGCTAAAAATACAATCTATTGTGTGTGTATATATATATATATAAACATAAATACTGTAAATAAAATAAATAAATAAATAGGGAGCATCTACCACACTTCAGGGCAGAGAGTTCCATCGCTGAACAGCTCTCACAGTCAGGAAGTTCTTCCTCCTGTTCAGATGGAATCTCCTTTCTTGTAGTTTGAAGCCATTGCTCCCCTGTGACTTCCCCTCACATATTCTCCTCTCCGCCTTCTCTTCTTCAGGCTAAACGTGCCCAGCTCTTTAAGCCGCTTCTCATAGGGATTGTAGTCCAAAATAGTAAATCCCCAAAGATTAGGGATATTATTTGCACGTTTATGTCCTGAAGCGTGGCGCTTTTATCACAGAGAGCAGTATGATACCTTCCAAAACTTTGGATACTTCCATTGGTGATTCGAAACTTGCTTCCGTTGTTCGGTTGTCCATCGCTTCTCCTCAAATGGATTGGCATGGGCTCTGTGGCAGTATGGCCTAGTGAGTGCAGTTATGAGACAGGGATTTTAAAAGAGTGGTTCCGCATCTGTTAGCCATAAGCAATTAATTTTGTTTTTATGTCTTGTCGAAGGCTTTCAAGGCCGGAATCACTGGGTTGCTGTGGGTTTTCCGGGCTGTCTGGCCGTGTTCCAGAAGCATTCTCTTCTGACGTTTCGCCTGCATCTATGGCGGGCATCCTCAGAGGTTGTGAGGTCTGTTGGAAACTAGGAAAATGGGGTTGATATATCTGTGGAATAATTTCCCCTTGGCTTATAATCAAGTCAACGTTATTTACTATTTTACTCTGTTCTTCTTCTTGTTGTTGTTATTATTGTTATTATTGTTGTTGTTATTATTATTATTACTAGCTTGGGGACCCGGCGGTGCCCGGGTTATTTGAGGAAGGCATTGTGTGCCAAGGTTGGTTCCTATTAGATGTGTATGTGGCTTGCAGTGGTCTCAGGAACTTAGTGAAGCTACTGCAAGTCCCATTGGCCATGGACCATCCGCCTCCAAACAGCACCAGGGTGTAGAGTGGGTCATGGGGGTTCTGTGTGTCACATTTGGTCTTGATCATTCTCTGGATGAGGGTTGCAGCGGTCTCGGAAGGTGAGTGAAGGTATTTCAAGTCCCATCATCTGTGGTCCATCCTCTTTAAAATATACCAGGGTGTAGAGTGGGTCAAAGGGGCTCTGTGTACTAATTTTGGTCTGTATTGGTCATTGGGTGAGGGTTGCATTGTGAAGTGGACCATTGGGCCCCTGTGTGCCAAGTTTGGTCCTGATCCATCACTACTGTGGGCCGCAGTGTCTGACTGCCTGGGGCCTTTCCTTTTCCTTCTGTTGGAATGTGGATGGCCAATCGGAGTCCTTTATGCAAATACCATTTCAGTGGCAACCAATCCCCTCTGTCTGGGGCCGTAGAATGTTGGAGTTCTGAGGCTGGCCAATCAGATTCCTTTATGCAAATATTCCCATAGTGGCAACCTATCAAAACGCTGTCACATATTCCTTGGTACCTCCGCACCTCCCAGAAAATGAACATTCCATTTCCAACGGAAAAAAACTGTCATTTGGCTAACTTAAGCATTCAGTTGCATTCTGTTTTGCTGGCCAATCAGAGTCCTTTATGCAAATTGTCTCTCAGTGGCATCCAATTCCCTCTGTCTGGTGCCTTAGAGTGTTGGAGTTCTGAGGCTGGCCAATCAGAGTCCTTTATGCAAATAATCTGGTGCCTTAGAGTGTCGGAGTTCTGAGGTTGGCCAATCAGAGTCCTTTATGCAAATAATCCCACAATGGCAGCCAGTCGAAAAGCTGGCACATATTCCTCTGCACCTCCGCACCTCCCGCCCTCCGCACCTCCACAAACACTCACTTTTATTATACACATAGAATAGATAGATTATTACATTTATCATTTTACTCTATTATTACTTGAAACACAAAAAGATTAGGACACGGCAAACAAGGTCACTCTGCTGGCTGTTGTATTGGATCACACGTCGGACACTTCCCAAGTGTCTAGGGTTGTATCAGTGAATAATGCGTACAGATTACCAGTAAGGTGACCTTCTGCAGTTGACGGATGGTAATTTTGTCAGTGTGTTTAAGTGCAGGCCAAGGTCTTTAGGCACTGCACCCAGTGTGCCAAGCATTTTACTCTCTCATTGATTCTCATTGATGATGGTGGTGATGACCACAGAAGCTGGATGGCTATCTGTTGGGAGGGCTTTGATAGTGTCTTTTTGCATGTCAAAATGGGGTTGGATTGGATGGCCCTTGTGGTCTCTTCCAACTCTAGGATTCTATTATTATTATTATTATTATTATTTTACTGACACAGAAACACAGTATGTCACAGCAAACGTGATTTATTTATTTATTTATTTACGACATTTATATGCCGCCCTTCTCACCCCGAAGGGGACTCAGAGCAGCTTACAAGTAAAATGTAAATACATTATATTATATTATTGCCATAGCACAATATTAATATTATATATTATTTATTTAATTATTCCGTTTTATATACCGCTCCATTCCCATAGGGTCAGGGCAGTTCACACAATGGACATATGGAGTAGAAACATAATAAAACAACAATAGAACATCAATAAAACCACAATAAACCACAATAAAACAGTCCCCCACTGTACTAATAGCCAACCATACAAATATGGAGTAGATTACACTGGGTCATTGAAATTGAAACATTATAACATTATACTGTAATATTATTAGTAATATTACATGTAATATAAAATATATAATTATAATATCATATTATTAGTATTATATTCTATTACATATACCTGTATATATGCTGGTTTTGGTATTATTAGATTATTATTATTACATTTATTATTAATAATAAATTATTAATTTATTATTATTAATATTAATATATTAATAATTAATAAATATTAATAAATTACATTTATTACTTTATTTATTATTTTTGTTATTACAAAAATAATATAATTATAATATATTATTACTATTAGTATTATATTGTATTACATTATAATATTATAAATATTATATGAATATACAATCTATTTTTTATTTTGAAATCTACCAGTAGCAACTGCATTTCCCACCCTCGAGTCAATAAGTTTTCCCGTTTTTTTGTGCTTAAAATTAGGTGCCTCGGCTTATATTTGGGTCAGCTTATACTCAAGTATATACGGTATTTATTTAGTATCAAAAGCATTGCATAAATTAGTTTAGAACTGATAAAAATGGAAGGTATATGCATGGTATACGGTAGACTCCTGCAGAGGTGAGAGGATCCCTCTCGTCCTTTGCTGAACATAGCATTTGTTGGAGTTTCTTAGTCGGCGTTCCCGGGCAACGTCCTTGCAGACGGCCAATTCTCTCACACCAGAGGTGACTTGCAAGTTGCTCCTGACACACAAAAAAAGTGTGAATCCTGGGATTTGCAGTTTTGCAAGGTCATTAAGCCTTCTCTGCCAAACAGGTTCTGATGTTTCCTCAAACTGCAGTTCCCAGGATTCCAAAACATTGACCCATGGTTGTTAAAGAGGGTGTCAACATGTACTAATTGTACAGTATAGATCAGTGTTTCCCAACCTTTTTTGAGCCGCGGCACACTTTTTACATTTGCAAAATCCTGGGGCACACCAACAACCAAATTGACACAAAATGACACTCTAACACAGTAATACATATAGTTAATATGTTTTGAAATGTATTTATACACTCAATGTGAAACCTGGACCTGTTTCGATTAACACAACATAGATATCCTGGCAGGAATGGCAGAAAGACACAAACTTCCCACACAGAACTCCCATAACCAAGAGAAAATGCTATAAGAGTTTGGTGGGCATTGACCTTGAGTTTTGGAGTTGTAGTTCACCTATATCCAGAGAACACTGTGGACTCAAACAATGTTGGATCAGGACCAAACTTGGCATGAATACTCAATATGCTCAAATATGAATGCAGATGGAGATCAGGGGAAATGACTTTGACATTTGGGAATTGTAGTTGCTGGGATTTATAGTTCCCCTACAATCAAAGAGCATTCTGAACCCCACCAATGATAGAATTGGGCCAAACTTCCCACACAGAACCCCCCAGGAGGCAAGAGGAGGTTTCTACTTGGGGAAAGGGAGACGGGCCTTCCCAATGCATGGGGAGGGAGAGACCAAGTAGACAACGGGTGGGGGGGGGGGTGTTTGTAATTTTGTTCCTTTATCGAGGTGGGTTTCTTAGGGTTTTTATACTTCAACACATTAGACTCCCCCCCTCCCTTTCCTGGAGGTTCAATTTCCCACGGCACACCTGATGATCGCTCACGGCACACTGGTTGAGAAACACTGGTATAGATGCACTCTTCCTTTCTTCTTTTGAGATGTTCCTCATTACTAATAGCTTCATTCGGTTCCTTCTTGATAAGAACATATGAACATATCATATATACTTGAGCCGAGTTTTTCAGTGCTTTTTAAAGGCTGAAAAAGCCCCCCCATGGCTTATACTCGGGTGAAGGTTATTTAATATTTTACTGTATTTATTATTATTATATTTGGTACATTATGTTGCTCTATTATTATTTTTAAATTTAATATTTTGCTCTATCATTACATTTATGTTTTTTGTATTTATTATTGTTACTATTTGCATTTATTATTTTACTCTTATTATTATAGTTATTTTTCTCTATTTAATATTATTATTACATGTATTATTTTACTCCATTATTATTAGTTATTTTACTCTATTATTATTTTTACATGTATTATTTTACTCCATTATTATTTTATATTTATTATTTTACTCTATTTAATATTATTTCATTTATTATTTTGCTCTATTATTATTACATTTATTATTTTACTCTATTGTTATTACATTCATTATTGTTTTTGTGACATTTATTATTTTACTCTATTTTATTTATTTATTTATTTATTTTTCGGTCTTATATTCCGCTCCTCCCTGCAGGCTCGGGGCGGATAACAACATATAAAATAGGCGGCATGTGCCAACCATGCGGCCTTACAATAAAAGCATAAAACACACATTACATCACGAGGTACAGGGTAAAATACAGAAGCATTTCCTTGAGACCCGAGGCGCAGTTATACTAGGCCAGGGGTGCTCACACTTTTTCAGCATGGGAGCTACTGATTAAAAAACCAAGTCCCAAAGATCACCTACCCAGAAATGTAAAACGTATAACTATTTTCTTATTTATTTATTTATTTATTTATTTATTTATTTATATTTATTTATTTATTCATTTTTATGTACTGCTCCTTCCAGCAGGTTCGGGGCAGTTTACATAAAATGAAGTTATAAAACATCAACATTTCAATTTAATAACAATAATATAAAACAGAGCATAAACATACATCCAACCACCCCATTTCTCCCACACTGCCATATTACCACACATATTTTCAGCCAGAAAGTATGAAGAGAGGCTTTTGAACTGCAAGGCCATTTAATACTCTGCAAGGTAAACAAAGGGGCATGCAAAAATACATCCAACCACCCCATTTCTCCCACATTTCCATATTCCCCAACATATATTTCTCAAGGAACAAAGCAAGCAGAGAGGCTTTGGAGCTAAAAGGCCATTTTTAAACATTAAAAATAAACAAAGAGACATGCCACAGAACAATCAAGCACCCACCCCAAAGTAAAAAGACCGACCTTTGAGATGCGGTAAGGAAATGACCCCAAAGCGTCCTTCTCCTCCTCCTCCGCCATTGCTCCTATTTCCACGCCGCCAGCATGCGTGCTGCCTCCAAGAGCTCACGAGAAGCCCGAGAGGCAGAATGGGCGCTTCTGCTCATGCGCGCGGGGCCAGCCATGCATCGCGTCATCCAGGCCTGCCCCCTTTGGTCTCCTACGACTCTGAGTGGCTGGAGAAAGTCGGAGGGAGGAGGAGGAATCCAAAAGAGGGGGCCCATTCTGCCTCCTGGACTCTGGAGCTTTTGAGGGGGCCCGTGGTGCGCGAGCAGGGAGCGGGGAGGAGCAACGATGGAGGACTTCTTTGCAGCATGCAGGGGCCCGTGAAGAGGACAAACTGCAAAAAACCTAATCAGGGGCCTGAAGATCACCAGGATGAGGCCCAAAGATCACCCTGGTGATCCCGATCACCATTCTGAGCACCCCTGTACTAGGCGGATTGCACTAGGCAGGTGTGAAAAGGGCGGTCTTACAAGCCCTTCGAAAAGGGATGAGCTCTGGGATGGCTTGGGTGTCATCTGGGAGGGAGTTCCATAACACCGGAGCCACCACAGAGAAGGCTCTTTACCTGGTAGCGGACAGATGGCAGGAGCGGATTGATGGCACCAGTAACAGATTCTGTTCCTCTGAACGTAGTGATCTCGGGGGAATATACGGAGCAAGGCGGTCCCTCAGGTACGCAGGCCCTAGGCCGTGTAAGGCCTTAAAGGTTAAGACCAACACCTTGAAGGCAATTCGGTACTCGATGGGAAGCCAGTGCAGTTGCCGAAGAATGGGAGTGATGTGCTCCCTCACTGGCGCTCCCGCCAGCAAGCGAGCAGCGGCATTCTGTACCAGCTTGAGTTTCCGGATTGTCGACAAGGGAAGGCCAACGTAGAGGGCTTTACAGTAGTCCAGCCTCGAGATGGCCGTCGCTTGGATCACCGTGGCCAGGTCGCCCCTGGACAGGTAGGGTGCCAGTCGCCTAGCCTGTCGTAGGTGAAATAAACGACGTCTTGGTGACCATGGAGACCTGAGTCTCCATGGACAGCAAAGGGTCTAGTTCAGTGGTTCTCAAACTGTGGGTCCCCAGATGTTTTGGCCTCCAACTCCCAGAAACCCTAACAGCTGGTAAACTGGCTTGGAATTCTGGGAGTTGTAGGCCAAAACACCTGGGGACCCACAGGTTGAGAACCACTGGTCTAGTTGAACACCCAAGCTCTTAACAAGCGATGACGGGCTAAGTCGCTCGCCATCCAGGGTAGGCAACCGGCACTCATCCAGCCCAGGTCGACCAGGCCACAAGATCTCCGTCTTCGACGGATTCACCTTCAGCCGGCTGGAACGCAGCCATCCAGTCACGGCTTCAAGGCATAGATGGAAACAATCGGGTACGGTGTCCGGCCTGCCGTCCATTCTCAGCAGAAGCTGGGTGTCATCAGCGTACTGATAACACTCCAGACCAAAGTCGCGGGCCAGCTGGGCCAGGGGGCGCATGTAAATGTTGAATAATAACAATTAAGTGGGAGTCTCCCAGAGACCCCGCCCCCCTCCACACGTTGTCCCCGGTCATGGAGGAAGGAGGCCACCCATTTAAGGGCAGTCCCCCTAACCCCAGACAGGGCTAAACGGTGGGTCAACAGTGCGTGGTCTACAGTATCAAAGGCTGCTGTCAGGTCTAACAAAACAAGCAGGGCTGACCCACCCTGGTCCAGCTGGCGGCGAAGTTGGTCTGTAATGGCGACAAGCACGGTCTCCGCCCCATGCCCAATACGGAAGCCGGACTGGAAGGGATCGAGTCCAGCTGTGTCTTCTAAGAACCGCTGCAGCTGATCCGCTGCTGCCCTCTCAATCACCTTGCCTAAGAAAGGCAAGTTGGAAACAGGCCGGTAATTGGAGGGAGCCGAAGGGTCTCAATTCGGCTTCTTCAGCAGCGGTCTTACCATTGCCTCTTTCAAACCCCCTGGGAACACTCCTTGCTCAAGGGAGCTGTTGATAATCTTTCCCAGGGGACCTTGTAGCCCCTCCCGGCAAGATCTAACAAGCCAGGAGGGGCACGGGTTGAGGGAGCAGGTAGTTGGTCTAGCTGCAGCAAGTAACTTATCGACAGCTGCTGCGTCGAGCAGTTGGAAGCGGGTGAAGGTGGGCCCGCCGAGTGGCAGCGGGGTCTCGAGTTCACTTACTGTATCAAGAGTGGCTGGGATATCTATTACTATAGTTATTTTACTGTATTTAATACTATTATTCCATGTAATATTTTACTCTATTATTACAGTTATTTTACTATATTTAATATTATTACATGTATTATTTAACTCTATTATTATTTTATTTTTTTATTATTTTACTCTATTATAAAGCACCAGCGTCCCCTAGTGTTCACCACCAGAACTTTAGCAACACTGCAGAAGCAAAGCACCAGCGCCACCTAGTTTTCACCATGAGAACTTTAGCAACACTATAGAAGCAAAGCACCAGCGCCACCTAGTGTTCACCACGAGAACTTTAGTAACAGAAGCAAAGCACCAGCGCCACCTAGTGTTCACCACGAGAACTTTAGTAACACTGTAGAAGCAAATCACCAGTGCCACCTAGTTTTCACCACGAGAACTTTAGTAACACTGTAGAAGCAAAGCACCAGCGCCACCTAGTGTTCACCACGAGAA
The DNA here is from genome assembly GCA_030556195.1 of Anolis apletophallus. Taxonomy (NCBI): domain Eukaryota; kingdom Metazoa; phylum Chordata; class Lepidosauria; order Squamata; family Anolidae; genus Anolis; species Anolis apletophallus. The sequence goes on along the minus strand of JARBWK010000017.1, from coordinate 4,585,275 downwards.
CTTTAGTAACACTGTAGAAGCAAAGCACCAGCGCCACCTAGTGTTCACCACGAGAACTTTAGTAACACTGTAGAAGCAAAGCACCAGCGCCACCTAGTGTTCACCACGAGAACTTTAGTAACACTGTAGAAGCAAATCACCAGTGTCACCTAGTTTTCACCACGAGAACTTTAGTAACACTGTAGAAGCAAAGCACCAGCGCCACCTAGTGTTCACCACGAGAACTTTAGTAACACTGTAGAAGCAAATCACCAGTGCCACCTAGTTTTCACCACGAGAACTTTAGTAACACTGTAGAAGCAAAGCACCAGCGCCACCTAGTGTTCACCACGAGAACTTTAGTAACACTGTAGAAGCAAAGCACCAGCGCCACCTAGTGTTCACCACGAGAACTTTAGTAACACTGTAGAAGCAAAGCACCAGCGCCACCTAGTGTTCACCACGAGAACTTTAGTAACACTGTAGAAGCAAATCACCAGTGTCACCTAGTTTTCACCACGAGAACTTTAGTAACACTGTAGAAGCAAAGCACCAGCGCCACCTAGTGTTCACCACGAGAACTTTAGTAACACTGTAGAAGCAAAGCACCAGCGCCACCTAGTGTTCACCACGAGAACTTTAGTAACACTGTAGAAGCAAAGCACCAGCGCCACCTAGTTTTCACCACGAGAACTTTAGCAACACTGTAGAAGCAAAGCACCAGCGCCACCTAGTTTTCACCACCAGAACTTTAGTAACACTGTAGAAGCAAAGCACCAGCGCCACCTAGTGTTCACCACCAGAACTTTAGCAACACTGTAGAAGCAAAGCACCAGCGCCACCTAGTGCTCACCACCAGAACTTTAGCAACACTGTAGAAGCAAAGCACCAGCGCCACCTAGTGTTCACCACCAGAACTTTAGCAACACTGTAGAAGCAAAGCACCAGCGCCACCTAGTGTTCACCACCAGGACTTTAGCAACATTGTAGAAGCAAAGCATCAGCGCCCCCTAGGGTTCACCACCAGAACTTTAACAACATTGTAGAAGCAAAGCACCAGCGCCCCCTAGGGTTCACCACCAGAACTTTAGCAACACTGTAGAAGCAAAGCACCAGCGCCCCCTAGTGTACACCACCAGAACTTTAACAACATTGTAGAAGCAAAGGACCAGCGCCCCCTAGTGTACACCACCAGAACTTTAGCAACACTGTAGAAGCAAAGCACCAGCGCCACCTAGTGTTCACCACCAGAACTTTAACAACATTGTAGAAGCAAAGCACCAGCGCCCCCTAGTGTACACCACCAGAACTTTAGCAACACTGTAGAAGCAAAGCACCAGCGCCCCCTAGGGTTCACCACCAGAACTTTAACAACATTGTAGAAGCAAAGCACCAGCGCCCCCCTAGGGTTCACCACCAGAACTTTAGCAACACTGTAGAAGCAAAGCACCAGCGCCACCTAGTGTACACCACCAGAACTTTAGCAACACTGTAGAAGCAAAGCACCAGCGCCACCTAGTTTTCATCCTCAGAATTTTAGTTTTGTAAGTACTTTAGAAACATTTAGAAGCATTATTTAACAGGCCTAGTAAGCACATTTATGTTGAAGAAGGTTAGAGTCATGGTTTAATCAGAGTTGGATTGCGGGGTATAAATAAAGATTATTATTAACTTAGTTTTATGTAAATTTTCATAAACATTTATTTATTTATTTATTTATTTATTTGGATTTATCCATTGCCACTCCCATCTGGCTCGGGGCGACTTACACATATTAAAATATGGTTAAAGCCGCATATATAAAATACATTAAAAGATACATTAAAAAAATCCTAAAACAATACAACAATCCGAACACACATAGTAGCAGGTGTCAGATGCCCCAACTAATGTAATATTGTATATTACGAGCATGTAATATTACTAATAATATTACAATATAATGGTGTAGTATAATATAGTAATATATAATACTGATATTGTACTATGCTAATAATATAACATATTGCATGTGTATATATTTGCAAGCCCCCTTCGGGGTGAGAAAGGCAGCATATAAATGTCGCAAATAAATAAATAAATTCCCTGGAGAGGGAGTTCCATAGACGAGGGGCCACCACTGAGAAGGCCCTGTCTCTCGTCCCCACTGGTCGTGCTTGAGAGGGGGGTGGGATTGAGAGCAAGACCTCCCCGGACGATCTTAACCTCCAAGATGGTACATATTTATTTATTTATTTGTCACGTTTCTATACCGCCCCTCTCAGCCCGAAGGCGACTCGGGACGGTTTACACAGGCAGTCTCTGCCCTCAATACAACACAGCAACAAGTCAACCCCGAAAAAAACATATAATAACAATTTAACAATTAAAAACATACAATTGCAACCTCAGCGTCATGTTGAAATCAGTTTCCATCGCATCGTCGTCATTCCTTATATCCAATTAAGCCTTATATTTCATCAACAAATGCCTGCTCAAATAACCAGGTCTTGACTTTCTTGCGAAACGTCAGGAGGGAGGGGGCCGATCTGATGTCTTTAGGGAGGGCGTTCCAAAGCCGAGGAGCCACCACTGAAAAGTCCCTTTCGTCCCCGCCAGTCGCGCCTGCGAAGAAGGCGGGACCGAGAGCAGAGCCTCTCCAGATGATCTTAAACATCTCGATGGTTCATCGGGAGAGATGCGTTCGGACATGTAAGTTGGACCCGAACCGTTTAGGGCTTTAAAGGCTAAAGCCAGCACTTTGAATTGTGCCCGGTAGCAAACTGGCAGCCAGTGGAGCTGGCACAACAAAGGAGTTGTGCGCTCTCTGAATGCCGCTCCTGTTATCAACCTGGCTGCTGTCCGTTGGACTCGTTGCAGCTTCCGAGCAGTCTTCAAAGGCAACCCCACGTAGAGAGCATTGCAGTAATCTATACAGGATGTAACCAGAGCATGGACCACCGTGGCCAAGTCAGACTTCTCAAGGTACGGGCGCAGCTGGCGCACAAGTTTTAACTGTGCAAATGCTCCCCTGGTCACCGCCGAAACCTGGGGTTCCAGGCTCAGCGATGAGTCCAGGATCACATCCAAACTGCGAACCTGCGTCTTCAGGGGGAGTGTAACCCCGTCCAACACAGGCTGTAACCCTATGCCCTGTTCGGCCTTTCGACTGACCAGGAGTGCCTCTGTCTTGTCTGGATTCAATTTCAATTTGTTTGCCCTCATCCAGTCCGACACAGCGGCCAAGCACCGGTTCAGGACCTGAACAGCCTCCTTAGTAGCAGGTGGGAAGGAGTGACAGAGTTTTTGGACATCATCTGCGTACAGATGACACCGCACTCCGAAACTCCGGATGACCTCCCCCAGCGGCTTCATGTAGATATTAAACAACATGGGAGACAGTATTGAACCCTGAAGAACCCCACAAGACAATGGTTGTGGGGTTGAACAGGTGTCTCCCAATAACACCTTCTGAGATCGGCCCTCCAGAAAGGACCGGAGCCACTGCAAGACAGTACCTCCAAGCCCCATTTCTGCGAGGCGTCCCAGAAGGATACCGTGGTGAACGGTATCGAAGGCCGCTGAGAGGTCCAGCAGAACCAACAGGGACACACTCCCCTGTCCAGCTCCCGGCGTAGATCATCCACTAAGGCGACCAAGGCTGTCTCGGTACCATGTCCCGGCCTAAAACCAGACTGTGCCGGATCCAGATAATCCGTGTCTTCCAAGAATACCTGGAGTTGTGAGGCCACCACACGTTCCAGGACTTTGCCCAAGAAGGGAAGATTGGAAACAGGCCGATAGTTGACGAATTGAGTGGGGTCCAGTGATGGTTTCTTCAACAGCGGTTTTATAACAGCTTGTTTTAAGCTCGCTGGAATGTTGCCTTCCCGAAGGAGGCATTAACCACCACCTTACCCACTCGGCCAATCCCCTCTGGCCTCCTTTAGAAGCCAGGATGGGCAGGGGTCTAGGATGCATGTGGTCGCTCTCATCCCTCCGAGTATCTTGTCCACATCCTCAGGTTTCACCAATTGAAATTGATCCATCGAAACTTGACAAGCAGGTGCTCCAGCTACATCCTCAGAGACTGCCGTTAACATGGTGTCCAGGCCAGAACGGATCAAAGCGACTTTATCCGCAAAGAACTTTGCAAATGCTTCACAGCGTGCTGCCGAGTTGTCAGGGCTAGAACAATATTACAAACAGTACAATGTAATGCAAATAATCAATCATGTGATTAATACACAGTATGAGCATGAATCACAAGCCCATGTACATGGTTGGGCGAAGGAGTATTCCACTTGGCACTGAGTAACCCTTAGTGAAGTCCTGGGTGTAGTGACCCATGGACCTGCGACTGAGTCAATAGGGAACCTTGGTAGGGTGGCAGAGCTGGTGGCTGCTATGGTGGGCAGGCGCCAACGGCTGGAGGTAAGCTGGCGATGCCAAGATGGCCGTTTCGTAACCGCTTCCTCAGGGCGCTGATCACTTCTGACCGCTCCTCCCCAGTATTGTAGTAGACCAATTTAGACTCCAAGTCGAAACGAGAGATTTCGCGTTTCCACGTTTCAATACAGATCGCTCTTGTGAGTTATCTCCCGGGCTGCAATCAGCATCTGTATTGAAACGCGGAAACGCGAAATCTCTCGTTTCGACTTTGAGTCTAAATTGGTCTACTGCAATACGGGGGAGGAAGCGATCAAAGTGATCAGCGCCCTGAGGAAGCGGTTACGCGAACGCCATCTTGGCGTCGTCAGCTTACCTCAGCCGTTGGCGCCTGCCCGCAGCCACCAGCTGCTGCCACCTACCAAGGTTCCCTTATTGATCAGTCGCGGGTCCATGGGTCACTACACCCAGGACTTCACTAAGGGTTACTCAGTGCCAAGTGGAATACTCCTTTGCCCAACCATGTACATGGGCTTGTGATTCATGCTCATACTGTGTATTAATCACATGATTGATTATGTGCATTACATTGTACTGTTTGTAATATTGTTCTGCTATTGAGCATATACTGCCATATTTTACCTATATATGCTATGTCTTGGTATTCCTTTGACACTGCCCCTTTAAACATTGTGGTGTAGCAGTGTGTATAGAAGTTGCAATAGTGATTACTTTGTCGTGTATTGAGTTGTCAGGGGTCCCATCCTGGACGGCGGGATGCAATAGGCCTCTGACAACTCGAAACAGCTCCGCTGGGCGGTTCTTTGCGGACGCAATATTGGCTGCCAGAAAGGATTTCTTTGCAGCCTTTATTGCCGCGCCATATGCCCTTAGATAGGCATCAAGGCGTGTTCGATTTGGCCCGCTCGGATCTGAACGCCACATGCTCTCTAGGTCCCTCTTCCTTTGCTTCATTGCTGCCAACTCCTCGTTAAATCAAGGAGCTGGTTTAGCTCGGCTACTTGAGAGGGGCCGTTCCGGAGCAATCGTGTCTATTGCCCTAGTCATCTCCCCGTTCCAGAGAGTGACCAGAGCATATTTATTTATTTATTTATTTATTTATTTATTTATTATTCGGGCTTCTATGCCGCCGACTCCCTGAGGCTCGCGGCGGCTTACAGGAGCCGAAGGGCACAGTAAAATACAGGCAATAAGCAGTTAAAACAATTAAAAACAACAGCAGTACAGTAATTAATAACACAGTTAAAACAATGAACAGCACATCATCCTCAGAAGAAGGAATAGATGGCGGGGCATGGGCAGGACTTACTCACCAAAGGCCTGCTTAAACAGGTATGTTTTACAGGCCCGTCTAAACGGGAGCAAGTCCTTCATAGCCCGAGTTCCGGCCGGAGGGCGTTCCACAGCGTAGGTGCTATGACAGAGAACGCCCTCCGGCGGGTAGCAGTCAGCCTTGCGAGTTTAGCTGAAGGTATCTCCAGGAGATTGGAGTCCTCAGACCGAAGTGATCTCGGAGGGCAATATGGGGTGAGACGGTCCCTCAAATACGCTGGCCCCAGGCCGTGTAAGGCCTTAAAGGTGAGGACCAACACTTTGAAGGTGATCCGGTGCTCAATTGGCAGCCAGTGCAGATCCTGCAAAACAGGTGTTATGTGGGCGCCAGCTGGCGTGCCAGGCAGGAGCCGGGCGGCAGTGTTCTGCACTAGCCTGAGCTTCCGGGTCACCGACAGAGGAAGGCCAACGTAGAGCGCGTTGCAGTAATCCAGCCTTGAGATGACTGTGGCTTGGATCACCGTGGCCAGATCGTTCCGGGAGAGATAGGGGCCAGCCTCCTTGCCTGTCGCAGATGAAAAAAAGCGATCTTGCTGACCGCAGAGACCTGGGCCTCCATGGTCAGCTGGGAGTCCAAATGGACCCCCAGGCTCTTTACGGAAGGCGATGGGCATAACACCGCACCGTCCAGGCTCGGAAGCTGGACATTAACATCACCAGGGCGACCCAGCCACAAGATCTCCGTCTTCGCCGGATTCACCCTCAACCTACTGGCTCGCAGCCATCCAGTAACGGCTTCGAGGCAGTGTTGGAAATTATCGGGGACAGAACCCGGCCTGCCCTCCATCCTCAGAATGAGCTGGGTGTCGTCAGTGTACTGCCCAGGGGGACCCCACAGAGTAGTGGGGAGCCCTCGGAGACCACCTCGCCCCTCCTCACACGCTGAGACCGCTGGTGGAGGAAGGAGGTCAGCCATTTAAGGGCTGTCCCCCTCACTCCAGCCACGGCCAGGCGGTGGATCAATAGATTGTGGTCGACCGTGTCAAACGCTGCCGTGAGGTCCAATAACACGAGCAGCGCAGACCCGCCTTGGTCGAGCTGGCAGCGGAGTTGGTCTGTGATGGAGATACGCATAGAGGGAGATACGTTCGGATAGGCAAGCTCATATAATCCAATTTAAATCTGGATTCAGGATCTGGATTATATGGTCGTGTAGATCCAGCCTCAGTTAAGAGGTGACCTCCCCGCATGTTTTCCCAAAATGATCTGCTCATTTATTATTTTTCTCCATACTTTCTTGGAATGGCTCTTGCGCTGAGAGCCAAGTGCTTTTTCTTCTATTGAGGTTTATAGATGTCACCAGGGCTCTTTGGAAAGGAGTAGCACACATCCCTGCCTTCAAGCCAAATCTTTTGTCCCTCCGACCTGAACCATAAATTAATTTCTTCGAAAGAGCCAAAAGGGAAGGAAGGCCCTTGTAAACTTCATCAGGCTGAAAAAGCCCCCCTCAGTTTATACTTGAGTCAAAGTTATTTATTATTTTACATTATTATTATTATTATTATTATTACATTTATGGTTTAAAACAACTGATTTTAAAGTAGATATAACTGATTTCAGTGTTTGTGTATATTTATAGTTGTTTTATATTTGCCGTGTTTTTTGGGCTCCTCTCAAATATTCCTGTTCTACTTCTACCTCACTTTATCATTTTATCTTCTCTATTATGCTGTTTTGCTTTGTTTGTTTTATTTTGTCACTGTGTGTACTTTATTGTGATGTAATTTTTGTTGTTGTATTTTGCATTTATTTTGCTGTATTGTATCTTTGGGTTGGCCTCATGGTAGCCGCCTCGAGTCCCCTTTGGGGAGATGATGGTGGAGTATTATTATTATTATTATTAATAATAATAATATGTGCTCTGCCCTGAGTCCTCTTCAGGATGTAAAAAAAATTATTTTACTCTTTATTTATTATTATTATCATCACCATTATTACTGCATTTACATTATTTTACTCTATTATTTTTATTACATTTCTTTTTTGACTCTCTTTAGTATTACTACATTATTTTTCTCTATTTTATATTGTTATTATTACATTTATTATTTGACTCTTTATTATTGTCATTATAATTATTTTATTATTCTTACATTTATTGTTTAACTCTATTATTACATTTATTATTACTGCATTGACATTAATTTACTCTATTATCTTTATTACATTTATTCTTTTACTCTCTTTATTATTACTACATTATTTTTCTCTATTTTATATTGTTATTATTACATTTATTCTTTTACTCTCTTTATTATTACATTATTTTCCTCTATTTTATATTGTTATTATTACATTTATTCTTTTACTCTCTTTATTCTTACTATTATACATTTTTCTCTATTTTATATTGTTATTATTACATTTATTCTTTTACTCTGTTTATTATTGTCATTATTATAGTTATTACTTTATTCTGTTATTATTCTTACATTTATTTTTTTACTCTCTTTATTATTACTACATTATTTATCTCTATTTATATTGTTACTAGCTGAGGACCCGGCGGTGCCCGGGTTATTTGAGGAAGGCATTGTGTGCCAAGGTTGGTTCCTATGAGATGTTTATGTGGCTTGCAGTGGTCTCAGGAACTTAGTGAAGGTACTGCGAGTCCCAATGGGCATGGTCCATCCCCCTCCAAACAGCACCAGAATGTAGAGTGGGTCATGGGGGCTCTGTGTGGTCTTGTCACATTTGCAGGGCTGGAAGTGATTATTCTCTGAATGAGGGTTGTCATGGGGGCTCTGTGTGCCAAGTGTGGTTTTGTCTCTGGAAGTCAGAAAGTGAGTGAAGGTACTTCAACTCCCATCATCCATGGTCCATCCCACTCAAAACTGCACCAGGATGTAGAGTGGGGCATGGGTACTCTGTGTGCCAAGTTTGGGCCTGGTCTCTGATTTGTAGGGGCTGCAATGTTCTGTGGGAAATGAATTGGGTGAAGGTACTGCAAATCCCATCATTTGTGAGCCATCCTGCCGTAAACCGCAGCAGGTTTGTAAAGTGGGCCATTGGGCCTCTGTGTGCCAAGTTTGGTCCTGATTCATCATTGGTGTGGGCCACAGTGCTCTAAGGAAGTGAATTAAAGTACTGCAAGTCCCATCATCCATGGTTCATCCTCCCTCAAACTGCGCCAGGATGTAGGGTGCATCTTGGGGGGTCTGTGTGCCAAGTATGGTCTTGTTCTGTCATTGTTGGGGGCCTAGTCAGGAAAATCAAGTTAAGGAAGCCTTTTTGTCAATTTTGGGCCTGGTCTGTGATTTATAGGGGCTACACAGTGTTGTTTGGGAATGAGGCGAAGGTATAATTCGTGGCCCATCCTGCCTTAAACCACACCAGGTTGTGAAGTGGGCCATTGGGCCCCTGTTTGCCAAGTTTTGTTCTGAGCCGTCATTGCTGTGGGCCGCAGTGGCTGACTGCCTGAGGCCTTTCCTTTTTCCGCTGAGTCACCTTAGAATGTTGGAATGTGGTTGGCCAATCGGAGTCCTTTATGCAAATACCATTTCAGTGTCAACCAATCCCCTCTGTCTGGGGCCGTAGAATGTTTGAGTTCTGAGGCTGGCCAATCAGAGCCCTTTATGCAAATAATCTCACAGCGGTAGCCAATCGAAATGCTGGCACATATTCCTCCCTCCGCACCACCCACCTCCCGCAAACACTGACTTTTATTATATACATAGATTATTACATTTATTATTTTACTCTATTATTATTTGAAGGATATGTAAACATTTACATTGAAAAAGGTTAGAATAATGGTTTAATCAGAGTTGGATAATCTTATCTTACAGTTTTATGTAAATATTCGGTTTACAGTCAAATCAGTTCATTTTCCCAGTTTTTAATGGTAAAATTAAGTGCTTCATCTTATATTCAGGTCAGCTTATACTCGGGTGTATATGGTATAAGCTGTATATGAGTGTACATGGTATGGTGCCCATTAAGGGCCCTTGAGAGCCCAAATCAGCATGTCAGAGGGAGATGAGAAATAATAGGCAACCAGTGGGATTGATGTAACCAATGGCATAATATGTTCCTAGAGTTGAGCACCCACTAACAATCTGGCGACTGTATTTTCGAGCCGCTTGTGATTTCTGAAACATCTTGAAAGGCAGCCCACCTCAAAAGATGACATTGCAAGCATCTGAATGCAGAGATCAAAATTATTCTTCAGAAAGAGATCTCATTGCAAATTGTTTTTCCCATTCGTTATCGTTTAAGTATACGCGGATATGGTGACTCTTACAAGTCACCATATCCTCGTAGAATCGCCCAACGCATGTTCAGGGCAACTTACTCCTGAGATGTTGACAAGCTAGAACAGGGGTGCTCAGAATGGTGATCGGGATCACCAGGGTGATCTTTGGGCCTCATCCTGGTGATCTTGAGGCCCCTGACCAGGTTTTTTGCAGTTGGTCCTCTTCACGCGCCCCTGCACGCTGCAAAGAAGTCCTCCGTCGTTGCTCCTCCCCGCTCCCTGCTCGCGTGCCGCCTCCAAAAGCTCCAGAGTCCAAGAGGCAGAATGGGCCCCCTCTTTTGGATTCCTCCTCCTCCCTCCGTCCTTCTCCAGCCACTCAGAGTCGTAGGAGACCAAAGGGGGCGGGCCTGGATGACACGATGCATGGCTGGCCCCGCGCGCATGTGCAGAAGCACCCATTCTGCCTCTCGGACTTCTCGTGAGCTCTTGGAGGCGGCACGCATGCTGGCGGCATGGAAATAGGAGCAATGACGGAGGAGGAGGAGAAGGACGCTTTGGGGTCATTTCCTTACCGCATCTCAAAGGTCGGTCTTTTTACTTTGGGGTGGGTGCTTGATTGTTCTGTGGCATGTCTCTTTGTTTATTTTTAATGTTTAAAAATGGCCTTTTAGCTCCAAAGCCTCTCTGCTTGCTTTGTTCCTTGAGAAATACTGTATATGTTGGGGAATATGGAAATGTGGGAGAAATGGGGTGGTTGGATGTATTTTTGCATGTCCCTTTGTTTACCTTGCTGAGTATTAAATGGCCTTGCAGTTCAAAAGCCTCTCTTCTTACTTTCTGGCTGATAATATGTGTGGTAATATGGCAGTGTGGGAGAAATGGGGTGGTTGGATGTATTTTAATGCTGTTTTATATTGTTGTTATTAAATTGAAATGTTGAACTTCATTTTACGTAAACTGCCTCGAGCCTGCTGGAAGGAGCGGTACATAAAAATGAATAATAAATATAACTAAATAAGAAAATAGTTATACGTTTTACATTTCTGGGTAGGTGATCTTTGGGACTTGGTTTTTTAACCAGTAGCTCCCATGCTGAAAAAGTGTGAGCACCCCTGAGCTAGAAGGTGCCCAGGGGAGGGCAACGAAAATGATCAAGGGTCTGGAGAACAAGCCCTATGAGGAGTGGCTTAAAGAGCTGGGCATGTTTAGCCTGAAGGGAGGAGACACGATTAGTAATATTACATGTAATATAAAATATATAATTATAATATATTATTAGTATGATTATATTGTTTTACATTATAATATTATGGCATATACATGGAAAACATCCAGTGCCATTAGACATACAACATACTGTACATATACAGACACAGAGGCAATTTAACATTCCAGCTTCCTGGCTTCATGAGGGTATTCTCGATTCCGGCCACAGGGGGCGCTGCTGCTTCACCGTCCACTTGTGACACCGAGTCCTTTGATGGAGTACTTCCTCTTTCTTCTGCACGCTGCTGGAAGGTTTTATGGTGTCGTAAATTAGTTAAAGTAGCCTCCCCGCATAAAGCGGTAGCTAAATTTCCTACTTGACAGATGCAACTGAGTCACCGAAAGGCTGAGAAAGGCGGTATACAAATCCAGTAAATAAATAAATAAATAAAATCTGCATAGGTCGACAGCAAGCTCACTCCGACCCGGGCTGGTTTCGAACTCATGACTTCTCGGTTAGTAGTGATTTAATGCAGCTGGCGACTAACTAGCAGCGCCACAGCCCGGTCCAAGTTTTTGAAAATGGTGTTTGCGATTGTTGATGGAATGGGCATTTAGATATAATATAATAAGGGTCCCGTGTTAGAAACTGTATCTGCTGTAGAGAATGATATCCCTTCTGCTGCAACCCCGTAGTTGGGCCAGTTACGTCTTGCAGAGCTCTCAAGTCCTTTGGGAGCTTTGCGAACAACCAGGAAAGACGAGAGTGGGGCGGCAAGAGTGACAAGGCAGCGAATTACAGGCTCCGGCCTGCCAGGCAAAGAGCCTGGTGTCATGTCCTATTTCATTGCTGTCTCCCCAGCCAAGTCTATAGAGCTAGTCTTTCCCCAGCTAATGAATTCAGGAGCGTTTTTGCTTTCCCCATCTTGCGTTGTCAGCTTGCATTACGTTCGGTTGTGTGTCGAGAGAGCGCCAGGGAACCTGTTGGGTTTTCTGTACCCGGCACCCCCTTTTTCTTTCATAGCTCTACCTGGAGGTCACAGTATATTCCTTTGAGATTCCTCATCCAATTAGTAACCATTTAGTAACCAATTAGTAACCAATTAGTAGCCAATTAGTAACCAGGCCCAATCCATATACTATATACTATAATATAATAATTATGATAATACTAATAATATATGAATATATGTTGATATATTAATATATTAATAATATGTTAATATATTAATATATTGTTATTTATAATAATAATAATAGTATAACAATATGGTGTGTGGTATTTGCATTTGGTATTGGTGGCGTTGTAATGTAACACAGTATAATACTGCCAATGATAATGTGAAATAATAATTATATCGTGATATTATAATTTGTATATTTGTATTACATACAATATTGCGCTATGTTGTAGTGCAATATGATGCATAGTGGTGATGTTGTCACAGCAGACGCCACTTTAAAAAGCCAGTCCCAAGTAAGTGTGAAAAAGAGTTTATTATCCACAAATCACTGTGCTTAAAAAGCATTTAAAAGAACTAAAGGTACTTGCAAGTCAGTGTAGATTAACTCAAAGAGCAGCCTAACTGGCATAAAACTACCACAGTTGTGCTATGACAGTAATGTTATTTGTTGTTTTTTCAGTTCACTCCCGCAATATTGTTATACGTACATTGTAAGCCACTCTGGCAGTATTGTTGTTTGCTGTAAGCCTTCGGGGTTGAGAAGGGCGGCATATAAAAATTGTAAATAAATAATAATTAATAAATAAAGCCCCCCTCGGCTTATACTCAAGTCAAGGTTATTTATTATTTTACTCTATTATTATTATTCTCTATTTATTATTATTACATTTACATTATTTTACTCTTTATTATTATTATAATTATATTTATTTTACTCTATTTATTATTATTCTCTACTTATTATTATTCTCTACTTATTATTATTCTCTATTAATATTCTCTATTATTATATTTACATTATTTTACTCTTTATTATTATATTTATTATTTTATTCTATTATTTCTCTCTCTCTCTCTATATATATATAATATTACCTGCGACATCAGGGCCCCTCCCCCAGCAACAATATAATATTATAGAACAGTGCTGTCCAACTTCTGGCGGGTCCAGGGCCGGATAAGAGGTCACTGATGACCTCCGGGGCCACTCGGCCCCGCCCCAGGCCCCGCCCCCAGGCCCCGCCCCCAGCCCAGGCCCCGCCCACTCCTAAAGCCGCTGAAAAAGGAGGAGTAGGCGGCGCCAAGAGCAGCGCGTCACAGGCCTGGCGTGACACGCTGCTCTTGGCACGCCTACTCCTCCTTTTCGCCCCTCCTTCCTAGGCCGGAGGGCCGCCGAAAAGGAGGAGTAGGTGGCGCCAAGAGCAGCGCCCCGCCCGGCCTGTGCCGCGCTGCTCTTGGTGCCGCCTTCTGCCCTTTTTCGGCGGCTCCCCGGCCTAGGAAGGAGGGGGGCGAAAAGGAGTAGGCAGTGCCAGGGCAGCGCGTCACGCCAGGCCTGTGACGCTGCCGTTGGCGCCGCCTTCTGCCCTTTTCGGCGCCCCCTCCCCCTTCCTAGGTAGGGAGGGGGGCGCCGAAAAGGAGGAGCTGGCTCTCTTCCTCCTCCCTGCCCCGCCTCCCCCACCCCCCCGGCCGCCTTTTTAAAAAAAAAAAAAACGCTTAAAAATTTTTTTAAAAAAATGGCGGCTGAGGGCATAGGTGGGGCCGTGTCCAACAGGCTACGGGGCCGGATCCGGCCCCGGGGCCGCCAGTTGGACAGCCCTGTTATAGAATACTAATATTATGAATGATGTATTAGTACTCTGCTAGTAATGTAGTATGTTGTTTGTTCATATGGCTTGTAAGCCGCTCTAAGTCCCCTTTGGGGTGAGAAGGGCAACATAAAAATGTCATAAATAAATAAAATAAATAAATATACATTAATTTTACTCTATTATTGTTATTATTACATTTATTATTTTACTCTAATTATTATTACACTCATTATTTTACTCTATTATTGTTATTATCACATTTATTATTTTACTCTATTATTGCATTTATTATAATAATAAGGAAGTGAGTAAAAGGAGTGAAGGAGTGCAACATCTCCCCCTGGTGGCCAGTAGCTGAAATGTTAAATTGGCTCTGAGTATCTTGTCTTACATGTTTGTATGTCAAATGGCATTGAATGTTTGCCTGTATATGTGCATTGTGATCCGCCCTGAGTCCCCTGCGGGATGAGAAGGGCGGAATATAGATGATGTAAATTAATCATAATAATAATATTACCTGCGACATCAGGGCCCCTCCCCCAGCAACAATATAATATTATATAATACTAATATTATGAATGATGTATTAGTACTATGCTAGTAATGTTGTATGTTCATATGGCTTGTAAGCCGCTCTGAGTCCTCTTCGGGGTGAGAAGGGCGGCATAAAAATGTCCTAAAAACAAACAAACAAACAAACATTATATTTATTTTAATCTATTATTATTGTTATTATTACATTTATTATTTTACTCTAATTATTATTATTACACTTATTATTTTACTCTATTCTTGTTATTATTACATTTATTTTACTCTTCTTATTACACTTATTCTACTCTATTATTATTGTTATCACTTTTATTATTTTACTCTAATTATTATTATTACATTTATTGTTTGATGGAGGGGATTGATTTTGCCTTTTGGGAGCTGTAGTTGCTGGGATTTATAGTTAATCTTCAATCAAAGAGCATTCTGAACTCCACCAATGAACCAAACTTGGTATACAGAACTCCCAAAACCAACTGAAAATACTGGAAGGGTTTGGTGGGCATTGACCTTGAGTTTGGGAGTTGTAGTTCACCTACATCCAGAGCGCACTGTGGATTCAAACAATGATAGATCTGGACCAAACTTGGCACGGATACTCAATATGCCCAAATGTGCACTGGTGGAGTTTGAGGTAAATAGATCTTGACATTTGGGAATTGTAGTTGCTGGGATTTATAGTTCACCTACAATTCAAGAGCATTCTGAAATCCAGCAACAATGGAATTGAACTAAACATGGCACACAGAACTCTCATGACCATCAGAAAATTTTGGGAGTGTCTGGTGGGCATTGATCTTGAGTTTGGGAGTTGTAGTTCACCTATCTCTTGAGACCACTGTGGACTCAAACAATGATGGATCTGGACCAAGCTTGGCTTGAATACTTAATACGTCCAAATGTGGATACTGGTAGAGTTTGGGGGAAATAGACATTGACGTTTGGGAGTTGTAGTTGCTGGGATTTATAGTTCACATACAATCTAAGAGCATTCTGAAACCCACCAGCGATAGAATTGAGCCAAACTTGGCACATAGAACCTTCATGACAAATAGATGTTTTCTGATGGTAGTTGGAGGCCCGACACCCCTGACACCCCCTCACGACCCTCTCAGGGGTCCCGACCCCCAGTTGAGACTCTCTCCCAGCTTTGATATTAAGCTCAAAGAGGGCCGCCGGTCTCCGAACATGGAAATATTTATTTCCCCCCTATTTGGCGAGAGAGGATGACAAATGCAAACGGGCTGACTCTGGCGAGACCCCGTGAGTTAGTGCGGTTTTTAATGGCTCCGTGTAATGGCCACGTCTCAGGCAGACGCGTGTGTGAACCGGCTTTGCGGGTGACCTTGTCAGCGTCTTGGCACACAACGCTCGTGGCATCCGGTCCATCTTTAATGCCACGGCTATTTGCTACAATCAGCAGCGATCAATTTAGGGAATTATTCTGGCCCACTTAGACTACGACAGGAAAAAGGGTTATTGCCTTTTAATTTGCCTTTGTTGGCATGCCTGCCTTGATGTGCAGCCTGGGAGCCCAGCACGATTTTGGGAGGTTTTCAAGCATTGGCTGGATGGCCATCTGTCGGGGGTACTTTGATGGTGATACTTTCCTGCCTTTCCTGGCAGAAAGAGGTTGGACTATCCAACCCTCTCGTCGTCTTTATGATTCTATGAGAAGCACTTTCCTTTTCCGAGCAATATAATACTACTACTACTACTACTACTAATATGATATTATAATTATATATATTTATATTACATGTAATATTACTAATAATACTACAGCATGTTATAGTACAATGTAATATATATGCTGTAATATTATTAGTAATATTACATCTATCTATCTTCTATGTATATAATAAAAGTCAGTGTTTGCGGCAGTGTGGAGGTGCGGTGGTGCGGAGGGAGGAATATGTGCCAGCGTTTCGATTGGTTGCCACTGTGGGATTATTTGCATAAAGGACGCTGATTGGCTAGCCTCAGAACACCGACACTCTAAGGCACCAGATTATTTGCATAAAGGACTCTGCTTGGCCAGCCTCAGAACTCCAACACTCTAAGGCACCAGACAGAGGGCATTGGTTGCCACTGAGAGACAATTTGCATAAAGGACTCTGATTGGCCAGCAAAACAGAATGCAATTGAATGCTTGAGTTAGCCAAAAGACAGTTTTTTTCCGTTGGAAATGGAATGTTCATTTTCTGGGAGGTGCGGAGGTGCCAAGGAATATGTGACAGCGTTTCGATAGGTTGCCACTATGGGATTATTTGCATAGTGCACTCTGATTGGCCAGCCTCAGAATTCCAACATTCTACGGCCCCAGACAGAGGGGATTGGTTGCCACTGAAATGGTATTTGCATAAAGGACTCCGATTGGCCATCCAAATTCCAACATTCTAAGGTGGCTCAGAGGGAAAATGAAAGGCCTCAGGCAGTCAGACACTGCGGCCCACAGTAGTGACGGATCAGTACCAAACTTGGCACACAGGGGCCCAATGGCCGACTTAACGCAACCCTCACCCAATGACCAATACAGACCACAATTAGCACACAGAGCCCCCTTGTGGGTGCTGTTGTCATCGAGGGAATTAATTGTTCCTCCTGTCGACGTCGACGCCAGTGTCAAGAGCCCCTGCACGTACGCTGTTTGTGCAACAATAGCAGAGGCAGGAGCTGGCATTCAGGAAGGGGCAGGGGCAGCGTCGAAAAGGAGGACCTCCGGTATCCTTCCTTCTTCATCTCCATGCACGTTGTTTTTATTTGTTTCAACAAATTTTTTTGGTCCGTGATCTGCGCCCCCCCCCTCGGCTTGCACCCCTAGGCCATGGCCTAGGTTGGCCTTATGGGTAATCCTGGGCTGCCTGCCCGGTTGAGTGCCTGGAGCCGTGGCTGGCCCTCCTGGGCAGAGAGACACAGGAAGGCAGGCAGGCAAGCTGGGAGGCCGACCGACTCACCGACCTCAGCGACGACTCCTCCCTGAAGGGCCAGTGCTCCCCTGCGCATGCCAGGCCGGAGGTGAGGAGGAGGAGGATGCTGGGAGGGGCTTGCCTAGAGCGTTCCTCCAACACCCATTTGGCGATTGATTGCTTTGTTCCTCCGCGAGCCAGATGCAATCATCAAAAGAGCCACGCCTGGCTCGTGAGCCATAGGTTCCCGACCCCTGAAGTAGAGAATCAGAATCCTAGAGTTGGAAGAGACCTCGTGGGCCATCCAGTCCAACCCCATTCTGCCAAGAAGGAGAACCACAGTTGTCTAAATACTGGAAAAGGCAGCTGGGACACTGTCTGTTGCTGTCTTTGCTCAGGATGTGCCTCCCCTGCTGCAGTGACTGAGTGCGTTCTGCAGTGGGCTGATGCATTGCCGATGGGCAGGTGTGCCGAACATCCTTCCATGGTTCTGCGGCTGCCAAAGCCGCCTCGGCCTGCATGGAAGGAAGGGACCCCATAAAGGTGTATTCGCTGAGAAGGAAACGGATCCTTCAAGTCGTGTGTTGCATAAAAGCTATGTTTACATCAGAGGTGGCCGAAGCAAAACGCAACAGGAAATGCTACATCATCCCTGTTGGATGTGAGGCTCCTTTCAAAAGTACCCAATGTAAATAAAACACATTATTATTATATTATTGCCATATATATATAATGTATTATATATTACATTGTACTGTAACATTATATTGTAATATTATTAGTAATATTACATGTAATATAAAATATATAATTATAATATAGTATTAGTATTAGATTGTATTACGTTATACTATTATCAATATTATATGTATTTACAATATATTATATTATATTATTACATTATATTATAAGCACAGTGCAGGATGCAAGTTGGAACAGCCTTTCTGACCCCTCTCTTCACTCTGATCTCAGAGCAACAGGTAAAGGTTTTCCTCTGACATTAAGTCCAGTCGTGTCCAACTCTGGGGGTTGGTGCTCAGCTCCATTTCTAAGCCAAAGAGCCGGCGTCCGTAGACACCTCCAAGGTCATGTAGCCAGCATGACTGCATAGAGCACCGTTACCTTCCCGCTGGAGCGGTACCTATTGATGTACTCACATTTGCATGTTTCTGAACTGCTAGGTTGGCCGAAGCTGGGGATAACAGCGGGAGCTATGCCTATCACTATGTCTTACTTTTGGGGTATGGCTTATATTGTGCAAATGCTTGGAAATCCTGCTACAGCTTATTTTACAAGTATGTCTTTTTTTCGGGGAAACAGGGTAGGTAGATAGATAGAGAATGAGAGAGAGAGAGAGAGAGAGAGAGAGAGAGAGAGAGAGAGAGAGAGAGACTAGCGGTGTGCATTTGGTGCAGATGTATTCGGGAGTCATAAGTTTCCCCATTTATAGTAATTTAATGGGAAGCGAGGAGAATCCATATTTATTTATTTATTTACGACATTTATATGCCGCCCTTCTCACCCCGAAGGGGACTCAGAGCGGCTTATAAGTAAAATGTAAATACAATATATTATTGCCATAGTACAATATTAATATTATATATTATGTTGTACTATAACATTATACTGTAATATTATTAGTAATATTACATGTAATATAAAGTATATAATTATATTATTAGTAGTAGTATTATATTGCATTACATTATAATATTATCAATATTATATGTATATACAATATAGTATATGTCTGCACTAAACTACATTTCCCAGAATGCATTGAGCTGCAGCAGCCAGCCGTGGCGATTAGTCTAATTATTCACTTGCATTATGTGTATAGACGGTACAACAATCTGCATTTATGGAATGATCTGTCTGGGTTGAGTAGCAGCCTGCTTGTTGAAGCTTTCCCCTTATCCCCTGGTGTTTGTGTGGGGTGAGAAAGACTCACAAACTATTGCTGGTCAGTGCTGGGGAGCAGCAGCTTGACTGGTGTTTGTGGAGGGTGAGAGAGACCCACAGTCAGGCCTGGATTACCCATAAGGCCAACCTAGGCCATGGCCTAGGGACGCAAGCCGAGGGGGGCGCAGATCACGGACCAAAAAATAAAATAAAATAGTTGTCGCAGCCCCTGAGGGCGAAACGTCAGGAGAGGGTGCTTCTGGGAGGAAACGGGGCCAGGTGGCCACAGGGAGCACTCCACGCCCCCCAGGGGGACCCCGCCGCCTGGGAGGACTTTCCTTCCACGCAGGGAGGGAGGGGAGCAAGGGAGTCGCCCACGCGAGAGGCCGTGGCCGGCAGAGAAGGGGAGGGGGGCGGCCCCATGGGGATCCTCTTCTCCCCCGCCCCCCTCTCAGGCCCTCCTTCCCAGGCCCCTCCCTCCCTTCCGCCCTTCCTTCCCTCCCAGAAGCCTCAACTGCATGGCCCAAGGCCCGTGGATTCCGGGGGGTGGAGTCCGATGAAAGTGGGAGGGAGGGAAGGAGGGGGACCGGCACTCTCCCCCCCCCCCCCGTCTCTCTTTCTCTCTCTCTCGTTCTGGGACTCCGGTTCCATTCTTCTGATGCGAAGACTGGCCTCCTTTTGGGGTGCCTGCCCGTGACTGCCATGTTTGTGCCGGGCAGAAGTTCAGTGAGAGGGGCAGCCTGCGCTTCCTAGAGAGGCAGCAGAAAAAGGCCTCTCTGGCGACGCGCTTCCTGCTGAGCTCACTTTCGGAGGAGAGGGGAAAGGGAATGCTTTCATGGCGCCGGGAGAGAGAGAGAGAGGAAGGGAGGGCAAGGTAAGAGGGGTGTGTGCATGCGTGCTGGGGTCGAGCGAGTGGCCCCTTGGGTACACTCCCCCCTCCAATCCTTGGTTGCTCGTTCTTTCTGGGGCCAAGGCCCTTCCCCCTCCTGGTGGGTCTCCGGCCTCAGCAGGGCCTTTGCCTTGGCGAGGAAAGGGAGGGAGGGTTGGCCGCTTGCTCTCCCCTGGCATGGCGGCGGCGTGTGTCATCCTGTGCTCAGCAGTGTCCCTGGGCCGGGCCGGGGGGCGCAGGTGGCAACCAAGAGCCTCCTCATGGGACCAGGCCCAAGCCGGGGCGGGAGGGGGGGGGCTGGCCTCCAGCGAGGTCTCCCTCCCTCCCAGACGGGCACTGGCGGAGGAGAGCACGCCAGGCTGCAGGTGCCTGCCCCAGAGGGAGGCCTCCTCCACTTTGGCGGGGGAGAGGGCCCGCCGGCAGCAGCAGCATCAGCTCAGGCCCGCTGGGGGGGAGGGAGGGAGGGAGGAGAAGATAAGGTTTTATTTTTAGTGTGGGTCTGAGTGATGGGGGGTGGTGGTAGAGGTTGGATTAAAGGGGGCGTAATTCCAAAGTGTGGCCTAGGGCGCAAAAAGGTGTTAATCCGGGCCTGCCCACAGAGTGTTGCTGTTTGGTGCTGGGGGAGAGACACCCCAGTAAAATGGAAGCCACAACTTTACTTCCTCCCTCTGAGGGACCCGAGTGTTGTTTCCCGTCGGTTCCTGGTCGCCCTCAAAGCCCTGATGCTCTTGTTCTTTTTCTCATCTCTCTCCCAACCCAACCCAACAGGCACCATGTCCATTATGCAATAGGGCAATTCAGGTAAAGAATACTATGTTCGATTAATATCAAAAGATAAATATATTGTTTGACAATACAGAGTACATATATCACAATGGGAATCAGGAAATGCAATATCAGGAAATGCAATATCTCGAGTACAATTCAATCATGTAGTAGCAAAGTAGAAAACTATAAAGTTTAACATTCAAAACTGGTTAAGTTTAACATAATACATATAGTATAAATCCTTCAATAATCCAATACAAGAAAATAGTAGTTTCTTGGCTTCCCAATCACTACAGTTCCAATGTAAACTACCTTAATAGGTGCTTGGGATCTGTAGGTTAAGTGAAGAAGTCCGTTTCTGGCGGAGGGGAGTAATATTGTTCACGGAGACCGTTCTATTGTAGCCCTTAATGCAAAGCGCATGTGCAGGCTGACCCAATGGTGAGCTGCAGGGCAGCCTGATCTCTGTAGTTCGTGAAAAGGCTTCCAAAGACTCGTACGCGCAATGCACATGCGTGGCTACGCTGAATTGCGTGCCGCAAAGGAGCTTGGTACTTGTAGTTTATCAGTTAGGGAAGCGTTCTGTGTTAATTCTAAGGCTGACAGTGCAGCTGGGAGTAGGCAAAAGACCCCAGGGGACCTCAAGAAGATGAGGGCAATGGGGAGGCGTGCCTGCAAAAGCGTGCCTGACGGCAATGGGGAGCTCACCCTTGGCCGGCGGAGGGCCGTTGGCCGGCGGAGGGTCGTTATGACTTCATCAGAGGCAAAGTATTGAACACAATGGCGTCCTCAAGGGTGCATAATCATCACGAGTATCTCAAATCACAAGGAGGACAGACCATCCCATCTGCAGGAAATGGGCAAAGTGTGGCCTAGGGTGCAAAAAGGTGTTAATCCGGGCCTGCCCACAGAGTGTTGCTGTTTGGTGCTGGGGGAGAGAGACCCCAGTAAAATAGAAGCCACAACTTCACTTCCCTCTGAGGGTCCCGAGTGTTGTTTCCCGTCGGTTCCTGGTCGCCCTCAAAGCCCTGATGCTCTTGTTCTTTTTCTCATCTCTCTCCCAACCCAACCCAACAGGCACCATGTCCATTATGTCATCCCATACGATGGAGACCAGTCGGTCGTGGATTCCTCAGAGAACTACTTTGTGACTGACAATGTCACCAAGCAGGAAATTGACCTGATGCTGGGACTCTTGCTGGGATTCTGTATAAGCTGGTTTCTGGTCTGGATGGATGGGGTCCTCCATTATGCCGTGCGAGCGTGGCGGACAAGCCGACGGTATGGTAAGTGGAAGTCTGCTGGTGTCTTGGAGAGGGGCTGGGGAGGGTTTGGAAAACGGCAACACAAGAGGTCTGGCTCCCTCTTTGGAGGCCTGGATGGCCACCTGTGAGGGGTGCTTTGATTGTGCTTTTCCTGCCTGGAAGAAGGGTGTTGGACTGGATGGTCCTTGAGGTCTCTTCCAACTCTAGGATTCTGTGATTCTGGTCCCCAGAGTTTCCTTATGGGGTTTCCCAAGGCCCAGTAAGATGAGGTGTGTCTAAACTGTAGAATGAAGGGCCGGGCTGTAGTACAGCAGGTAAAGCCCCAGCCGCAATAAATCTTGTCGGCCCCCAGAGTTTACCTATGGCGTTTCCCAAGGCCCAGTAAGATGAGTTGTGTCTAAATCAGGGGTGGGCAATTATTTTTCTCAAGGGGCCACACGAGATCCGAAAAATTATATGGAGGGCCGCACCTAAAGGCCTAAAGGTCCTCCGGGCTGTAGGGATGTTCAGCTTCCAACCCTGGACGGCATGACATTATGTCCGTCGCCCTCTGTTAAGAGCTTAGGCGTAACCTTGGACCCCCTGTTGTCGATGGAGGCCCACGTCTCCAGCGTCAGCAGGGTAGCATTTTTCCATCTTCGCCAGGCGAGGAAGCTGGCCCCCTACTTGTCCCGGCGCGACTTAGCCACAGTGATCCAAGCCACGGTCATCTCGAGGCTGGACTACTGTAACGCTCTTTACATTGGCCTTCCTCTGTCGGTAATCCGGAGACTCAAGCTGGTGCAGAACGCTGCAGCGCGACTCCTGGCAGGGGTCCCGATTGGCCACCACATCACGCCAATCCTGCGCGAACTGCACTGGCTCCCAATTGAATGCCGGATTGCCTTCAAAGTGTTAGTCCTGACTTTTAAGGCCTTACATGGTCTGGGGCCAGTGTACCTGCGGGACCGCCTTGTCCCATATCATCCCACCAGATCACTGCGCTCCGAAGAGCTAAACCTCCTGGTCATCCCAAATGTGAGGACCTACCATCTGTCCGCAACCCGCCGCCGGGCTTTCTCTGTTGCAGCCCCTACCATGTGGAACGCACTGCCCGCCGGCATCCGTGCCACCCAGGGCCTCCTCCCGTTCAGGAGAGCAGTTAAGACATTGCTGTTCCAACAAGCCTTCGGAGTTAGCTAAACATTAGCTCACACCGCCTAGCTGTCAGCCCACTGCGACTCCATTTGTTGCTTCAACTGTTCTTATTTAATTCCATCTTAATGGTATTACTGTGAGTTATTATGAGTTATCTGACAATTGTATTTTATTTAACTGTTGTAAGTCGCCCGAGCCGTTGGGGGGGGCGACAGACAAATGTGAAATAATAAATAAATAAATAAACTACATTCTAATCTACATTATTTATTTATTTATTTACTATATTACTATATTAAAATATTAATATATCAAGAAATATTCCTATATTATTAGTATTAATATCATAATTATTATATTATAGTATATATAGACATAATATATTGAAATTATAATATAATATAACATTATATTATATTATTTATTATATTATTATATTATTATAATAAAATTATTATAAAATAATAATAAAAACCACTAAAATAAAATAAAATGAAATTCAAGAAAACAAGGTGCAAACCAAGGTGGAGGCTGACATCCTCAAGAGAGGAATGATCCCAAGATGGAATGGCCCAATGGACCCAGCCCAGAGGATGACAAAGCGGACCCAGCCGCTGCCGCAGCAGAGCAAAGCAGAGCAGCAGACGATCGGAGGCTGCAGGCATCCGCTCGCTCTCGCCCCCAGCCGTTCCCCAGCTGATTGCCAAGTGGGGCGAAGAGGAAGGGGTACCGCTGCCGCCATCCCATCGCGGGCTCTGTGGGGCCTGTGTCTGCACACAGGCCGGAGGAGCAGCAGCCATCCATGGAGGCGATCCTGGCCTGCAGGAGGAGCACTCGGCAATCTGAGGCGGCTGATCGCCAGTGGCGACCCGGAAGACGATCAAGTCTTCCGGGTTGCCACGGCGAACAGCCCCCGGAAGTCACAGAGT
The DNA here is from genome assembly GCA_030556195.1 of Anolis apletophallus. Taxonomy (NCBI): domain Eukaryota; kingdom Metazoa; phylum Chordata; class Lepidosauria; order Squamata; family Anolidae; genus Anolis; species Anolis apletophallus. The sequence continues at coordinate 4,561,050 of JARBWK010000017.1, read as the reverse complement.
GCTCCCGTTGCAGGCCAGGATCACCTCCAGGGATGGCAGGCACTTCAAAGCCGCCACTCCTCTGGCCTGTCTGACGACACAGACCCCACACAGCCCGCGATGGGATGGTGGCAGCAGCACCCCTTCCTCTTGGCCCTGCCCCCAACACCCTTCTCCCGGGCTGGACAGAATTGGCTGCTGGGCTGGATGCGGCCCGCGGGCCGTAGGTTGCCCACCCCTGGTCTAAACTGTAGAATTAAGGGCCGGGCTGTAGCACAGCAGGTTAAACCAGCCATAATAAATCTTGTCAGTCGAGAAGTTGACAGTTTGAAGCCCGGGTCAGGATGAGCTCCTGACCTTTAGCCCAGTTTCCGCCAAGCTAGTGGTTCGAAAGCAAAATGTGAGTAGATCAATAGGGATTGCTTAAAAAGCGGGGAGGTATTAAGACACCCACAAGGAAATGCTAGGAAAATGCTGGCAATTCGATCAAAAAAGGAGGAAGTTACGAACAAAAGCTCTTCGGCAAGGAAATAGAGCGACAGCACCCCGCACATGTCCGGAACCGAGTGCAAGCATCCAAGAAGCCGAGATTGGGATAAGCCAATATATACCTCTATTTATGTTCAGTTCTCTATCTTGTCTGTGTATAAAAGCAGCATTGATAGTTTGCCGCACATGTATGTTCTGCTTGGCTTTAGCCTATAAAGTCCTAAATGGTTCTGGCCCTGCTTACCTGTCCGAAGGCATCTCCCCCTATGAACCATCTTGGAGATCTTCTGGGGAGGCCCTGCTCTTGGTCCCGCCTCTTTCACATGTGTGACTGGTGGGAATTGATCGCGGGACCAAAGGAGGTCGATTGCAGCCGGATAGGGCACTTCTGCTCTGCGCGCACACCTTCCATGCTGCGCACCGTCCACGTTTGCTTCCGGACGAGAGAGAAACAGGGCGCTCCTCTCTCTCGCCGGCAGCGGAGGCTCCAGGGTTGCTTCCGGACGAGAGAGAGGCAGGCGGAGCACGAGACGGGGCCTCCGGAGGCCCCGCCCCCTCCCCAGCTTCTGCTCTACCAGCAGCTTCTCCAGCCTTGTGCTAGCTATGCCACCACTGGCTTGGCACTGCCACCCTCAAGCCTGGAGAAGCTGCTGGCAGAGCCAAAGCCAGAGGGGGTGGAGCCAGGCCACGTCAAGCCCCGCCCCCTCCCCGGCTTCAGCTCTACCAGCAGCTTCTCCAGCCTTGAGGAGGGCAGGGCCAAGCCAGCCTTGTGCTAGCTATGCCACCACTGTCTTGGCACTGCCGTCCTCAAGCCTGGAGAAGCTGCTAGTAGAGCCGAAGCCAGAGGGGGCGGAGCCAGGCTGCACCAAGCCCCGCCCCCTCCCAGCTTCAGCTCTACCAGCAGCTTCTCCAGCCTTGATGAGGGCAGGGCCAAGCCAGCCTTGTGCTAGCTATGCCACCACTGTCTTGGCACTGCCGTCCTCAAGCCTGGAGAAGCTGCTAGTAGAGCTGAAGCCAGAGGGGGCGGAGCCAGGCTGCACCAAGCCCCGTCCCCTCCCGGCTTCAGCTCTACCAACAGCTTCTCCAGCCTTGAGGGGGGCAGGGCCAAGCCAGCCTTGTGCTAGCTATGCCACCATTGTCTTGGCACTGCCGTCCTGAAGCCTGGAGAAGCTGCTGGTAGAGCTGAAGCCACAGGGGGTGGAGCCAGGCTGCACCAAGCCCCCCCCTCCCCGGCTTCAGCTCTACCAGCAGCTTCTCCAGCCTTGAGGAGGGCAGGGCCAAGCCAGCCTTGTGCTAGCTATGCCACCACTGTCTTGGCACTGCCGTCCTCAAGCCTGGAGAAGCTGCTAGTAGAGCCAAAGCCAGAGGGGGCGGAGCCAGGCTGCACCAAGCCCCGCCCCCTCCCAGCTTCAGCTCTACCAGCAGCTTCTCCTGCCTTGAGGAGGGCAGGGCCAAGCCAGCCTTGTACTAGCTATGCCACCACTGTCTTGGCACTGCCGTCCTCAAGCCTGGAGAAGCTGCTAGTAGAGCCGAAGCCAGAGGGGGCGGAGCCAGGCTGCACCAAGCCCCGCCCCCTCCCGGCTTCAGCTCTACCAGCAGCTTCTCCAGCCTTGAGGAGGGCAGGGCCAAGCCAGCCTTGTGCTAGCTATGCCACCACTGTCTTGGCACTGCCGTCCTCAAGCCTGGAGAAGCTGCTAGTAGAGCTGAAGCCAGAGGGGGTGGAGCCAGGCTGCACCAAGCCCCGCCCCCTCCCGGCTTCAGCTCTACCAGCAGCTTCTCCAGCCTTGAGGAGGGCAGGGCCACGCCAGCTTTGTGCTAGCTATGCCACCACTGGCTTGGCCCTGCCCTCCTCAACCCTGGAGAAGCTGGTGGTATTGCTAAAGCCAGAGGGGGGCGGAGCCATGTCGCACCAAGCCCCGCCCCCACCCCTTCCCTTCTCCAGCCTTGAGTAGGTAGGTAGTAGGCATGGTTTCGAACCCAAAAATGGCAATTCTAAAATCAAATGGGTGGGGGGGATTTTTTTTTGATTAGTAAAAGAAAGACTTACAAAAAATGTTCCAAAAATTTCTAAAATGTAACGTAATAACTAACGAAATTCGTTAGTAGTTCGTATGCCAGCGCATGCGCATTCCAGATGGTTTTGGCCTACAACTCCCAGAAATCCTAACAGCTGGTAAATTGGCAGGGATTTCTGGGAGTTGTAGGCCAAAACTTGAATAAATCACACTGAATTCTAGATGGGACTCTCCAAATAGGAAGGAGGGAGGGAAGGAGGGAGGGAGGGAGGGAAGGAGGGAGGGGGTATTCTATTCTTGGAAGCAGCAAAAGAAAAGGAGGAGGAGCCCCCCGGCTCCTCGCTGCCTCTCTCTCACCCCGATCCCCAGGGAGCGAGGGCCCAAGTTTGCCCAGGCTGGTCATATACCTACATTCCATGCACATGCAATAATACAGCAGTAATAACAATGGGTATAAGACGAGGTAAAATTCAAACCGAAGTATTCTGACTGGTCCCTGCCTCATGCGGGTGCAAACGGCTCTTCTCTGTGAGCCCGGAAATTAGCCGGGAAAAGCCAGCGTTTTCTGCTTGGTGCACACACATACATATTCTTTGGGGGATTTGCGCCAGAATCTTCTCTATGAGCCCTGGATTCTGCAGCAAATCCCCCCCCAAGAATATGTATGTGTGTGCTCCCAAGCAGCAAACGCTGGCTTTTTCCCGGGCTAATTTCCCGGGCTAAATAGAGAAGAGCCCGTTTGCACCGCATGAGGAGAGACCAGTCAGAATACTTCGGTTTGAATTTTACCTCTTGTTATTGTTATTACTGCTGTATTATTGCATGTGCATGGAATGTAGGTATGACCAGTTGGATGACTTATAATATTAGGCACTTACAGTAGCATTCATTCTATTATACATTAGGTTGGTTTCTCACCCCAATACTCTTTGATGCTTTAGATCCTGGCAGGCAGGAGAGGCAGGGAAGCCTGGAAAAATGTAAACAGAGAGGTTTTACTCAGAAGTAAATCCACAAAGGAGGGCACTTCATCCAAAGTGCCCTCCTTTGCAGATTTACTTCTGAGTAATCCTCTCTGTTTACATTTTTCCAGGCTTCCAGCCGAAAGAAGGAGCGAGTTTAGGGCTTGCCTTGCCATAATACTTATTGGCAAGGGAGGAGGGAGGGTGGTGAGAGAGAAGGAGGGTGCCCCCCCCCTTACGACCTAATAACGACACTTAAGAAAATCCTGGCCCCCGAAGTTCTATAAAGAAAGTCCACTTCCTGGTTGGCGTTCCAGGTGCGGAAATACTGAGACAAGATACTGAGCCTCCGCCGGGACCTCCCGGCCACAATTGATACAGTGAGAGAGCTCGAGACTCCGTGGCCCTCCGCCGGGCCCACCATCGACCGGTTTCGGCCACTGGACGCAGATGCTGTTGATAAGATAGTGGCTGCGGCTCGCCCCACCACCTGCTCCCTCGACCCGTGCCCCTCCTGGCTTGTTAGATCTTGCCTGGAGGGGTTACGTGGGCCTCTGTTGAATGTCATAAACAGCTCCCTTGAGCAAGGAGTCTTTCCAGAGTGCTTAAAAGAGGCGGTGGTGGCTCCATTACTGAAGAAACCATCATTGGACCCTGCGGTTCCCTCCAACTACCGCCCAGTGTCGAATCTTCCATACCTGGGCAAGGTGGTTGAGAGGGCAGTAATGGAGCAGCTGCAGTCCTTCTTAGATGATGCAACATGGCTTGACCCCTTCCAGTCCGGCTTCCGTTCGGGGCATGGGACGGAGACGGTCCTGGTCTCCATCACAGATCAACTCCGCTGCCAGCTCGACCAAGGCGGGTCTGCGCTGCTCGTGTTATTGGACCTCACGGCAGCGTTTGACACGGTCGACCACAATCTTTTGATCCACCGCCTGGCCATGGCCGGAGTGGGGACTGTCCTTAAATGGCTGTCCTCCTTCCTCCGCCAGCGGTCTCAGCGTGTGAGGAGGGCGGGGAGGTCTCCGAGGGCTCCCCATTAGTGTGTGGAGTCCCTCAGGGGGCCATTCTCTCCCCTCTATTATTTAACATCTACATGCAGCCGCTTGCACAGCTGGTGCGGAGTTATGGGCTGGTCTGCCATCAGCACGCCGATGACACCCAGCTCATTCTGAGGATGGAGGGCAGGCCGGAATCCGTCCCCGATAATTTCCAACATTGCCTCGAAGCCGTTACTGGATGGCTGCGAGCCAGTAGGTTGATGGTGAATCCGGCGAAGACGGAGATCTTGTGGCTGGGCGGCCCGGGCGGGGTGGGTGCCCGGCTTCCGACCCTGGACGGTGCGGCGCTGCATCCAGCGCCGTCTGTGAAGAGCCTGGGTGTCCAGTTGGACTCCCAGCTGACCATGGAGGCCCAGGTCTCCATGGCCAGCAAGGCTGCTTTTTTCCACCTCCGCCAGGCAGCTCTCCCGGAGCGACCTAGCCACGGTGATCCAAGCCACGGTCATCTCAAGGCTAGACTACTGTAACGCGCTTTACGTTGGCCTGCCTATGTCGTCGATCCAGAAGCTCAAGCTGGTGCAGAACGCTGCCGCCCGGCTCCTGTCTGGGGCACCAGCAGGATGCCGTATAACACCAATTTTGCAGGATCTGCACTGGCTGCCTATTGAGCACCGGGTCACCTTCAAAGTGCTGGTTCTTACCTTCAAGGCCATACACGGCCTGGGGCCAGCGTATCTGAGGGACCGTCTCACCCCATATTGCCCAGCGAGATCACTTCGGTCCGAAGAGGCCAACCTGTTGGTAGTACCATCTGTAAAGTCGGCACATCTAACATCGACCCGCCGGAGGGCGTTCTCTATTATAGCTCCCACACTATGGAACGCCCTCCTGGCCGAAGCCAGAGCCCTGAGAGATCTGCTGCCATTTAGACGGGCCTGCAAAACTCATTTGTTTAGGCAGGCCTTCGGCGAGTAGGCCTCGTCTATACTCTCTGGGCTGTGATATCTCCTGCTGCTCAATTGTTATATTGCATTTTGCTGTTTAATTGTTTTAACTGTTTTTAACTGTTTTTATGTTTTAACCTGTGGCGTTGTGCCACTGGCTCTGTGAGCCGCCGCGAGCCCCCCGGGAGTCGGCGGCGAAGAAGCCCCAATAAATAAATAAATAAATAAATAAATAAATAAATAAATAAATAAATAAAATACTCAAAAGTAGCATTTCTTACGAATTTCTTACGAAACGAATCATTTTCATAACTTTTTTCTCATGCCTAGTAGGTAGATCTTTCTGACTTGGTTTTATTATAAGTAGCTCGCATGCTGAAAAAGTGTGGGCAACCCTGATGTAGATGAACTACAACTCCCGAACTCAAGGTCAATGCCCAGCAAATCTTTCCAGTCGTGGGAGTTCTGTGTGCCAAGTTTGGTTCAATTCTATTTTTGGTGGAGTTCAGAATGTTCTTTGATTGTAGGTGAACTATAAATCCCAGCAATTACAACTCCCAAACGACAAAATCAGTGCCCTCACAACCTTACCAGTATTCAAATTTGGGTATTTGTGCCAGTGAATGAAAATACATCCTGAATGTCAGATATTTACATTATTATTTTTCATAACAGTAGCAAAATTAAAGTTACGAAGTAGCAACGAAAATTAATGTTATGGTTGGGGGTCATCACAACGTGAGGGACTGTATTAAGGAGCTGCGGTATTACGAAGGTTGAGAACCACTGTTCTGAGAGCTCTGTCTTCTTTTATTATTTTACTAGCTTGGGGACCCAGTGAAGCCCAGGTTATTTGAAAAAGGCATTGTTTGTTTTTGGATGTTAGATATTCTCAGTTTGATATGGATGAACTACAATTCCCAGAATCATGGGTCAGTCCTCCTCGGACATGCCAGTATTCAAAGTCACTCGTTTTGGGTCTGTGCGCCAAGTTTGGTCCAGATATGTCATCATCTCTGGATAAGAGTGAACTACAGCTTCCAGATTCCAAGCGCAATCACCCCCCAAACCCTGCCTGTATTCACAGTTGGCCATGTTGGTTCTGTGTGCCTAGTTTGGTCCAGATCCATTGTCGGTTGGGTTTAGTGCTCTTTGGATTAGGGTGAACTGCAAATCCCAGCTTCCATGGGCAATCTTCCTGAAACACCTGTCAGTATTCACAGTTGGCCATGTTGGGTCTGTGTGCCAAGTTTGGTCCAGATCCGTCACTGGTGTGGTTCAGAAGGCTCACAGAAAACAGGTGGACTATAACTCCCAGAGTTGAAGGTCAATCACCCCCAAATCCACCAGTATTCCCAATTAGCTTTATTGAATTTGTGTGCCAAATTGGGCCCAGATTTGTTATCAGATGGGTTCGGTGTTCTCTGAATACGGGTGAACTATAACTCCTGGATGTCAATGTCAATTACTCCCAAAGCCTGCCAGTATGCAAAGTTCAGTGTATTGGGTCTGTGTAACAAGTTAGTTCCAGGTCCATTGTTGGTGGCTTTCAGAGTGCTCTTAGATTGCAGGTGAACTATACATCCCAGTCCTTACAACTCCTATAAATCATGGTGAATTCTCCCCAAACCCACTCTCTCTAGTCTATTCAGTTGCTGTGTGCCATAGAAGAGAACAGGAAAGGGTTAAGGGAGAGGCAGTGGGTGGGGTCATGCAAATTACAAACCAATGGAGAGAGAAAGGAACACTGGGACGTGGCTCGCTGTAACCTGCAATGTCCTAGGAGGGAGGGAGTGCTTTGGTGGCTCCCCGGCACTGTGGATTAAAGCAGTTTGTGGAGGCTGTCTGTGTAAATAGACACCTCTGCCAGATACACACATACAGATTTTCACTTTTATTATGTACCAGCTTGGGGACCCAGCCCTGCCCGGGTTATTTGAGAAAGGCATTGTGTGCCAAGGTTGGTCCTTATCAGATGTTTACGTGGCGTGCAGTGGTCTCAGGAATTTAGTGAAGGTACTGCAAGTCCCATCGGCCATGGTCCATCCCCCTCCAAACAGCACCAGGATGTAGAGTGGGTCATGTGGGCTCTGTGTGCCACGTTTGGTCTTGATCATTCATTGGATGAGGGTTGCAGCAGTCTCGGAAGGTGAGTGAAGGTACTTCAAGTCCCATCATCCATGGTCCATCCTCCTTCAAATGGCATCAGGATGTAGAGTGGGTCATGAGGGCTCTTTGTGGCAAGTTTGGTCTGTATTGGTCATTGGATGGGGGTCACAGTGCTCTCAGGAAGTGAGTGAAGGTACTTCAAGTCCAATCATCCGTGGTCCGTCCCACACAAAACTGCACCAAGATGTAGAGTGGGTCATGAGGGCTCTGTGTGTCAGGTTTGGTCTTGATCAGTCATTGGATGAGGTTTGCAGCAGTTTTGGGAAGTGAGTGAAGGTACTTCAAGTCCCATCATGCATGGTCTGCCCTCTTCCAAACTGCACCAGGATGTAAAGTGGGTCATGGAGGCTCTGTGTGCCAAGTTTGGTCTTGATCATTCAGTGGATGAGGGTTGCAGCGGTCTGGGGAAGTGATTGGAGGTACTTCAAGTCCCATCATCCATGGTCTGCCCTCCTCCAAACTACACCAGGATGTAGAGTGGGTCTTGGGGGTTTTGTGTGCCAAGTTTGGTCTTGTTCGGTCATTGTTGGGAGCCGCAAAGTGTTTTGGTCTGAAACTCCCACCATGGTTGACTGCCTGCCTTATCCCCCTTTGGCAGTTTAGAGTGTCGGAATGTTCGTGTTGGCGACTGCCTCAGGCCTTTGCCTTATCCCCCTCTGGCAGTGTAGAGTTTCAGAATGTTTGTGTTGGCTGGCCAATCTGACTGCCTCAGGCCTTTGCCTTATCCCCCTCTGGCAGTTTAGAGTGTCGGAATGTTTGTGTTGGCAGGCCAATCTGACTGCCTCAGGCCTTTGCCTTATCCCCCTCTGGCAGTTTAGAGTGTCGGAATGTTTGTGTTGGCAGGCCAATCTGACTGCCTCAGGCCTTTGCCTTATCCCCCTCTGGCAGTTTAGAGTGTCGGAATGTTTGTGTTGGCTGGCCAATCTGACTGCCTCAGGCCTTTGCCTTATCCCCCCTGGCAGTTTAGAGTGTCGGAATGTTTGTGTTGGCTGGCCAATCTGACTGCCTCAGGCCTTTGCCTTATCCCCCTCTGGCAGTGTAGAGTTTCGGAATGTTTGTGTTGGCTGGCCAATCTGACTGCCTCAGGCCTTTGCCTTATCCCCCTCTGGCAGTTTAGAGTGTCGGAATGTTTGTGTTGGCAGGCCAATCTGACTGCCTCAGGCCTTTGCCTTATCCCCCTCTGGCAGTTTAGAGTGTCGGAATGTTTGTGTTGGCAGGCCAATCTGACTGCCTCAGGCCTTTGCCTTATCCCCCTCTGGCAGTGTAGAGTTTCGGAATGTTTGTGTTGGCTGGCCAATCTGACTGCCTCAGGCCTTTGCCTTATCCCCCTCTGGCAGTTTAGAGTGTCGGAATGTTCTGTGTTGGCTGGCCAATTAGAGGCATTATGCAAATACTCCCTCACTGGCAACCAATCATGTTGTTAGAACGTAGAGGCCGGGAGCCAATCAGAACGCTGCCACATACAAACATTCTGCTTTATTATATATAGAGATATAGATTTATTTATTTATATCATAATTTATATTCTTTTCTCTTTTTTCCCAGACAATACTTGGTCTTGGCTTCCAAAATTTTGTAACTTCAAGGAGTTCAGGAAACGTCACCACCGGCAATATGACGAAGCCACTGGGAACATGGTGCACATCAAACAGAAGCTGTACCACAACGGGCACCCGAGCCCGAGACACCTCTGAGGCCACCCGAGACTGATGAGAGGCCATCGAACTCTCCCTTTGCCCTCCGTCCCAAGTGGACCTCGGTCTGTCCCCACGTCTTCGATGGATGCTGCTTTAGGACTTCCTTTTATTCCCCCCTGAGTTGTGTCCGTCCGGCACACAGAGAATGCACAATTCATCCCCGTCCCGGATGCCAGGCACCCGCGACGTCGCACTGTGGTTACCATTTTCTTGGTGGACTTCTGTACATATGTAAATACGAGAACAAAACCCGAAAGAACGAAAGAAAACAAAAAAAAAGAAGAAGAGAGAACTCGTATCGTACTTCCAATCCATCGCTTCCTCGATGGTGTCCTGCAACGCCAGTGTACCTTTATTTTTATTTATTTTTTTGGTTTTGTTTATTTGTTTGTTTGGAAATTTGTTGTCGTCGTTTGAGGTCTTTGTAGGTGAATTTGGCCAGAAAATGCCGTGTTTAGCATTCGAGAACTTTCCAACTCCGGCCTGGTTGTGTCCCGTTTCCTTGCCCATCCCAAGATTTCTTCTTCCTGCTACGATGCCTCACTTCCAAGGCAGGGTTGGTTTGAGGCCTATAACCATCCCATTTTGGTTGTTTTGCCATCATATTGGTCACTTAGTTGCTTCCCCTAATCCAGGGCTGCCCAGGAAGTCGATCGCGATCGACTAGTCGATCCCGGGACTGAAGGAGGTCAATCCCAGCTGGATGGGGCACTTCTCAGAGGGGGGCGGAGCCAGGCTGCACCAAGCCCCGCCCCCTCCAACAGCTTCGGCACTCCCAGCAGCTTCTCCAGGCTTGAGGATGGCAGTGCCAAGCCAGCCTTGTGCTAGCTATGTCACCACTGACTTGGCATTGCCATCCTCAAGCCTGGAGAAGCTGCTGGAAACTCCAAAGCTAGAGGGGAGGGGGCTTGGCGTGGCCTGGCTCCGCCCCCTGGCTTCCGCTCTACCAGCAGCCTCTCCAGGCTTGAGGATGGCAATGCCAAGCTAGTGGTGGAATAGCCATCCTCAAGCCTCGAGAAGCTGCTGGAAAGCTCCAAAGCTAGAGGGGAGGGAGCGGGGCTTGGCGTGGCCTGGCTCCGCCCCCTGGCTTCCGCTCTACCAGCAGCCTCTCCAGGCTTGAGGATGGCAATGCCAAGCTAGTGGTGGCATAGCCATCCTCAAGCCTGGAGAAGCTGCTGGGAGCTCCAAAGCCAGAGGGAGGGGGTGGGGCTTGGTGCGGCCTGGCTCCGCTCCCCTGGCTTCCGCTCTACCAGCAGCTTCTCCAGGCTTGAGGAGGGCAATGCCAAGCTAGTGGTGGCATAGCTAGCACAAGGCTGGCTTGGCATAGGCATCCTCAAGCCTGGAGAAGCTGCTGGGAGCTCCAAAGCCAGAGGGAGGGGGTGGGGCTTGGTGCGGCCTGGCTCCCCCCCCCTGGCTTCCGCTCTACCAGCAGCTTCTCCAGGCTTGAGGAGGGCAATGCCAAGCTAGTGGTGGCATAGCTAGCACAAGGCTGGCTTGGCATTGCCATCCTCAAGCCTGGAGAAGCTGCTGGGAGCTCCAAAGCCAGAGGGGGGGTTGGGATTGGTGCGGCCTGGCTCCGCTCCCCTGGCTTCCGCTCTACCAGCAGCTTCTCCAGGCTTGAGGATGGCAATGCCAAGCTAGTGGTGGCATAGCCATCCTCAAGCCTGGAGAAGCTGCTGGGAACTCCAAAGCCAGAGGGGTGGTGGGGCTTGGTGCGGCCTGGCTCCGCTCCACTGGCTTCCGCTCTACCAGCAGCTTCTCCAGGCTTGAGGAGGGCAATGCCAAGCTAGTGGTGGCATAGCTAGCACAAGGCTGGCTTGGCATAGCCATCCTGGCATAGCCATCCTCAAGCCATCATATTGGTCACTTAGTTGCTTCCCTAATCCAGGGCTGCCCAGGAAGTCGATCGCTCGACTAGTCGATCCTGGGACCGAAGGAGGTCGATCCCAGCCGGATGGGGCGCTTCAAGCCTCAGAGGGGCGGAGCCAGGCCGTGCCAAGCCCCCCCCCTCCCTGGCTTCGGCACTCCCAGCAGCTTCTCCAGGCTTGAGGATGGCAATGCAATGCCAGTGGTGGCATAGCTAGCAATGCCAAGCCAGCCTTGTGCTAGCTATGTCACCACTGGCTTGGCACTGCCATCCTCAAGCCTGGAGAAGCTGCTGGGAGCTCCAAAGCCAGAGGGAGGTGCAGGGCTTGGCGCGGCCTGGCTCAACCCGCCCCTCTGGCTTCCGCTCTACCAGCAGCTTCTTCAGGCTTGAGGATGGCAATGCCAAGCCAACCTTGTGCTTGCCATCCTCAAGCCTGGAGAAGCTGCTGGGAGCCCAAGTGGCTTGGCATTGCCCTCCCAAGCCTGGAGCTGCTGGGGGCTTCAAGCCAGAGGGGAGGTGCAGGGCTTGGCGCGGCCTGTCTCCGCCCCCTCTGGCTTCTGGTCTACCAGCAGCTTCTCCAGGCTTGAGGATGGCAATGCCAAGCCAGCCTTGTTCTAGCTATGTCACCACTGGCTTGGCATTGCCCTCCTCAAGCCTGGAGAAGCTGCTGGGAGCTCCAAAGCCAGAGGGGAGGTGCGGGGCTTGGCCAGGCTCCTCCCCCCTGAGGCTTCCGCTCTACCAGCAGCTTCTCCAGGCTTGAGGATGGCAATGCCAAGCCAGCCTTGTGCTAGCTATGTCACCACTGGCTTGGCATTGCCCTCCTCAAGCCTGGAGAAGCTGCTGGGAGCTTCAAAGCCAGAGGAGAGGTGCGGGGCTTGGCGCGGCCTGGCTCCGCCCCCCTCTGGCTTCCGCTCTACCAGCAGCTTCTCCAGGCTTGAGGATGGCAATGCCAAGCCAGCCTTGTGCTTGCCATCCTCAAGCCTGGTGAAGCTGCTGGGAGCTCCAAAGCCAGAGAGGAGGGGGCGGGGCTTGGCATGGCCTGGCTCCACCCCCCTGTGGCTTCTGCTCTGCCAGCAGCTTCTCCAGGCTTGAGGGTGGCAGTGCCAAGCCAGTGGTGGCATAGCTAGCCATCTTCAAGCCTGGAGAAGCTGCTGGTAGAGCTGAAGCCTGGGTTCCTTGACTCAAAAAAGCCAGGCGCGTGGCGAGGACGAGGAAGGCTCGTCCCTGGGGGTGGGGCTTCCCTTCCTCCTCCGCGACGTGCCCGGCTTCCTTGACTCAAGGAATCCGGGCACGTGGCGAGGAGGAAGGAAGGGAAGGCTCGCCCCCGGGGTGCACGGAAGAAGGAGGCGCGCGGAGCCCCGAGGAGGAGGTGGGGGTGTGTGTGCGGTAGAGGTTGGTTTGGGGGCGTAATTCCAAAGTGGCCTAGAGCGTCAAAATTGGTTTATCCGGGCCTGGCTTTTTGGACGGAGAAGCGAACGAGATGCATCCTGTTGACGTTTCGAAATTTCGTAAAGGTTTAGTGCAGACTATGACTCCCAGTGATCATGCCGACTGGGGATTCTGGGAGTTGTGATACAAAAAATAATACATGCAACTTGGTTAGAAAACCAGGGCAACAACACCCAGAAGTGCAGCATTCCTTAAGGATGTTCCCCCAACAGCAGCTTTTATTTTGTTTCAGAGCACTAAAAAGCAACGCGTGGAGTTCAGAGAGAGCGAATGCGCATGCGCAAGTTGCCCAGTTTTAGTCAGAAAAGTTACCTTTTTCCCCGGACTACAACTTCCAGAATCCCCCGCCTTCGCATGTCCACTCGCTGGGGATTCTGGGAGTAGTCACACCCCCCCCCCCCAAATGGCGTTCTACTACTCTGCTTTATTTGGAATTTGTCTGTCTGGGATTGGGGCTGCATGGCCGAACACCAGTTATATCTCCCCTTCCCGGATCCCTGCTCCCAATGTTCCTCGGAGACATCGCAAATATCATTGGGATATGTCAAAGTAGTATTTTTATTTTATTTTTTGGAGGGTTGGGGAGGGGGCGGGATACAATGGCCGACTTTGTGTTTAAACAAAGCGTTCCCGATTCGTTCCGCAGGGAGGGTGGGGAAAAAAAGGAAGCGGGGAGGGAATTGGACCGAACCTCCTTAGGAAAATATTGACAATGTCTGTGATTGCTCTTATTGTTTGATTGCAGTGTCCATGTGATTAAAAGGAGAGGGAAAAAAACCCTAAACATGAGAAATCTACCACCAAAACGAACCTCACTCATCTGTTGGATTTATTTGCTAGCTCTTGACCGAGACCATCTCCATTAAAGGCTGTTTGTGGTATGTGTGCCGGAGGAATGATTCAAAGGACATTAAATCTCCTAGCTCAGTGTTTTCAACCTTTTTTGAACCGCGGCACATTTTTTACATTTACAAAATCCTGGGGCACACCACCGACCAAAATGACACTCTAACACAGTGTTTCCCAACCAGTGTGCCGGGGCACACTAGTGTGCCGTGAGCGATCATCAGGTGTGCCGTGGGAAATTGGAAGCCTCCAGGAGAGGGGGGGGGGGGGAGAGTCTAGTGTGTTGAAATATAAAAACCCTAAAAAACGTACCTCTATAAAGGCACAGAATTACAACCACCCCCCCTCCCCACCCGTTGTCTACTTGGTCTCTCCCTCTCCATGCATTGGGAAGGCCCGTCTCCCTTTCCCCAAGTAGAGACCTCCTCTTGCCTCTCCCCCACCCCGGGCCTAATGCCGGATGGTTCAGTCCAGCACCGGCCCCGCCCCTCCCTCCTCCCCAGTGCGTGCGAAACCGCTCTCGGCCTCCCTCCGGCTTCCTGCCCACCGCCTTCCTGCCTGCTTCGCCAGCCCCAAGATGCCCACCCGGGCCGCCCCACTGACCCCCGAGGTGGTTAGTGAGGCTCCTGTTCCCCACAACCCCAATTCAAGCCTGGCGGGGAGGGAAGGGGCAACCTAAGTGAGAGGGAGATTGCTGGTCTTTCGAGGCCCCACCCTCCAGAAACTGTAACTCCCAAATGTCAAGGTCTATTTTCCCCAAACTCCATCTGTGTGAACATTTGGGCATATTGAGTATTCATGCCAAGTTTGGTCCTGATCCAACATAGTTTGAGTCCACAGTGCTCTCTGGATATAGGTGAACTACAACTCCAAAACTCAAGGTCAATGCCCATCAAACTCTTACAGCATTTTCTCTTGGTTATGGGAGTTCTGTGTGGGAAATTTGTGTCTTTCTGCCATTCCTTCGTAATCCAAGGGGTAAATACTGTGGTAGAAGTGGATTCCATGGATATCTATGTTGTGTTCATCGAAACAGGCCCAGGTTTCACACTGACTGTATAAATACATTAAAAAACATATTAACTCTATGTATTACTGCGTTAGTGTGTCATTTTGTGTCATTTTGGTTGGTGGTGTGCCCAAGGATTTTGCAAATGTAAAAAGTGTGCCGCGGCTCAAAAAAGGTTGGGAAACACTGCTCTAACACAGTAATACATATCGTTAATATGTTTTTAAATGTATTTATACACTCAGTGTGGAACCTGGGTCTGTTTCGATTAACACAACATAGATATCCTGGCAGGAATGGCAGAAAGACACAAACTTCCCACACAGAACTCCCATAACCAAGAGAAAATGCTGTAAGAGTTTGGTGGGCATTGACCTTGGGTTTTCAAGTCAGGGGCGGTCCTACAGGTAGGCCAAGGAAGCGGCGGCTTGGGGCGCCTGCTTTTGGGCCCTGGCCTTGTGCGCTCCGACGCCGCTTCTGGGCATGCGCGGAGGTTTTCGCGCAGGCGCAGTTGCTCCGGAGCGGAAGTTGAGTGCAGGAGCAACTGCGCATGCGTGAAAACCTCCGTGCATGCCCAGTAGCTCCTGTGCGCAGAAGACTGTAAGCAAAGCACTCCCTATCGGGCAGGCAGGGAGTGCTTCCCCTCTCCCTTTGTCTCCGCCCTGCCGCCGAATACGGTGACCCAATTGGGCAGGCAGGGGGCAGAGACAAAGGGAGAGGGGAGTGGAGCCAAAGGGGTATTGGCGACATATTGCCTCCTGACAGCCGCCACCGGAAGTAGCCGCCGCGCGCTGAGGTGAACTCCCTCGCTAGGCCCAATCACGTGTGAACCCTACCACACCTGCCCACCTCCCCGCGCAAAACGGCCGGGAGCATCAAGGAGAGACAGGCGCAACTGCGCAGGCAAACAGTAATATATTCTATTTTACTTTATTTTGGGTTATTTGAGTTTTATAGGAGTAATGAAAATATTTAGTAGAGGATAATTTTATTTAAATAAATAATTTTATTTATTATTTTATAATAATAATATAATAGATTGCTATATTACATTATAATGTCAACATATTATAATATAATTATATTGTAATGTAGTATAACAGGGCCGCCCAACTGGCGGCCCGAGGGCCGTATACGGCCCCCAGCCCCTTCCTACGGCCCCCTAAGCTTTTTAATAAAATATAAAAATTGAAAAATAAAATAAATAATAATTTTTTTAAAAAATACCTACTTCGGGTTTGGAGCAAGTATCGCGAGAATACGCAATCCACACGGATTTCGCTGTCAACGTGAGATCACGCCGGCATTAACAGCGAAATCCCGTGTGGATTGCGTATTCTCGCGATACTCTTCGGCTACTCTACTGCTGGATCACTGAGGCCCACAGATACGATTAGGACCTTCTTCGACTCAGTCGGTCGTCGCCTCTCTCGCCGTCCGGGTACTTCTGGATCCTGCGCGTTTGGAAAAGGTAGGCCGAAGCAGGGGCTCCTCAGGGGCTCTCATTCTTTCTCCCCCATCCCCTCATGTATTAAATATAAAATTAAATATATTTAAAGATGAAAAAAGGGGAGATGGGATACATTAAAATAAGGGGGGAGGGGAGGATGGAATTAAATATATTTATATTTAATATTAAATTAAAATAAGGGGAGAGGGCGCCGGGGGAGAGGGCGGAGCCGGGGGCAGACCCTACAGCCCCCCGGGTCATCAGTGACGGGAATTCAGGCCCCTGGGCCGGTAGAAGTTGGACAGCCCTGTAGTATAATTATGATATAATATAGTATGAGTATGTACTATAATATATTGTATATACATCGATACAATATAATACTACTAATGGTATTGTGATATTATAATTGTATATTTGTTTTACTGGGGGGGGGGGCGCCAAAATAATTTTCGCTTTCCATATAAAATTACCTTAGACCGCCCCTGTTTGGAGTTGTAGTTCACCTATATCCAGAGAGCACTGTGGACTCAAACAATGTTGGATCAGGACCAAACTTGGCATGAATACTCAATATGCTCAAATGTGAACACAGATGGAGTTTGGGGAACATAGACCTTGACATTTGGGAGGAAGGCTGGCGAGGGAGTCCCTCATGGAATCCCGCCTGCCTTTCCTTCCTCTGAGGGCCCTCCTGCCAAGCCCCAACCCTTTCCCCCGTGAAGGAAGACCCCTTCTCCCCTTTGGGGCCCTTCCTCCCCAAGGGGCTTTCGGGGGGGGGGGCGAGGGGAAGGGTGCCTTCGCTTCCTTCGCACGCAGCTGGCTCCTTTGCTTCCTTCGCACGCAGGAGGAAGGTGAATGCGTCTGCCACCCCCGGTTGGGAAACACTGCCCTAGCTTCACCCCCCCCCCCAAGATTTTCCACCACCCCCTTCCAAGATTTTCCAGATGATTGTGCCTCAGGGCATGGTAGCGTGGTGCGCATGTGAGGGAGATCTCTCCGCCTGTCCTTCTCTTCCGTTTGGGATCCTCCCACCAAAAGCCCTCCTCCGCTGTGATTGGCTGGCCTCTCAGCCAAAGGGAGGGCTGTTTCTGAGATTCCAAGCGGGGAGGGGAGAGCAGGCGTGCTCAGGGCATGGTAGCGTGGTGCGCATTTGTGGATAAGGCTTCAAGGCCTAGGGCTTCTGTGTGGGAATTTTGGCCCAATTCTATCCTTGGTGGGGTTCAGAATGCCCTTTGATTGTAGGTGAACTAGAAATCCCCGCAACTACAACTTCCAAATGTCTATTTCCCCCAAACTCCACCAGTGTTTACATTTGGGCATATTAAGTAAATATCTGATATGCAGGATGTATTTTCATTCACTGGACCAAATTGGGCACAAATACCTCATACGCCTACATTTGAATAATGGTGGAGTCGGAGAGGGATTGATTTTCCCATTTGGGAGTTGTAGTTGCTAGGATTTATAGTTCACCTACAATCAAAGAGCATTCCGGACTCCACCAACGATTGCTTTGAACCAAACTTGCACACAGAACTCCCATGACGAAGAGAAAATACTGGAAGGGTTTAGTGGGCATTGACCTTGAGTTTGGGAGTTGTAGTTCACCTACATCCAGAGAGCACGGTGGACTCTGACAATGATAGATCTGGACCAAACTTGATACGAATACTCAATATGCCCAAAGTTGGAATACTGGTGGGTTTGCGGGAAAGGACTGATTTTGTCATTTGGGAGTTGTAGTTGCTGGGATTTATAGTTCACCTACAATAAAAGGGCATTGGGAACTCCATCAATGATGGAGTATTTATATTTTTATATATTTTCTATTTATATTATATTTTTGTAATTATATTTTTAGAAGAGTTTGGTAGGCATTGACCTCGAGTTTGGGAGTTGTAGTTCACCTACATCCAGAGAGCACTGTGGACTCAAACAATGATAGATCTGGACCAAACTTGGCATGAATATTCAGTATGCCCAATTGTGAACACTGATGGATTTTGGGAAAATAGAACTTGACATTTGGGAGCTGTAGTTGATGGGATTTATAGTTCACTTAACGATAGAATTCTCCACCCTTGCCTTTCCACAGCTCGTGCATTTCAATTAGTTTACAAACGGTGCAAAGTCAGGTTGCGGTTTAGCAGCGGCATTCTTTTAATGTGTTGGTATCCGCTTCCGGGATACAGTCCCACATGTATATCATTTATTCCGGCTGTTTTGAAAAAACATAATCCAGTGGATTTCAAAACATGAAACTTGATCCTTCTTCATTGGCACAACGTTTGTGTTCTCCGCGACATGATTCGGTTCCATCCAGGTCTCCAAGGCAAGAGGCGGCTTCCCCATCATCCGTCGGCCTGGCGTGCTTCCTCGGTCTCTCCTCTTCTCGTTCTGCACTTCCAAAGGTGCCTCATACGGACTTCCCCAGCGGGAGAGGCAACGGTCGGCTCTTTCCTGGCCCCATGCCCTCGGCTTTCAGCCACTCCATTTTCTGCTTGTGCTGCTGGACCGCGTCCGCCACGCGAGCGTCGATCATCCCCTCCGTGAGCACGCCATCCTCGGATGCGTATGCGGCCGCCTGCAAAAAAAACGAAAGAGGCGTTTACAAATATCTCCTTTACAACACTGTTTCTCAACCTGGGGGAGGGTGCGAGGGAGTCTCAGAGGGGTCGCCGAAAGGTCATCGGAAAACCTCACCACCTCTGAGGACGCTGCCGTAGATGCAGGCGAAACGTCAGGAGGGAATGCTGCTAGAACAGGGGTCGGGAACCTTTTTGACTCAGCCATGAATGCAAAATATTTGGAAATTTATTTCAGTGAGAGCCATATAATATATTTTACATATTGAATCGCAGATACGGGGAACCAGAGGGGTTTCCGTATCCGCGGTTTAAAGAATCGCAGTTTCAGCCTCTCTGGGATGCTCAAAGGCAGGGGTCGGGAACCTTTTTGACTCAGAGAGTCTTGAAAGCAAAATATTTGGAAATTTATTTCAGTTAGAGCCATATAATACATATATTTTAAGACTGAATTCAACTAAATGTGAGTCTATATGTACATACGATGAGAAAAGGATTCCCATAGAGGTAGAATGAGGGGACACTTCAGACCTGGCTCTGCAAAAGGCATACTCAGGACTCTGGGAAGGAAGAGAAGGCGGAAGGAAGGAAGGAAGGAAGGAAGGGGGAAAGAAAGAGGAAATGAAGGAAGGAGGGGGAAAGGAAGAAAGGAAAGAATGAATTATTGGAAAGGAAGAAAAAAGCAGGAGAGAAAGGGGGGGAAAGAAAGAAGGAAATGGGAAGGGAGGAAAGGAAAGGGTGGGGAAAAGAAAAAGGGAGTGGGGGAAAAGTAAAATAATGAAGGGAAAAGAAAAGAAAAGGGGAGAGGGAAGTGGAATGAAAGGAAGGAGAAGGAAAGGAAGATGGAAATAATAGAAGAGGGAGGGAGAATGGAAAAAGAAGGAAGGGGAGGGAGGGAAAAGGAAGGAGAAGAGAAGGAAAGGGTGAAGGGAAGAAAGAATGGAAGGAAGAGGGAGGGAGAATGGAAGAAAGAAGGGGAGAGAGGGAGGTAAAAGGAAAGAGAAGGAAAGGGTGAAGGGGAGAAGAAGGAAGAGAAAGGAAGGAAGGGGGAGAATGGAGAAAAGGGAGAGGGAGGGAAAAGGAAGGAGAGAAGGAAAGGGTGAAGGGGGAGAAAGGAAGGAAGAGGGGGAATTGAAAGAAGGCAAAGGAGAGAGGGAGGGAAAAGGAAGGAGAAGAGAAGGAAAGGGTGAAGGGGAGAAAGAATGGAAGGACTCGGTCGACGGACTGGTGGAGCACTGGAATTCCAGTCTCTCCACGGCCCTAGATGAGATCGTTTCAGGCGTTCTCTCTCCTTCCCGTAGAAATCGCCGCCATGGTATACGGAGGAGTTGCGGGCGATGAAACTGAGAAGGAGACAACTAGAGGACATGTGGCGGAGTCTCCGTGACGGGCCGCCGAAATCAGCTTATAAACAATTTAAGGAGGTTTATGAGCAAGCTATCAAGGAAGCGAAAAAGGTCTACTATTCTTCCTTGATAGAGTCAGCCAGTTCACGCCCAGCCCAATTATTTAAGGTAATTCGGTCTCTGACAACAATCCCAACTGTCCCAAAAGATAGGGTTTGGCTCCAACGGCTGAGGTTTTCCAGAACTATTTTACTGACAAGATTTTCGACCCTCCGCCGGACATTCCCGCCACTCTTGATACAGTTAGTGAACTCGAGACTCCGCCGCCACCGATGGGCCCACCTTCACCCGTTTCCACTGCTGGACGCAGCAGCCGTCGATAGGTTACTGGCTGCAGCTAGACCAACTACTTGCTCCTCGACCCATGCCCCTCCTGGCTTGTTAGATCTTGCCGGGAGGGTTTACGTGGCCCCCTGGGCACGATCTTAAATAGCTCCCTTGAGCAAGGAGTCTTCCCAGGGGGATTAAAAGAGGCCATGGTGAAACCGCTGCTGAAGAAGCCGAACCTAGATCCTTCGGCTCCCTCCAATTACAGGCCCGTTTCCAACTTGCCTTTCTTAGGCAAAGTATTGAGAGGGCAGCAGCGAGCAGCTGCAGCGGTTCCTAGATGACACAGCTGGACTTGATCCCTTCCAGTCCGGCTTCCGTATTGGGCATGGGACGGAGACTGTGCTTGTCGCCATTACAGACCAACTTCGCCGCCAGCTGGACCAGGGCGGATCAGCACTGCTTGTCCTGTTAGATCTGACAGCAGTGTTCGACACTGTAGATCACGCATTATTGACCCACCGTTTAGCCGCTTCCGGGTTGGGGGACTGCCCTTAAATGGGTGGCCTCCTTCCTCCGGGACCGGGGACAACGTGTGGAGGGGGTGGGGAGGTCTCCGGAGACGCCCACTTGATTTGTATCCCCCAGGGGCCATCATCTCCCCTTATTATTCAATGTTTATATGCGCCCCTGGCCCAGCTGGCCCGTGACTTTGGTCTGGAGTGCCATCAGTACGCTGATGACACCCAGCTTTTGCTGAGAATGGACGGCAGGCCGGACTCCGGCCCCCGATTGTTTCCATCTATGCCTCGAAGCCGTGACTGGTTGGCTGCGTGCCAGCCGGCTGAAGGTGAATCCATCGAAGACGGAGATCCTGTGGCCTGGTCGGCCTGGGCTGGATGGGTGCCGGTTGCCTACCCTGGACGGCGAGCGGCTTAACCCATCGCCGTCAGTTAAGAGCTTGGGAGTTGTGTTGGACTCCTCGCTGACCATGGAGGCCCAGGTCTCTGTGGTCAGCAGGATGTCATTTTATCACCTCCGACAGGCTAGGCGACTGGCACCCTACCTGTCCAGGGACGACCTGTCCACGGTAATCCAAGCGACGGTCATCTCGAGATTAGACTACTGTAATGCCCTCTACGTTGGCCTTCCCCTGTCGACAATCCGGAAACTCAAGCTAGTGCAGAATGCCGCGGCTCGCTTGCTTGCAGGAGTGCCGGCGAGAGAGCACATCACACCTATTCTCCGGCAACTGCACTGGCTCCCTATTGAGTACCGGATTGTCTTCAAGGTGTTGGTTCTGACCTTTAAGGCCTTGCACGGCCTAGGGCCTGCGTACCTGAAGGACCGCCTTACCCCGTACGTTCCCCCGAGATCACTGCGCTCAGATGAGCAGAATCTGTTGGTAGTTCCATCAGTCCGCTCCTGCCACCTGTCAATGATTCGACAAAGGTCTTTCTCCGTGGCAGCACCAGTACTCTGGAACGCCCTCCCGGTCAGTACCCGAGCCATCTCGGAGTTGGGCCCGTTCCGGAGGGCGTGTAAGACGGCCCTTTTCGGGCTGGCCTTTAATTAGGCATACTGGACCAAAAACCTTGATTATGTCCTCTGAATCTGTGCCCTGACAATGTACCTGGTTTTAAATGTGGTTTTATGTTGTATGTTTTATTGATTGTAGGGCCGCATGCTGACATGTAGCAACATGCCGCCCATGTATTTTCTTGTTGTGATCCGCCCCGAGCCTGCTGGGAGGAGCGGAATACAAAAGTGAAATAATAAATAAATAAATAAATAAGAAAGAATGGAAGAAGGAAGGGGAGAAAGGGAGGTAAAGGAAGGAGAGAAGGAAAGGGTGAAGGGGAGGAATGAAGAGGAAGAGGGAGAATTGAGGAATGAAGGAAGGGGAGAGGGAGGGAAAAGGAAGGAGAAGAGAAGGAAAGGGTGAAGGGAAGAAAGAATGGAAGGAAGGAAGGAAGGAAGACTTGGGGGGAAAAGAATACAAGAAGAAGTAATGGGAGAGAGGGAGGGAAAAGGAAGGTTTACTGCTGCATGCTGGGAAACTGAGGCCCGGGCTGCTCTGGAGAGCCAGATGCAATCATGAAAAGAGCCACACCTGGCTCCCGAGCCGTAGGTTCCCTACCCCTGTTCTAGAACATGGCCGTACAGCCCGAAAAACCTACAACAACCCAGAAAACATGGTATTTTCTGTTGTTTATCAGGGAAGCGTGGCCCAACTCTCTCACTGGTGGGGTTCAGAATGCTCGATTGTAGGTGAACTATCAATCCCAGCAACTACAACTTCCAAATGACGAAATCAATCCTTTCCCGCAAACCCACCAGTATTCAACTTTGGGCATATTGAGTATTCGTATCAAGTTTGGTCCAGATCTATCATTGTTGGAGTCCACCGTGCTCTCTGGATGTAGGTGAACTACAACTCCCAAACTCAAGGTCAATGCCCACCAAACCCTTCTAAAAATATAATTACAAAAATATAATATAAATAGAAAATATATAAAAATATAAATACTCCATCATTGTTGGAGTTCCCAATGCTCTTTGATTGTAGCTGAACTATAAATCCCAGCAACTACAACTCCCAAATGACAAAATCAATCCCTCCCTGCAAATCCACCAGTATTCAACTTTGGGCATATTGAGTATTCGTATCAAGTTTGGTCCAGAACTATCATTGTCGGAGTCCACAGTGCTCTCTGGATGTAGGTGAACTACAACTCCCAAACTCAAGGTCAATGCCCACCAAACCCTTCTAAGATTTTCTGTTGTGGATGGGAGTTCTGTGTGCCAAGTTTGGTTCAATTCCATTATTGGTGGAGTTCCCAATGCCCTTTGATTGTAGGCGAACTATAAATCCCAGCAACTACAAGTACGAAATGACAAAATCAATCCTCCCCGACCCCATTAGTATTCAAATTAGGAAGGTTGAGAAACAATGCTTTAAAAACCAACAAATGTTGTGGATATATGGTTTAGGGGGGGGGTGTCTCACAAAGGCTCCGTCCAAACACGTTTCCCCGCTCTCTATACATCCCATTTTACTGCAAAGCTCCAGCTGGGGCTCTGCGGTTCACACTTGGCTGCTTCTCTGAATGGTTTTCTAAAAATAGAGCTGCCCGGGGCCAGGGCTGCCAGCGGAAGAAAGGAAACCGCTTGGAAGAGGAAATTTTTAACTTGTCGTCATAATCGAGCATTTGGCTTCACCGAGATGCAAAGGCATTGTGGTGTCGCCCGGAGTCCGCTTTCTCTCTCACACACACTCACAGCTTCGGTACGGTTAGCCCGAAACCTGCAATCCTGTGTCGTCTCATTTTACGGCTCACAAATATAAATAATTCAAGGCTGTGGCTTGTTGGGAAGAGCTTGTGTTGTTGAAGGCTTTCATGGCCGGCATTGCTGTGAGTTTTCCGGGCTGCATGGCCGTGTTCCAGAAGCACTCTCTCCTGACGTTTTGCCCACATCTATGGCAGGCATCCTCAGAGGTTGTGAGGTCTGTTGGAAACTAGGTGAAGTTTATATATCTGGAATGTCCAGGGTGGGAGAAAGGACTCTTGTCTGTTTGAGGAAAGTTGCAATTGATTACCTTGATTAGCATTGAATGGCCTTGCAGCTTCAAGGCCTGGCTGTTTCCTGCCTGGAGGGGATCCTTTGTTGGGAGGTGTTGTTTTTTGTTGTCTATTATATTATATTATTATATATATTATATTATATATTTATATTATATTATAATTGTTAATATTATATTTATTAATTATATTTATATTATATTATATATTATATATTATATTAATATTATTTTATTAATAGAGTAAAATAATGTCAAAGTTATAATAACAACAGTAAACAGAGTGAAATAATAAATGTAATAAAAATGATAATAATAGAGTAAAATAATAAATATAATAACATAATAATAGAGTAAAATAATGTCAAAGTTATAATAACAACAATAAACAGAGTGAAATAATAAATGTAATAAAATGTAATGTAATAAAATGGTAATAGAGTAAAATAATAAAGGTAATGAAATAATAATAAAATAATGTCAGTGATGATAACAACAGTAAACAGTGAAATAATGAATGTAATAAAAATGATAATAGAGTGAAATAATAAATATAATAAAATAATAGAGTAAAATAATGTCAGTGATAAGAACAGTACACAGAGTGAAATAATGTAATAAAAATGATAAGAGTAAAATAATAAATATAATAAAATAATAATAGAGTGAAATAATGTCAAAGTGATAACAGTAAACAGAGTGAAATAATAAATGTAATAAAAATGATAATAATAGAGTAAAATAATAAATATAATACAATAATCTATCTATATAATAAAAGTTAGTGTTTGTATGTATGTATGTATGCAGAGGGATATGTGGCAGTGTTCTGATTGGCTCCCAACCTCTACATTCTAACAACATGATTGGTTGCCACTGAGCGAGTATTTGCATAAAGGACTCTGATTGGCCAGCATCCAAGAATCTCAGCCTCTACATTCAAACAACATGATTGGTTGCCACTGGGGGAGAATTTGCAAGACTGGCTCTGATTGGCCAGCATTCCTACATCCCAGATCTCAAAGGTGCCAGTACTTTACAAAAAGGCTTTCTTTAGCTGATTTTACAAACTAGGCCTCAGCCTCAATTGATGTTCAGACTTACTTAACTTGATTTTCCTGATTAGGTCCCCAACATGACAGAACAAGACCACACTTGGCACGCAGACCCCCCCCCACTCTACATCGTGGTGCAGTTTGAAGGAGGGTGGGCCATGGATGGTGGGACTTGCAGTACTTTAACTCACTTCCTTATAGCACTGTGGCCCACACCAAAGATGGATGAGAGTGGACCACGGATAATGGGACTTGCAGTACTTTAATTCACTTCCTTACAGTACTGTGGTCCACACCAATGACAAATCAGGACCAAACTTTGCACACAGAGGCCCAATGGCCAACTTTACAACCTGGTGCGGTTAAGGGTAGGATGGGCCACAAAGGATGGGATTTGCAGTACCTTCACCGGATTATTTCCCCACAGAACATTGTAGCCCCTACAAATCACAGACAACGCCCAAACTTGGCACACAAAGCCCCCATGACCCACTCTACATCCTACTGCAGTTTGGAGGAGGGCAGACCATGGATGATGGGACTTGAAGTACCTTCATTCACTTCCTGAGAGCACTGCGACCCTCATCCAATGACCAATACAGACCAAACTTGCCACACACAGCCCCCATGACCCACTCTACATCCTGCTGCAGTTTTAAGGAGGATGGACCATGGATGATGGGACTTGCAGTACCTTCACTTACTTCCTGAAAGCAATGCGACCCTCATCCAATCACCAATACAGACCAAACTTGGCACACAGAGCCTCCATGACCTGCTGCAGTTTGAAGGAGGGTGGACCACAGATGATGGGAATTGCAGTACATTCAGTAATTTCATGATACCACTGCAACTCCCAATAATGATGGATCATGGCCAAACTTGGCAGACAGAGCCTCCATGACCCACTCTACATCCTGGAGCTGTTTGGAGGAGGGTGGGCCATGGATAATGGGACTCGCAGTGCCTTCGCTAACTTCCTGACACCACTGCGAGCCACATAAAAAACTCCTAAAGACCAACTAATACGTTTCTCAAATAACCCGGGCACCGCCGGGTCCCCAAGCTAGTAATAGAATAAAATAATGTCAAAGTGATAATAACAGTAAACAGAGTGAAATAATAAATGTAATAAAAATGATAATAATAGAGTAAAATAATAAAGGTAATGAAATAATAATAATAAGAGTAAAATAATGTCAAAGTGATAATAACAACAGTACACAGAGTGAAATAATAAATGTAAAAAAATGATAATAATAGAGTAAAATAATAAAGGTAATGAAATAATAATTAAATAATGTCAAAGTGCTAATAACAACAGTACACAGAGTGAAATAATAAATGTAATAAAAATGATAATAATAGAGTAAAATAATAAAGGTAATGAAATAATAATAATAAGAGTAAAATAATGTCAAAGTGATAATAACAACAGTACACAGAGTGAAATAATAAATGTAAAAAAATGATAATAGAGTAAAATAATAAATATAATAAAATAATAAAAATAGAGTAAAATAATGTCAAAGTGATAATAACAACAGTAAACAGAGTGAAATAATAAATGTAACAAAAATGATAAGAGTAAAATAATAAATATAATACAATAATAATAGAGTGAAATAATGTCAAAGTGATAATAAATAACAGTAAACAGAGTGAAATAATAAATATAATAAAATGGCAAGA
This sequence comes from Anolis apletophallus, assembly GCA_030556195.1. Lineage (NCBI taxonomy): Eukaryota > Metazoa > Chordata > Lepidosauria > Squamata > Anolidae > Anolis > Anolis apletophallus. The sequence goes on along the minus strand of JARBWK010000017.1, from coordinate 4,534,582 downwards.
GTTAGATAATAAATATAATAAAATAATACTGATAATAACAGTAAACAGTGAAACGATAAATGTAATAAAAATGATAATAATAGAGTAAAATAATGTCAAAGTGATAAAAACAGAGTGAAATAATAAATGTAATAAAAATGATAATAGAGTAAAATAATGTCAAAGTGATAATAAAAAGAGTAAACAGAGTGAAATAATAAAGTGGTACCTAAATTTCCTACTTGACAGATAAAACTGTCTTTCGGGTTGCAAAGGTCGACAACAAGCTACACAATTGGCCGGAAGCTCACTCCGACCTGTGCTGGCGTTGAAATCATGACCTTTCGGTCAGTAGTGATCTTTAATGCAGCTGACACTCAGCCAGCTGTGCCTCAGGCCAAGGTTTCCCCGAGGCAGGAAGCAGCCAGGCTTTGAAGCTGCAAGGCTTTGCAGTGGTAATTAATTGCAACATCCACACGACTCCTCCGGAGACAAAGCCGTGGGTTCAAATGGCAGGCGAAGAGAATCCATGTAAACAACAGGAAGTGCTTACCTGCCAGGCGACAGCGAGTTGAGAGATCTCCCGACCTGACATGCCGTCAGTCAGCTTGGCAATCTCAGAGCACTTTTTCCCATAGTCAAACTGGCCCAGCTTCAGGCGCCTGGAGGAGGAAAAGCAACGCAAATCAGCGTCCGCACGGAAGTTGTGGCACCCTCAAGTACACCTTCCTAATGCCGCGACCCCTGAATACAGTTTCTCATGTTGTGGTGACCCCCAACCATAACATTATTCTCATTGCTACTACCTAACTGTCATTTGGCTACCCAATACGCCCAAATTTGACGACTGGTGGGGTTGATTTTGTCATCTGGGAGTTGTAGTTGCTGGGATTTATAGTTCACCTCCAATCAAAGAGCATTCTGAATCCCACCAACGATGGAAGTGAACCAAACTTGGCACACAGAACTCCCAGGACCAACAGAAAACACTAGAAGGGTTTGGTGAGCATTGACCTTCAGTTTGGGAGTTGTAGTTCACCTATATCCAGAGAGCACTGTGGACTCAAACAATGATGGATCTGGACCAAACTTGGTATGAGTGCTCAATGTGCCCAAATGTGAACACCGATGGAGTTTAGGGAAAATAAACCTTGACATTTGGGAGTTGTGGTTGCTGGGATTTATAGTTCACTTACAATCAAAGAGCCCCTTGAACCCCACCAATGATAGAATTGGGCCAAACGTCCCACACAGAACCCCGGGAAGAGAAGGATAGGCGGAGAGATCTTCAGCCTTCTCTGCCAAGGGGTTCCTAAGACCATGAGAAATATGTGTCAAAAAACACTTGTGTCAATCAAAGAACACTTGTGTCAAAGAATACTCTGAACACAGGCCACAATTGATCTGCACCAAACTTGGCATACTACCTACATGGCCAATATTGAATGAATGAATGAATATATATAAAAATAAATATTTGGGGGGGGGGGGTGAATTCTGGGAGTTGTAGTTCACCAACATTCAGACCGCACTCTGTACCAAACCGGTGATGGAACTAATACACTTGTCACACATACCCAACTCGGCAAACTTTGAATACGGGTGGGCTTTGAGGGGACTGGCCTCAGAGGTTGGGAGTTATAGTTCACCCACATAAACAGAGCAATGTGCAGCCAACTATTGGATCTGAATCAAACGGCACACAGACCCAACATGGCTAACTGTGAATACAAGCGGGATCTGGGGGTGAGTGACCTTGGCATATGGGAGTTGTAGGTTTTCTGATGGTCTTTGGTGACCCCCCTGAAACCCCCCTTGTGACCCCGATGTGGTGGAATCCCAAAACAATCCTCCCAGGTAATGATGAATGAGAGTAGAGAAGGATCAGGAGAGGTGTTTACTGACTGCTTGCCCTCGGTGGCCGGCTTCAGGACGTGCTTGTTTTCTGCACTTCCAAAGGTGCCTCATACGGACTTCCCAGCGGGAGAGGCAACGGTCGGCTCTTTCCTGGCCCCATGCCCTCGGCTTTCAGCCACTCCATTTTCTGCTTGTGCTGCTGGACCGCGTCCGCCACGCGAGCGTCGATCATCCCCTCCGTGAGCACGCCATCCTCGGATGCGTATGCGCCGCCTGCAAAAAAAACGAAAGAGGCGTTTACAAAATCTCTCCTTTACAACACTGTTCTCAACCTGGGGAGGGTGCGAGGAGTCTCAGAGGGGTCGCGAAGGTCATCGGAAAACCTCACCACCTCTGAGGACGCTGCCGTAGATGCAGGCGGTAAACGTCAGGAGGGAATGCTGCTAGAACAGGGGTCGGGAACCTTTTGACTCAGCCATGAATGCAAAATATTTGGAAATTTATTTCAGTGAGAGCCATATATTTTACATATTGAATCGCAGATACGGAGAACCAGAGGGGTTTCCGTATCCGCGGTTTAAAGAATCGCAGTTTCAGCCTCTCCGGGATGCTCAAAGGCAGGGGTCGGGAACCTTTTTGACTCAGCAATGAATGCAAAATATTTGGAAATTTATTTCAGTGAGAGCCATATAATATATTTTAGATATTGAATCGCAGATACGGGGAACCAGAGGGATTTCCGTATCCGCGGTTTAAAGAATCGCAGTTTCAGCCTCTCTGGGATGCTCAAATGCAGGGGTCGGGAACCTTTTTGACTCAGAGAGTCTTGAAAGCAAAATATTTGGAAATTTATTTCAGTGAGAGCCATATAATATATTTTACATATTGACTCACAGATACGGGGAACCAGAGGGGTTTCCGTATCCGCGGTTTAAAGAATTGCAGTTTCAGCCTCTCCGGGATGCTCAAAGGCAGGGGTCGGGAACCCTTTTGACTCAGCCATGAATGCAAAATATTTGGAAATTTATTTCAGTGAGAGCTATATATTTTACATATTGACTCGCAGATACAGGGAACCAGAGGGGTTTCCGTATCCGCGGTTTAAAGAATCGCAGTTTCAGCCTCTCCGGGATGCTCAAAGGCAGGGGTCGGGAACCTTTTTGACTCAGCCATGAATACAAAATATTTGGAAATTTATTTCAGTGAGAGCCATATAATATATATTATATAATAGATTTTAAGACTGAATTCAACTCAATGTGAGTATATGCATATATACGATGAGAAAAGGATTCCCCCGGCAGAATGGACACTTCAGACCTGGCTCTGCAAAAGGCACGCTCAGGACTCTGGGAAGGAAAAGAAGGCAAAAGGAAGGAAGGAAGGAAGGAAGGAAGGAAGGGGGAAAGAAAGACAGAGGAAATAAAGGAGGGAGGGGGAGAGGAAGAAAGAAAAGAAGAACCAACTATGGAAAAGGAAGAAACCAAAAGCAGGAGAGAGACGAGGGGAAAAGTAAGAAGGAAATGGGAAGGGAGGAAAGGGTGGGAAAAAGAAAGGGAATGAGAAAAAAGTAAAATAATGAAGGGAAAAGAAAAGAAAGGGAGAGAGGGAAGTGAAAAGAAAGGAAGGAGAGGGAAAGGAAGACTTGGGGGAAAGAAGAGAAGAGGGAAGGAGGGAGGGAAAAGGAAGAAGAAGGAAAGGGTGAAGGGAAGGAAGGAAGAAAGGGAGGGAGGGAGGAAGGAAGAGGGAGAATGTAGAAAAGAAGGAAGGGGAGAGGGAGGGAAAAGGAAGAGAAAAAGGGTGAAGGGGAGCAAGGAAGGAAGAAGGAAGGAAGAGGGAGAATGGAAGAAGGAAGGAGAGGGAGGGAAAAGGAAGGAGAGAAGGAGAAGGAAATGGTGAAGGGGTGGAAGGAAGGAAGGGGAGGAAGGAAGAGAGAATGGAGGAAAGAAGGAAGGAGAGGGAAGAAAAGGAAGGAGAAGGAAAAGGTGAAGGGGAGAAGGGAAGGAAAGAAGAGGAAGAATGGAGGAAAGAAGGATGGGGAGAGGGAGGGAAAAGGAAGGAGAGAAGGAAAGGGTGAAGGAGGAAGGAAGGAAGAGGAATGAAGAGGGAGAATGGAGGAAAGAAGGAAGGAGAGAGGGAGGGAAAAGGAAGGAGAGAAAGGGTGAAGGGGAGAAAGGAAGGAAAGAAGAGGAAGAATGGAGGAAAGAAGGATGGGGAGAGGGAGGGAAAAGGAAGGAGAGAAAGGGTGAAGGGGAGAAAGGAAGGAAAAAAGAGGAAGGAAGGAAGATGGAGGAAAGAAGGAAGGACAGAGGGAGGGAAAAGGAAGGAGAGAAAGAAAGGGTGAAGGGGAGAAAGGAAGGAAGAGGGAGAATGGAGGAAAGAAAGAAGGGGAGAGAGGGAGGGAAAAGCATGAAAGAAAAAGGGAAGAAGGAAGAAACAAAGGAAGGGAAGGAGGGCGCGGGGCCAAGGTGGACCTTGGTATCAACATTGGCGAGTGGAAAGAAAGGAAGGAGAAGGAAAGGAAGACTTGGGGGGAAAACAATACAAGAAGGAAGGGGAGAGAGGGAAGGAAAAGGAAGGAGAGAAGGAAAGTTTCCCGCTGCATGCTGGGAAACTGAGGCCCGGGGCTGTCCTGGAGAGCCAGATGCAATCATGAAAAGAGCCACATCTGGCTCACGAGCCATAGGTTCCCAACCCCTGTTCTAGAACATGGCCGTACAGCCCGAAAAACCTACAACAACCCAGAAAACACAGTATTTTCTGCTGTTTATCGGGGAAGCGTGGCCCAATTCTCTCACTGGTGGGGTTCAGAATGCTTTGATTGTAGGTGAACTATAAATCCCAGCAACTACAACTCCCAAATGACAAAATCAATCCCTCCCTGCAAACCCACCAGTACTCCAACTTTGGGCATATTGAGTATTCGTATCAAGTTTGGTCCAGATCCATCATTGTTTGAGTCCACAGTGCTCTCTGGATGTAGGTGAACTACAACTCCCATACTCAAGGTCAATGCCCACCAAACCCTTCGAGTGTTTTATGTTGTGGATGGGAGTTCTGTGTGCCAAGTTTGGTTCAATTCCATCATTGGTGGAGTTCCCAATGCCCTTTGATTGTAGGCGAACTATAAATCCCAGCAACTACAAGTACGAAATGACAAAATCCTCCCCGACCCCATTAGTATTCCAATTAGAAAGGTTGAGAAACAATGCTTTAAAAACCAACAAATGTTGTGGATATATGGTTAGGGGGGGGGGGTGTCTCACAAAGGCTCCGTCCAAACACGTTTCCCCACTCTCTATACATCCCATTTTACTGCACAGCTCCAGCTGGGGCTCTGCGGTTCACACTTGGCTGCTTCTCTGAATGGTTTTCTAAAAATAGAGCTGCCCGGGGCCAGGGCTGCCAGCGGAAGAAAGGACACCGCTTGGAAGAGGAAATTTTTAACTTGTCGTCATAATCGAGCATTTGGCTTCACCGAGATGCAAAGGCTTTCTCTCTCTCACACACTCACAGCTTCGGTACGGTTAGCCCGAAACCTGCAATCCCGTGTCGTCTCATTTTACGGCTCACAAATATAAATAATTCAAGGCTGTGTTGTTGAAGGCTTTCATGGCCGGCATTGCTGTGCGTTTCCCAGGCTGCCTGGCCATGTTCCAGAAGCACTCTCTCCTGACGTTTTGCCCACATCTATGGCAGGCATCCTCAGAGGTTGTGAGGTCTGTTGGAAACTGCGCAAGTGGGGTTTATGTATCTGTGGAATAATGTCCTGGGTGGGAGAAAGGTCTCTTGCCTGTTGGAGGCAAGTGTGAATTTACCCTAATATTATTTATTTATTTGTTTGTTTATTTATTTGTTCCATCTTGTATTCCGCTCCTCCCTGCAGGCTCGGGGCGGATAACATCGTAAAAACTCGGCAGGCATGTCGCATCCATGTCGCCGTACAATAAAATACAACATAAAATACAGTGTAGGTCCCGAGATAAAATTATGTACATGCTGAAGCATTCCCTGAGCCAGGGTGCTGATTAAGAAGATGAGTACGCTCGGCTTGCTAGCCTAGCCGAAGGCCAGTCTGAACAGGGCGGTCTTACAAGTCCTGCGGAACGGGATAAGCTCCGTGGCGGCTCGGACGCCGTCCGGGAGAGAGTTCCAGAGTACCGGAGCCGCCACAGAGAAAGCCCTTTGCCTGGTAGCAGACAGGTGACAGGTGCGGACCGATGGAATCAGGAGCAGGTTCGACTCCTCTGAACGTAGTGATCTCGGGGGAATGTATGGGGCAAGGCGGTCCCTCAGGTACGCAGGCCCTAGGCCGTGTAGAGCCTTAAAGGTTAACACCAACACCTTGAAAACAATTCGGTACTCGATAGGCAGCCAGTGCAGTTGCCGAAGGATGGGCGTGATGTGCTCCCTTACCGACGTTCCCGTCAGCAAGCGAGCAGCGGCATTCTGCACTAGCTTGAGTTTCCGAACTGTCGCCAAGGGAAGGCCAACGTAGAGGGCGTTACAGTAGTCTAATCTCGAGATGACCGTCGCTTGGATCACCGTGGCCAGGTCGTCCCTGGAAAGGTAGGGTGCCAGTCGCCTAGCCTGTCGTAGGTGAAAAAATGACGCCCTGCTGGCCGCGGAGACCTGGGTCTCCATGGTCAGCAGGGGGTCCAGCTGAACACCTAGGCTCTTAACAACAGGCGACAGGCTAAGCCGTTCGCCATCTAGGGTAGGCAACCGGCACTCATCCCGCCCAGGCCGACCAGGCCACAAGATCTCCGTCTTCGACGGGTTCACCTTCAGCCGGCTGGCCCGCAGCCAACCAGTCACGGCCTCCAGGCACTGATGGAAACAATCGGGTACGGCATCCGGCCTGCCGTCCATTCTCAGCAGAAGCTGGGTGTCGTCAGCGTACTGATAACACTCCAGACCAAAGTCGCGGGTCAGCTGGGCCAGGGGGCGCATGTGCACGTTGAATAATAAGGGGGAGAGAATTTTATTTATTATTTTACTCTATTATCATTTTATTACTGTTTACTGTTGCTATTATCACTTTGACATTATTTTATTCTATTAACAAAAATAATATTAATATAAAAATATAATATATAAAAATATAATATAATTAATATAAATAATATTTTAAAAAAGATTTTTGATATATTATATTATATTTATTATATATTATACTTTTATATTAATATTATTTTTGTTAATAGAGTAAAATAATGTCAAAGTGATAATAACAACAGTAAACAGTGAAATAATAAATGTAATAAAATGATAATAGAGTAAAATAATAAATATAATAAAATAATAATAATAATAGAGTGAAATAATGTCAAAGTGATAATAACAGTTGTCCTTCTCCTCTTAAAACGCTTGTGCGCGCTTTGTGCTGGTCTGTGACCGTAATAAAGTTTTGATTGAACAGTAAACAGAGTGAAATAATAAATGTAATAAAATGATAATATTAGGGTAAAATAATAAATATAATAAAATGATAATAGAGTGAAATAATAAATATAAAATAGAGTAAAATAATGTCAAAGTGATAAGAACAACAGTACACAGAGTGAAATAATAAATGTAATAAAAGTGATAAGAGTAAAATAATAAATATAATAAAATAATAATAGAGTGAAATAATGTTAAAGTCATAATAACAGTAAATAGAGTGAAATAATAAATGTAATAAAATGATAATAATAGAGTAAATTAATAAATATAAGAAAATAATAAAATGAAATAATGTCAAAGTGATAACAGTAAACAGAGAGAAGTAATAAATGTAATAAAAATGATATTAGGGTAAAATAATAAATATAATAAAATAATAATAGAGTAAAATAATGTCAAAGTGATAATAACAACAGTACACAAAGTGAAATAATAAATGTAATAAAAATGATAAAAAATAGAGTAAAATAAAAGAGTAAAAAAAAGAGAATACAAAAATAAAAATATATGTTAAAGGAGGAAAAAGGAGGCTGTAGACTTCCACCTAGACTTTTGTGGCTAACATGAGGCTAAGGCCCAAAGAACAATACAATACAATTGAACATAAAACAGCAAGGAGAAAAAAACCCCATCATAACAAAATATATAAAATGACAAATAAGATAAACAATATAACATCCCATAATATAATCAACACAACGGGCGGGCCGGATGTTTATTTTTTTATCTGCTTAAGAAAAAGTAATGGAGTTAAAAAACCTTAATCTATGTACATAATAACAGTCATTGTTTGCGGGCGGTGGTGTGGTGGTGCGACCGGAGGAATATGTGCCAGCGTTTTGATTGGCTGCAACTGTGGGATTATTTGCATAAAGGGCTCTGATTGGCAAGCCTCAGAACTCCAACACTCTAAGGCACCAAACAGAGACCATTGGTCGCCACAGAGAAACAATTTGCATAAAGGACTCCGATTGGCCAGAAAAAAAGAATGCAACTGAATGCTTGCAAGCAGTGCATATCGCCTCAGATTGGCGACAGAGTTGACAGTATTTTTCCGTTGGCAATGCAATGTTCATTTTCTGAAAGGATTTCACTAGAGTGAGAGGGTTTCCTGATGTACTGAGAGCATTACTAGCATTACAAGCTAGGCCCCAAAATAGACAGACATCCTTCCAGCAAAGTGGAATGATGGGATTTGCAGTACCTTCACCTCATTCACTTCCCAAACAACACTAAATCACAGACCAGGCCCAAAATTGACAGCAAGACTTCCTTAACTTGATTTTCCTGACTAGGCCTCAGCTCATGGGATATTGTTAGGCTTCCTCAACTTGATTTTCCTGACTAGGCCCCCAACAATGACAGAACAAGACCAAACTTGGCACACAGAGTCCCCATGACCCACTCTACATCCTGCTGCAGTTTGAAGGAGGATGGGCCATGGATGATGGGAACTGAAGTACGTCTACTCACTTCTCGAGACCGCTGCGACCTCCATCCAATGACTAATCAAGACCAAACTTGGCACACAGAGGCCCCATGACCCACTCTACATCCTGCTGCAGTTTGAAGGAGGATGGACCATGGATGATGGGAACTGAAGTACGTCTATTCACTTCTCGAGACCTCTGCGACCTTCATCCAATGACTAATCAAGACCAAACTTGGCACACAGAGGCCCCATGACCCACTCTACATCCTGCTGCAGTTTGAAGGAGGATGGACCATGGATGATGGGAACTGAAGTACGTCTACTCACTTCTCGAGACCGCTGCGACCTTCATCCAATGACTAATCAAGACCAAACTTGGCACACAGAGTCCCCATGACCCACTCTACATCCTGCTGCAGTTTGAAGGAGGATGGACCATGGATGATGGGAACTGAAGTACGTCTATTCACTTCTCGAGACCTCTGCGACCTTCATCCAATGACTAATCAAGACCAAACTTGGCACACAGAGGCCCCATGACCCACTCTACATCCTGCTGCAGTTTGAAGGAGGATGGACCATGGATGATGGGAACTGAAGTACGTCTACTCACTTCTCGAGACCGCTGCGACCTTCATCCAATGACTAATCAAGACCAAACTTGGCACACAGAGTCCCCATGACCCACTCTACATCCTGCTGCAGTTTGAAGGAGGATGGACCATGGATGATGGGAACTGAAGTACGTCTACTCACTTCTCGAGACCGCTGCGACCTTCATCCAATGACTAATCAAGACCAAACTTGGCACACAGAGGCCCAATGGCCCACTCTACATCCTGCTGCAGTTTGAAGGAAGATGGACCATGGATGATGGGAACTGAAGTACGTCTATTCACTTCTTGAGACCTCTGCAACCTTCATCCAATGACTAATCAAGACCAAACTTGGCACACAGAGGCCCCATGACCCACTCTACATCCTGCTGCAGTTTGAAGGAGGATGGACCATGGATGATGGGAACTGAAGTACGTCTACTCACTTCTCGAGACCGCTGCGACCTTCATCCAATGACTAATCAAGACCAAACTTGGCACACAGAGGCCTCATGACCCACTCTACATCCTGCTGCAGTTTGAAGGAAGATGGACCATGGATGATGGGAACTGAAGTACGTCTATTCACTTCTTGAGACCTCTGCAACCTTCATCCAATGACTAATCAAGACCAAACTTGGCACACAGAGGCCCCATGACCCACTCTACATCCTGCTGCAGTTTGAAGGAGGATGGACCATGGATGATGGGAGCTGAAGTACCTCTACTCACTTCTCGAGACCGCTGCGACCTTCATCCAATGACTAATCAAGACCAAACTTGGCACACAGAGTCCCCATGACCCACTCTACATCCTGCTGCAGTTTGAAGGATGATGGACCATGGATGATGGGAACTGAAGTACGTCTATTCACTTCTCGAGACCTCTGCAACCTTCATCCAATGACTAATCAAGACCAAACTTGGCACACAGAGGCCCCATGACCCACTCTACATCCTGCTGCAGTTTGAAGGAGGATGGACCATGGATGATGGGAACTGAAGTACGTCTGCTCACTTCTCGAGACCGCTGCGACCTCCATCCAATGACTAATCAAGACCAAACTTGGCACACAGAGGCCCAATGGCCCACTTTACAAACCTACTGCGGTTTACGGCAGGATGGCTCACAAATGATGGGATTTGTAGTACCATCAATCAATTCATTTCCCACAGAACATTGCAGCCCCTACAAATCACAGACCAGGCCCAAACTTGGCACACAGAGTACCCATGACCCACTCTACATCCTGGTGCAGTTTTGAGTGGGACGGACCACGGATGATGGGACTTGAAGTACCTTCACTCACTTTCTGAGATCGCTGCGACCCTCATCCAATGACTGATCAAGACCACACTTGGCACACAGAGCCCTCATGACCCACTCTACATCCTGGTGCAGTTTGGAGAACGGGGGACCATGGATGATGGGACTTCTAGTACCTTCCCTCACTTCCAGGGACTGCTGCAACCCTCATCCAGCGACTAATCAAGACCAAATGTGACACACACAGCCCCCATGACCCACTCTACATCCTGGTGCTGTTTGGAGGGGGATGGACTATGGCCGATGGGACTCGCAGTACCTTCACTAAGTTCCTGAGACCACTGCAAGCCACATAAACATCTCATAGGAACCATCCTTGGCACACAATGCCTGCCTCAAATAACCCGGGCACCGCCGGGTCCCCAAGCTAGTAAATTTAATTAAAATGATAAAAATAGGGTAAAATAATGTCAAAGTGATAATAACAACAGTAGACAGTGAAATAATAAATGTATTAAAATGATAATATTAGGGTAAAATAATAAATAAAATAATAATAGAGTAAAATGTCAACGTGATAATAACAACACTAAACAGAGTGAAATAATAAATGTAATAAAATTGATAATAATAGAGTAAAATAATAAATGTAATAAAAATGATAATAATATAGTAAAATATTAATAATGTCTTTTAATATTAATTTTATTTTGCCTTTTTTCTCTCCATATTCCTCATATTTTTGTTGTGCCAGGAGCGACTTAAGAAGCTGCAAGTCGCTTCTGGTGCGAGAGAATTGGCCGCCTGCAAGGACGTTGCCCAGGGGACGTTGCCCGGATGTTTGAATGTTTGGCCATCCTTGTGGGAGGCTTCTCTCATGTCCTCGCAATGGGGAGCTGATAGAGGGAGCTCATTCTCACTCTCCCCGGATTCGAAATGCAACCTATCGGTCTTCGGTCCTGCCCTACAAAGTGGTCCCTAAATTTCCTACTTGACAGATAAAACTGTCTTTCGGGTTGCAAAGGTCGACAACAAGCTACACAATTGGCCGGAAGCTCACTCCGACCTGGGCTGGCTATGAACTCATGACCTTTTGGTCAGTAGCGATCTTAATGCAGGTGACACGCAGCCAGCTGTGACACAGGCCAAGGTTTTCCCGAGGCAGGAAGCAGCCAGGCTTTGAAGCTGCAAGGCTTTGCAGTGGTAATTAATTGCAACATCCACACGACTCCTCTGGAGACAAAGCCGTGGGTTCAAACGGCAGGCGAAGAGAATCCACCATGTAAACAACAGGAAGTGCTTACCTGCCAGGCGACGGCGAGTTGAGAGATCTCCCGACCTGACATGCCGTCAGTCAGCTTGGCAATCTCAGAGCACTTTTTCCCATAGTCAAACTGGCCCAGCTTCAGGCGCCTAGAGGAGGAAAAGCAACGCAAATCAGCGTCCGCACGGAAGTTGTGGCACCCTCAAGTACACCTTCCTAATGCCGCGACCCCTGAATACAGTTTCTCATGTTGTGGTGACCCCCAACCATAACATTATTCTCATCGCTACTACCTGTCATTTTGGCTACCCAATACGCCCAAATTTGACGACTGGTGGGGTTGGTTTTGTCATCTGGGAGTTGTAGTCGCTGGGATTTATAGTCCACCTCCAATCAAAGAGCATTCTGAATCCCACCAACGATGGAAGTGAACCAAACTTGGCACACAAAACTCCCAGGACCAACACAAAATATTGGAAGGGTTTGGTGGGCATTAATCTTGAGTTTGGGAGTTGTAGTTCACCTACTTCCAGAGAGCACTGTGGACTCTGACAATGATACATCTGGACCAAACTTGATACGAATACTCAATATGCCCAAATGTGAACACTGGTGGAGTTTGGGAAAAATAGACCTTGTTATTTGGGAGTTGTAGTCGCTGGGATTTATAGTTCGCCTCCAATCAAAGAGAATTCTGAATTCCACCAATAATGGAAGTGAGCCAAACTTGGCACACAGAACTCCCAGGACCAACAGAAAACACTAGAAGGGTTTGGTAGGCATTGACCTTCAGTTTGGGAGTTGTAGTTCACCTACATACAGAGAGTACTGTGGACTCTCTGGACCAAACTTGGCACGAATATTCAACATGCCCAAATGTGAACACTGGTGGAGTTTGGGGAAAATAGACCTTGTTATTTGGGAGTTGTCGTTGCTGGGATTTATAGTTCACCTACAATCAAAGAGCATTATGAATCCCACCAACGATGGAAGTGAACCAAACTTGGCACACAGAACTCCCAGAACCAACAGAAAACACTAGAAGGGTTTGGCCAGCATTGACCTTCAGTTTGGGAGTTGTAGTTCACCTACATCCAGAGAGCACTGTGGACTCAAACAATGTTGGATCTGGACCAAACTTGGTATGAGTGCTCAATGTGTCCAAATGTGAACACTGGTGGAGTTTGGGGAAAATAGACCTTGTCATTTGGGAGTTGTAGTTGCTGGGATTTATAGTTCACCAATAATCAAAGGGCATTCTGAACCCCACCAACGATAGAATTGGGCCAAACGTCCCACACAACCCCGCTGCCTCGAAGTCTGATGTGAGCCTCCCTCCAGCCTTGCCCACACATGTGACTCAAGCACGCCTGCTCCCCCCCCCCCCCCGGCTTGGAGTCTCAGAAACAGCCCGGCCAATCACAGCAGAGGAGGGCTTTGGGTGGTCTGTTTCCAAAAGGGAAGAGAAGGATGAGCAGAGAGATCTTCAGCCTTCTCTGCCAAAGGGGTTCCTAAGACCATCAGAAATATGTGTCAATCAAAGAAGACTTGTGTCAATCAAAGAAGACTTGTGTCAATCAAAGTACACTTGTGTCAATCAAATAACGTTTGTGTCAATCAAAGAACGCTCTGAACACAGCCCACGATGGATCTGCACCAAACTTGGCACACTACCTACATGGGCAATATTGAATTGGGGGGGGGGGGGTTGGGTTAATTCTGGGAGTTGTAGTTCACCAACGTTCAGACCGCACTCTGTACCAAACCGGTGATGGAACTAATACATTTGTCACACATACCCAACATGACAAACTTTGAATACAGGTGGGCTTTGAGGGGACTGGCCTCAGAGGTTGGGAGTTATAGTTTATTTATTTATTTATTTATTATTTGCATTTGTATTCCGCCTCTTCCCGAGGGCTCGTGGCGGGTTACAAGACATACATAGTGATCGGCAGGCAACACTCATGCCGACTCACGAACAAAATAAAACAATGCTATAACCATAAAAATAACAAAAATGATACTAAAAACATCATTAAAACATTGTTAAAATTACACTAAGTGACAGAAAACGGTAACACAGAGTCATAAGTCGATTGAAAGCAAGAGGCGTTATATGTCAACCGAAGGCCTGCTTGAAAAGGAAGGTCTTACAGGCCCTGCGGAAGGGGGCGAGCTCCGTATGGCTCTAGCCTCCGGCAGGGCATTCCAGGCCGTTGGAGCTGCTACGGAGAAGGAGCGCTGCCTAGTTGATGATAGGCGGCAGAGGCGGATCGGTGGAATCTCCAGCAGGTTTTGCTCTGCTGAGCGGAGTGATCTCGGGGATCGTATGGGGCAAGGCGGTCCAAGAGGTACGCAGGCCCTAGACCGTACAAGGCCTTAAAGGTCAACACCAGCACCTTGAAGGTGATTCGGTACTCAATTGGCAGCCAGTGCAGTTGCTGGAGGATGGGCGTAATGTGCTGCCTCACCGGCACTCCTGCCAGCAGGCGAGCAGCGGCATTCTGCACTAGCTTGAGTTTCGAATCGCCGCCAAGGGAGGCCAACGTGAGAGGCGTTACAGTAGTCTAGTCTCGAGATGACCGTCGCTTGGATCACCGTAGCCAGGTCATTCCTGGACAGGTAGGGGGCCAGTCGCCCAGCCTGACGTAGGTGGTAGACGCCACCCTGCTGACCGCGGAGACCTGGGTCTCCATGGTCAGCAGGAGTCGAACTGAACACCCAAGCTATTAACAATTGACGACGTGCTTAATTGCTCGCCGTCCAGAGTAGGCAACCGGCACTCATCCCGGCCAGGCCGACCAGGCCATAGGATCTCCGTCTTCGATTGATTCACCTTCAGCCGGCTGGCCCGCAGCCAACCAGTCACGGCTTCGAGGCACAGATGGAAGCAATCGGGTACGGTATCCGGCCTGCCGTCCATTCGCAGCAGAAGCTGGGTGTCATCAGCGTACTGATAACACTCCAGACCAAAGTCGCGGGCCAGCTGGGCCAGGGGGCATATAAACGTTGAATAAGGGGGAGAGAATGGCCCCCCTGGGGGACCCCACAGTTAAGTGGGAGCCGCCTGGAGACCATCCCGCCCCCCTCCACACGCTGTCCCCCGATCCCGGAGAAAGGAGGCCACCCATTTAAGGGCAGTCCCCCTGACTCCGGAAGCGGATAGGCGGTGGGTCAACAATGCATGGTCTACTGTATCAAACGCTGCTGTCAGATCTAACAAGACAAGCAGTGCCGATCCACCCTGGTCCAGCTGGCGGCGGTTGGTCTGTAATGGCGACAAGCACGGTCTCCGTCCCGTGCCCAATACGGGAAGCCGGACTGGAAGGGATCAAATCCAGCTGTGTCTTCTAAGAACCGCTGCAGCTGATCCGCTGCTGCCCTTCAATCACCTTGCCCAGGAAGGGCAAGTTGGAAACAGGCCGGTAATTGGAGGGAGCCGAAGGGTCTAAATTGGCTTCTTCAGCAGCGGTCTTACCATAGCCTCTTTTAATCCCCCCTGGGAAGACTCCTTGCTCAAGGGAGCTATTTAAGATCGTGCCCAGGGGGTCGGCGTAACCTCTCCTGGCAAGGTCTAACAAGCCAGGAGGGGCACGGGTCGAGGGAGCAGGTAGTTGGTCTAGCTGCAACAAGTAACTTATCGACAGCTGCTGCGTCCAGCAGTTGGAAACGGGTGAAGGTGGGCCCGCCGAGTGGCGGCGGAGTCTCGAGTTCACCCACATCAACAGAGCAATGTGCACCCAACTGTTGTAACTGGGCACACAGACCCAACATGGCCAAGTATGAATACAGGCGGGGATGAGTGACCTTGGCATATGGGAGTTGTAGGTTTTCTGATGGTCTTTGGTGACCCCCTTGTGACCCCCGACCCCAGACTGCTGGAATCCCAAAACAATCCTCCCAGGTAATGATTAATGAGAGTAGAGGGGGGGGGGTGTTTACTGACTGCTTGCCCTCGGTGGCAGGCTTCAGGACGTGCTTGTCGAAATACATCCGGACCAGCCTCTCTCGCTCTTCTAACCCCGGCAATGCAAAGTGGACCATCTCGTCGATCCGGTCGTTGATGGCCCAGTCGAACTGCTCGGGTTGGTTGCTGGCTAAGACCAGCATGAACCTGGAGAAGCGGGAGAAGCGGATGCTGAGAATGCAACACTCGTTTACACCTGTTAGGATACATATGGGAGTAACCGGTGGTGCAGCGGGTTAAGCTGCTGAACTTGCTGGCCGAAAGGTCGCCGGTTCAAACCTCGGGAGCATGAGGAGCTCCCAGTGTTAGTCCCAGCTTCTGCTGACCGAGCAGTTCGAAAAACATGCAAATGTGAGTAGGTCAATAGGTACCGCACCGACGGGAAGACAACCGTGCTCCGGCCACATGACCTTGGAGGTGCCTGCGGACAATGCCAGCTCCTTGGCTTAGATATGAAGCGGGGTGAGCTCCCGCTGTTAGCCCTAGCTTCTGCTGACTGAGCAGTTCGAAAAACATGCAAATGTGAGTAGGTCAATAGGTACCGCACCGACGGGAAGACAACCGTGCTCGGCCACATGACCTTGAGGTGCCTGCGGACAATGCCAGCTCCTTGGCTTAGATATGAGCGGGGTGAGCTCCCTCTGTTAGCCCTAGCTTCTGCTGACTGAGCAGTTCGAAAAACATGCAAATGTGAGTAGGTCAATAGGTACCGCACCGACGGGAAGACAACCGTGCTCCGGCCACATGACCTTGGAGGTGCCTGCGGACAATGCCAGCTCCTTGGCTTAGATATGAAGCGGGGTGAGCTCCCGCTGTTAGCCCTAGCTTCCGCTGACTGAGCAGTTCGAAAAACATACAAATGTGAGTAGATCAATAGGTACCGCTCCAACGGGAAGGTAACGGCGCTCCATGCAGTCATGCAGTATATTATACTGTAATATTATTAGTAATAGTACATGTAATATAAACTATATAATTATAATATATCTGGGGAGCTCCCGCTGTTAGCCCCAGCTTCTGCCCAGCTAGCGGTTTGAAAACATGCAAATGTGAGATCAATAGGTACTGCTCCGGCAGGAAGGTAACGGCGCTCTATGCAGTCATGCTGGGCACATGACCTTGGAGGTGTCTATGGACAATGCTGGCTGTTTGGTTTAGAAATGGAGATGGGCACCAACCCCCAGTCGGACAAAACTGGAAAACCTTGACCTTATTTATTTATTTACGACACTTCTATGCCGCCCTTCTCACCCCGAAGGGGACTCAGAGCGGCTTACAAGATATATATATATACATACAATACATTATATTATTAGCATAGCACGATATACGTATTATATATTACTATATTGTATTATACTATTACATTGTATTATTATTAGTAATATTACATGTAATCGAAAATATATAATTATAATATTATTATTGTTAGTATATTGTATTACATTATAATATTATAAATATTATATGTATATACAATATATTATATATAATATAATATATTATATATATTATATTATACGTATATTATATAACTTTATATTATATTATATACCTTTATATACCTGTATTTACCTATATCCCTCTGCGTCACCTCTTAGAATGTTGGAATGTAGATGGCCAATCAGTGTCCTTTATGCAAATAATCCCACAGTGGCAACCAATCGAAACACTGGCACATATTCCTCCCTCCGCACCACTGCACCGCCGCAAACATTGACTTTTATTATATACATAGATAGATAGATTGTATTTTTTTTGTATTTTTTCTTTTATTATTATTTCTGATGTATTTTGTTCCGTATATTTTATTTTACAGTGTTGTTTTGTATTTTAGAAGGGCTTGGCCTCATGTTAGCCGCCCCGAGTCCCCATTGGGGAGATGGTGGCGGGGTATAAATAAAGGTTATTATTATTATTATTATTATTATTATTACCTAGGATGCATATGGAACCTTTTAGCAAATCTACCCTAAAACCCCACTGTTTACGGGAAAAGAATGAACTCATGTTCTTAAGGGCAGAGATTAATTTTTGCCCTCTCCTACATTCACCAACACACATTTTGGTACCTCAAACGTAATCCCGGTTTCTGGGGATACTTGACTTGCGGGTTCCAAGAAATTCCCTTCATCAGCTCTAGTTTTTGAGTTGCAGAACATGCCATCTACCAATCTTCATCTGCTCACCCATAAAACCCCACAAAAATAAATTATTACTAATAATTATTATTACTAATTATTACTAATTATTATTATAATTATTAATAATTATTACTAATATCACAATGGATATTCTTAGATTCTTATGAGATAATATTTAAATTTTAATTATTACTAATAATTATTAATAAATATAAATTATTAATAATTATAATTATTAATAATTATTACCAATATCACAATGGATATTCTTAGATTCTTATGAGATAATATTTAAATTTTAATTATTACTAATAATTATTAATAAATATAAATTATTAATAATAATTATTAATAATTATTACTAATATCACAATGGATATTCTTAGATTCTTATAATATTTAAATTTTACATATTACTAATAATAATTATTAATAAATATAAATTATTAATAATTATAATTATTTATAATTATTACCAATATCACAATGGATACTCTCAGATTCTTATTAGATAATGTCGCAATGAATATTCTTAGATAAATATTAGATATTTAAATTATTACCAATAACTATTAATAATTATTAATTATAATTATTAATAATTATTAGTAATAATAATTATTAATAGTTATTAGTAATAATTACAATTTAAGTATTATTTAATATTTATCTAAGAATATTCATTGCGACATTTATTTATTTATTTATTTATTTCGGCTTCTATGCCGCCACTCCCGGCGGGCTCGGGGCGGCTCACAACACTAACAAAGGTCACAGAGTAAAAACAGCAATACAGAATAAAAACAGAGGATAAAAACATCATTAAGAATATCAAAACACAGCATTAAAAATGACCTGGGTTAAGACTCAGTTTTCGACAGGGGGGTGCGTCCCACCGAGACCTACATATGGAAGGCAAGTTGGAAAAGGTGGGTCTTGCACGCCCGCCTGAATGGGAGCAGGTCGTGAATGGCACGCGTGTCTGCCGGGAGGGCGTTCCAAAGTGTCGGTGCGATCACTGAGAAAGCCCTTCGGCGGGTGGCTGTCAATTTAGCCGCTTTTGCAGAAGGGACGGCCAGGAGGTTGGTATCCTCAGAACGAAGAGATCTCATAGGGCAGGGCTGTCCAACTTCTGCCGGCCCAGGGGCCGGAATTCCGGTGAGTGATCACCTGGGGGGCCGCAGCGGGTGCATGGCCGCTCGCGGGCATGCGCAACAGGGCGGGAGCTGCGAGGAGCTCTCCGCCATCTCCCTGGCTGCTGCAGCGGGAAGGAAGGTAAGCTCCCAGGAGCGGCCGCTGCAACAGCCAGGGAGATGGCAGAGAGCGCCTCGCCTCTCCTTTCCTGGCACGCATGCCCGGCGTCCCTGTGACCTGCCCCTTTTCGGCGGGGCTGGGTGACGCCAGGTGTGGCGCCTGCGCCGAGCAGGAAGAAGTGGAGGGAAGCCGGGGCCTCAGCCTCCACCTCTTCCTCCTGGCGCCACGCCTGACGTCACCCAGCCCCACCGAAAAGGGGCGGTCCGGGCAGGACGCCGGGCATGCGTGCCAGGGCGGGAGTGGCCCCACCCCCCGCGAGTGGCCCCACCCCCCGGAGATTGATTTTTTAAAAAAATATTTTTTAATAAAAACAGCTGAGTCCTTGCGGGCCGCGTCCAGGGGGCTGGCGGGCCGTGTACGGCCCGTGGGCCGCCTGTTGGACAGGCCCATCATAGGGCAATATGGGGAGAGACGGTCCCTCAGATACGCTGGCCCCAGGCCGTGTAAGGCCTTAAAGGTGAGGACCAACACTTTGAAGGTGATCCGGTGCTCAATTGGCAGCCAGTGCAGATCCTGCAAAACAGGTGTTATGTGGGCGCCAGCTGGCGTGCCAGACAGGAGCCGGGCGGCAGTGTTCTGCACCAGCCTGAGCTTCCGGGTCACCGACAGAGGAAGGCCAACGTAGAGCGCGTTACAGTAATCTAGCCTTGAGATGACCATGGCTTGGATCACCGTGGCCAGGTCGTTCCGGGATAGATAGGGGGCCAGCCTCCTTGCCTGTCGAAGGTGGAAAAAGGCAATCTTGCTGACCGCAGAGACCTGGGTCTCCATGGTCAGCTGGGAGTCCAAGTGGACCCCCAGGCTCTTTACGCAAGGCGATGGGCATAACGCCGCACCGTCCAGGGTCGGAAGCTGGGCATCCCCACCACCCGGGCGACCTAGCCACAAGATCTCCGTCTTCGCGGATTCACCCTCAACCTACTGGCTCGCAGCCATCCAGTAACGGCTTCGAGGCAGCGTTGAAATTATCGGGACAGAACCCGGCCTGCCCTCCATCCTCAGAATGAGCTGGGTGTCGTCAGCGTATTGGTGACACTCCAGCCCATAACTCCGCACCAGCTGTGCAAGCGGCTGCATGTAGATGTTAAATAACAGAGGGGAGAGGATGGCCCCCTGGGGGACCCCATAAACTAATGGGGAGCCCTCAGAGACCACCCCGCCCCTCCTCACACGCTGAGACCGCTGGCGGAGGAAGGAGGTCAGCCATTTAAGGGCTGTCCCCCTCACTCCAGCCACGGCCAGGCGGTGGATCAATAGATTGTGGTCGAACCGTGTCAAACGCTGCCGTGAGGTCCAATAACACGAGCAGCGCAGACCCGCCTTGGTCGAGCTGGCAGCGGAGTTGGTCTGTGATGGAGACCAGGACCGTCTCCGTCCCATGCCCCGAACGGAAGACGGACTGGAAGGGGTCAAGCCACATTCTGAATCAGCATCCCGAATAACCCTATGAACAGGCCTAAAAGCCAAGACGCTGATCCTAAACCGAGCCATCGCTCTAATCTTAGCCCTGAACCTAAACCTGACTATAATCAGACCTCTAATCCTAACACCAGGATGCTAAAACAAAGCATCCTAACTCCTGCTAATGTATGGATTAGGCCAGTGCTGTCCAACTTCTTCCGGCCCAAGGGCGGAAAGTGTCACTGATCACCTGGGGGCCGCAGGTGATCAGTGAGCAGGGGCGGGGCCGATAGCGGGGCGGGGCCAGCTGACTTCCTCCTCCTTCGCCCCTCCTCCCCCGCGGACGCAGCCGCGGTGCGGGAAGGAGGAGGGTGAAGGGAGGAGGAGCCAGCTGTCTTCCTCCTGCCTGTATCGCCCCCTCCGTCCCTCTCTCGGCACCGCCGTTGTGGGGCAGTTCAGCGGCGCCGCCGAGAAAGGGACAGAGGGGCGATCCAGGCAGGGAGGAAGAGCTGGCCCCTCCTCCCCTGCCGCCGCCTTGTCCCTTTCTCGGCGGCGCCGCTGCGAACTGCCTCGCAACGACGACGCCGAGAGAGGACGGAGGGGGCGATCCAGGCAGGGAGGAGGGGCCAGCTATCTTCCTCCTGCCTGGATCGCCCTTCTCCTTTCTCGGCGCGCCGCTGCGAACTGCCTCGCAACGGCGGCGGCGTCGAGAGGGACGGAGGGGCGATCCAGGCAGGGAGGAGGGGCCAGCTATCTTCCTCCTGCCTGGATCGCCCCTTCTCCTTTCTCGGCGCCGCCGCTGCGAACTGCCTCGCAGAACGGCGTCGCCGAGAGAGATGGAGGGGCGATCCAGGCAGGGAGGAGGGCCAGCTATCTTCCTCCTGCCTGGATCGCCCCTTCTCCCTTTCTCGGCGCCGCCGCTGCGAACTGCCTCGCAACGGCGGCGCCGAGAAAGGGAGGAGGGGCCAGCTATCTTCCTCCTGCCTGGATCGCCCCTTCTCCCTTTCTCGGCGCCGCCGCTGCGAACTGCTTCGCAACGGCGGCGCCGAGAAAAGGAGAGGGGCCAGCTATCTTCCTCCTGCCTGGATCGCCCTTCCTTTTCGGCGGCGCGAACTGCTGCGAACTGCCTCGCAGCGCGGCGTCGAGAGGAAGGAGGGCGATCCAGGCAGGAGGAAGAGAGCTGGCTCCTCCTCCCTGCCTGGATCGCTTCTCCGTCCCTCTCTCGGTGCCGGGGCTGAAGGCGGCACCAGCAGCGCGTCACAGGCCTGGCGTGACGCGCTGCCCTTTGCCCTCGCTTACTCCTCCTTTGGCGCCCCCCTCCTTCCTAGGCCGGGGAGCCGCCGAAAAGGAGAGAGGCGTGCCAGAGCAGCCGTCACGCCAGGCCTGTGACGCTGCTCTGGCGCCGCCTTCTGCCCTTTTCGGTGGCTCCCGCCTAGGTAGGGAGGGGCGCGAAAAAGGAGGAGCTAGCTCTCTTCCTCCTCCCTGCCCCGCCTCCCCCTCCCGCCATTTTTTTAAATAAAAAAAAATCGATTTTTTTTTAAAATTTAAAAATAGCGGCTGAGGGCATAGGTGGGGCCGTGTCCAACAGGCTACGGGGCCGGATCCGGCCCCGGGGCCGCCAGTTGGACAGCCCTGGATTAGGCTATTAAGACCGGCTATGGAGCTATGGACATTTGAGATGGTACATAGCTCCAAATAATAATAATAATAATAATAATAATACATGGTTCTCTTTCAGCGATGCACTGAGATTTTTAATTCTGTTAAATAGGAGTGACAACACAAGCAGGCGCAAAAGAGAAAGCGATCCCGAGATACGGCTTCCGTACTTACTTGTTGCTGTGCTGCCCGGTTCGATGCAAGAAAGCATTGAGGGTGGCCCGCAGGTCTTCGCTGATCTTTTCCTAAAGGAGAGAGAGGCACACACACACAAAGAAATAAACAAAACCAAACTCATATTGGGAATAATAATAATAACTGGAAAAGCTGACACAATACAAGGATCTAAAGACTGAACTGCAAAGTCTCTGGCACACGCCAATCAAGGGGGGTCCCAGTGGTGATCGGATAATAATAATAATAATAATTTATATCTAATGTTTAGGTGGAAACTCTTTTCATGCAATGTTGAATCCATTGCTCCATGTCCTAGTGTCTAAAATCATAGAACCCAAGCAGAGCAAACAGTAGTTAATTATTATTATTATTAAAATTAATTATTATTATTTTCTAATGTTTAGGTGGAAACTCTTTTCCTGCAATGTTGAATCCATTGCTCCATGTCCTAGTGTCTAAAATCATAGAATCCAAGCAAACATTAGTCTATTATTATTAGTAGGATTAAAATTAATTATTAGTATTATTTATTCCTAATATTTAGGTGGAAACTCTTTTCCTGCAACGTTGAATCCATTGCTCCATGTCCTAGTGTCTAAAATCATAGAACCCAAGCAGAGCAAACAGTAGTCTATTATTATTAGTATTAGTAGTAGTATTAAAATTAATTATTATTAGTATTATTTATTCCTAATGTTGAGGTGGAAACTCTTTTCCTGCAACGTTGAATCCATTGCTCCATGTCCTAGTGTCTAAAATCATAGAACCCAAGCAGGGCAAACAGTAGTTAATTAATATTATTATTAGTAGTAGTATTTATTATTATTATTATTATTAATTTCTAATGTTTAGGTGGAAACTCTTTTCCTGCAATGTTGAACCCATTGCTCCATGTCCTAGTGTCTAAAATCATAGAACCCAAGTAGGGCAAACAGTAGTTAATTATTAGTAGTTGTATTAAAATTATTATCATTTATTCCCAATGTTTAGGTGCAAACTCTTTTCCTGCAATGTTGAATCCATTGCTCCATGTCCTAGTGCAGGGCTGCCCAGGAAGTCGATCGCGATCGACTGGTCGATCCCGGGACCGAAGGAGATCGATTCCAGCTGGATGGGGCGCTTCTCAGAGGGGGCGGAGCCAGGCCGCGCCAAGCCCCGCCCCTCCCCCGGCCTCAGCGCTACTACAGATTCTCCAGGCTAGAAGAGGGTACTGCCAAGCCAGTAGTGGCTATCTATGCCACCACTGGCTTGGCACTACCCTCCTCAAGGCTGAAGAAGCTGTGGTAGCGCTAAAGCTAGAGGGGGCGGAGCCAGGCCGCACCAAGCCCCGCCCCCTCCCCTGCTCCGCCCTGCTTCTTTCCCGGTAGATCTATCTGACTTGGTTTTATTATAAGTAGCTTGCGTGCTGAAAAAGTGTGGGCACCCCTGTCCTAGTGCCTAAAATCATAGAACCCAAGCAGGGCAAACAGTAGTTAATAATAATAATAATAAACATTATTAATATTTATTCCTAATGTTTAGGTGGAAACTCTTTTCCTGCCATTTGAATCCATTGCGCCATTTCCTAGTGTCTAAAATCATTGCATCCTCAAGTTAGAAGAGAAACCAAAGGCCATCCAGTCCAACACCATTCTTCCAGGCAGGAAGACACCATCAAAGCTCTCCCGAAAGATGTTTCAAAACCTCCGCTGGACTCTGAGACAGCATATTCCACGGCTGGACAGAGCCTACGTGTGAACCCAAATCCTTCAACTTTCACCCAAGAAGAGCAAAAATTAGATAAATTATGTAATAATAAAAATAGTAATAATAATATCATTGTAATGTTTAGGTGGAACTCAATAATAATAATAATAATAAATCACACAGTCCCAGACGCTTGGGAAGTGTTCGACTTGTGATTTTGTGATACGAAATCCAGCATATAGATCTCGTTTGCTGTGACATACTGCGCTTTTGTGTCAGTAAAATAATAATACTAATAATAATAATACTAATAATACATCACACGGTCCTAGACGCAGGAAGTGTTCGACTTGTGATTTTGTGATACGTTGGGAAAATCCAGCATATAGATCTCGCTTTGCTGTGACATACTGCGCTTTTGTGCCAGTAAAATAATACTAATACTAATAATACTAATAATAAATCACACGGTCCTAGACGCTTGGGAAGTGTTCGACTTGTGATTTTGTGATACGAAATCCAGCATATAGATCTCGTTTGCTGTGACATACTGCGCTTTTGTGTCAGTAAAATAATAATACTAATAATACTAATAATAATACATCACACGGTCCTAGACGCTTGGGAAGTGTTCGACTTGTGATTTTGTGATACGAAATCCAGCATATAGATCTCGTTTGCTGTGACATACTGCGCTTTTGTGCCAGTAAAATAATACTAATACTAATAATACTAATAATAAATCACACGGTCCTAGATGCTTGGGAAGTGTTCGACTTGTGATTTTGTGATACGAAATCCAGCATATAGATCTCGTTTGCTGTGACATACTGCGCTTTTGTGTCAGTAAAATAATAATACTAATAATACTAATAATAATACATCACACGGTCCTAGACGCTTGGGAAGTGTTCGACTTGTGCTTTTGTGATACGAAATCCAGCATATAGATCTCGTTTGCTGTGACATACTGCGCTTTTGTGCCAGTAAAATAATAATACTAATACTAATAATACTAATAATAAATCACACGGTCCTAGACGCTTGGGAAGTGTTCGACTTGTGCTTTTGTGATACGAAATCCAGCATATAGATCTCGTTTGCTGTGACATACTGCGCTTTTGTGTCAGTAAAATAATAATACTAATAATACTAATAATAATACATCACACAGTCCTAGACGCTTGGGAAGTGTTCGACTTGTGCTTTTGTGATACGAAATCCAGCATATAGATCTCGTTTGCTGTGACATACTGCGCTTTTGTGTCAGTAAAATAATACTAATAATACTAATAATACTAATAATAATACATCACACAGTCCTAGACGCTTGGGAAGTGTTCGACTTGTGCTTTTGTGATACGAAATCCAGCATATAGATCTCGTTTGCTGTGACATACTGCGCTTTTGTGTCAGTAAAATAATAATACTAATAATACTAATAATAATACATCACACGGTCCTAGACGCAGGAAGTGTTCGACTTGTGCTTTTGTGATACGAAATCCAGCATATAGATCTCGTTTGCTGTGACATACTGCGCTTTTGTGTCAGTAAAATAATAATACTAATACTAATAATACTAATAATAATACATCACACAGTCCTAGACGCTTGGGAAGTGTTCGACTTGTGCTTTTGTGATACGAAATCCAGCATATAGATCTCGTTTGCTGTGACATACTGCGCTTTTGTGCCAGTAAAATAATAATACTAATACTAATAATACTAATAATAAATCACACGGTCCTAGACGCTTGGGAAGTGTTCGACTTGTGATTTTGTGATACGAAATCCAGCATATAGATCTCGTTTGCTGTGACATACTGCGCTTTTGTGTCAGTAAAGTAATAATAACAGCAGCCTGGAAAACTCACAGCAACCCAATAATAATAACACCTTATTTATATTCCACCCTATCTCCCCAAGGGGACTCAGGACGGATCACAGTAAACATACGCGGTCGTTTGGACAGACAGAACAGACAGAAAGGAGGTATGTGTTCAAATCGCGCTCCATCGTCTATGACAAAAAGCCACCAGGACTTCCTCCTTCCTTTTGGCATTTTCTGGTCTTTTTCTTTTATGGTGTCGTAACGTAAAATACCTCGCAAATACCTCCCCCTGCTTGTTTAACTATTTTCGACCTGCTTAGGTAAACAGTGAGCTGGGCCGACAGTCAGGTGCTCATCCCAATCCGGGCTTCGAACTGGCAACCATAGACACCTCCAAGGCCATGTGGCCAGCATGACTGCATGGATTTACCAGCTGTGCTATAGCCCGGCGTGAAGAGTTTCTTAAGCGGAAGGGGTTCAGAGACACGTACCGTTGACCGCTTACGCAGGAACGCATCTGCTTCGTCCACAAACAGCAAGAGGCTGGAAAAGAAAGGGAAGTTTGATCATTGATGGCTTTACCATCCCTTAGATTAGGAATGTTTACATAGAAATACGCAAGTTTAAGGTAGTGCAAAGGTGGGGGGAAGAATGGTAGTGATGTGTATTTATTTATTGCGGTTCACAACATCATAAATGGCAAAATTCAATGCCTCGCATATGTATAAAAATATATCACGTATCTGAATCAGTAACGTATAGCTATAGATTAAAAGGAGCCCCCTGGTGGTGCGGCGGGTTAAAGCGCTGAGTTGCTGAACTTGCTGGCCGAAAGGTTGGCGGTTCGAATCCAGGGAGCGGGGTGAGCTCCTGCTGTTAGCCCCAGCTCCTGCCAACCTAGCAATTCGAAAACTTGCAGATGTGAGTAGATCAATAGGTACCGCTCCTGCGGGAAGGCAACGGACTTGTACAGCAAGGGGAACCAAGCCTTCAAAATGGATCTGCATAAACCTCTGAAATGTATTTGCACAAATTTTGCATAATATTTGCCCCCCCCCCGGCAGCACAGCGGGTTAAACCGCTGAGCTGCTGAACTTACTGACCGAAAGGTTTGCGGTTCGAATCCAGGGAGTGGGGTGAGCTCCTGCTGTTAGCCCCAGCTCCTGCCAACCTAGCAGTTTGAAAACATGCAAATGTGAGTAGATCAATAGGTACCGCTTCTGCAGTCATGCTGGCCACATGACTTTGAGGGTGTCTATGGACAACGCTGGCTCTTCAGCTTAGAAATGGAGATGAGCACCAACCCCCAGACCAAAGAACCTACTATGAAGCCAGAGCCCTTACCTGGATAAAGGAATGGAGTACTCTCAAAAGAAGCAATATATTAACAATAGAAGGTGCGGATTTAAGAAGTTGGCAACAATAATAAAGTAAAATAATAAACAGTAATAATAGAGTAAAAAAATTAAATGTAATACTAACAACAATAGAGTAAATTAGGACATATTGCAAAGAATTGGTCAGAACAGGGCGTTGTTTACCTTTTGATCTAGTCACATTTGCATGTTTTCGAAGTGCTAGGTTGGCAGAAGCTGGGGCTAACACCCCACTCCGCGATTCAGAATATCGCAATGGATAGTCTTAGATTCTTATTAGATAATATTTAAATTTTAATTATTATTATTAATAATTATTAATAATTATTAGTAATTATTATTAATTATAATTATTGATAATTATTAATAATAAGATTCGGACCGCTGACCTTTCGATCAGCAAGTTTCGTAGCTCAGCGGCCACCGCGGGCCCCCAAAAACCCAGCAATGTTGTTAAGGGGAGCCAGCTGCATTTAATAATTACTGACCGAAAAGTCATGAGTTCGAAGCCGCCCAGGCCAGAGTGAGCTTCCAGCTTGCTGTCAACCTATGCGGCCCGAAAGACGGTTGCATCTGTCAAGAAGGAAATTTAGGCACCGCTTTCTGCAGGGAGACTAATTTAACTAATTTACGACGCCGTAAAACCTTCCAGCAGCGTGCAGAAGAATGAGGAAGTGCTCCCTCCAGGAACTCGGTGTCACAATGGACGGTGGAGCAGCAGCTCCCCCTGTGGCCAGAGTCGTCCATTGCAGGCGATGAGCCTCTGAATCATGTGTTGCGAGCCGCCAATCCATTTTTAAACAGACAAAATAATAATAATAATAATTCCAACCATGAAAGCCTCAGCTATGCAGAAAACACAGATCCGGCTTACCCTCTCCTGCTGGTGTTTGCCCAGTCGAAGACCTTATGCATTGCCGTGACTCCTTCCCGCCCCATTGGGGCCACGTCGCCACCCGTCATGATGGCGTAATCCATGCCGGAATGTGTGGCTAATTTCTGGAGAGGGAGAGACCACCAAGAAATGACGAATACCGAACCTCTAGTTTTAAGAATATACAGGATTGAGGGATAGAGGCCCATACAGATTCCATATTGGGTTATTATGTATATTTTCCTCTATTATTATTATTATTATTATTATTATCCTCTTTATTGT
Organism: Anolis apletophallus; assembly: GCA_030556195.1. Taxonomy (NCBI): domain Eukaryota; kingdom Metazoa; phylum Chordata; class Lepidosauria; order Squamata; family Anolidae; genus Anolis; species Anolis apletophallus. The sequence continues at coordinate 4,506,019 of JARBWK010000017.1, read as the reverse complement.
TGTTACTGTTTGTGGAGACGGAAGCTTGTCTACATACATATAGATAAGACTAGCTGATCCGGCCACGCTTCGCTGTGGCTTTTTCATTCCTTTCTGGTTTATTTTCCTTCCCCCTCCTTCCTTTCATCCTTGTATTTTTTCTCTCTCTCTCCTTCTTCCCTCTTTCCTTCCTTTTCCCCCCCTTCCATCCTTCGATTCTTTCCTTTTCGCTCCTTACTTTTTTCTTCTCTGTCTTCTCGTCGTCGTGGGAAGAAGGGGTCTTCCGCCACTTCTCAGGAGGAAGACCCCTTCTCAAGCGCCTCCTCTGCCGCCTCCTAGGCCTCCTCCGCCGCCTCGCAGCCGCTCCTGGACACGCGGCCCGGGTCCAGGAGTGGCAGGGAGGCGGCAGAAGAGGGCAAGGACGCGACGAAGCAGGCGTCAAAGAGGAAGTCCCGCCTCTCCCGGCCAGAAGTCCTCCACGGGACTACACTTCCCAGAAGGCCGTGCACGGCCACTTCCTGCTCATGCGGAGCTTTCTGGGAAGTGTAGTACCGTGGTCGTGGCCGCTTCCTCCGCCGCCTCACAGCTGCTCCTGGACCGGGGACGCGCGGGCGGCGCCGTTCCCGCCTTCGCCGTTGGCTTCTCGGTCTCCTCCGTCGCCTTCTAGGGGCTTCCGGACCCGGCCGCCGCTCCTGGACCCGGGTGGTGCGGGCGGTGTCGTGGCCGCCTCCTCCGTTGCCTCCTCGCCCGCTTCCCAGGCGGCCACGGCGCCGCCCGTGCAGCCCGGGAACGGCTGCGAGATGGCAGAGGAGGCGAGGAGGCAGCGGAGGAGGCACCCACACCACCGCCTGCACCACCTGGGTCCAGGAGCGGCGCCCGGGTCCGGAAGCCCCTGGAAGGTGACGGAGGCCGAGAAGCCAGGAGGCGGGAACGGCGCCGCCCGCGTGATCCGGGTCCAGGAGCGGCTGGGAGGCAGTTATGGCGCCATCGCAGTGAAGGCTCCGGCACCTGGTGAGTGAGGAGAGAGGGCGACGGGATGGGTTGAGGGGTTGCGGGCTGATTGCTCTCCTCCCTCTCCTCCCCCGCGGGGAAGGAGGCCATTGCCGTGCAGCATGCACCGCTATTTCCAATGGGCGTTTTTTGGGGGCTGTTTTTCGGAGGGTTGTGAGGTAGGGAGGCCGGTTTTGTTGTGCCCTGTAGGTACCTTGTGCCATGGGGGAATGTGTTTGGGGAGGTTGGCGTTTCTGGGGCTTATAGTTTTGTGTCTAATTGCCCCGTTGCACGACAATTCACTTTTATATATATAACTAGCTGTACCCGGCACGCGTTGCTGTGCCCTATTTTGGAGATGCGAGGAAGTCTGAGTATGTTAGGGTTGGAGTTGTTGTTAGTTATGGTGTTGTTGGGGTCATGGCTGTGTTGTTGTGGGTTTTTTGGTGGGTGGGATGTCTCTGTCTCTATTTCTCTCTCTCTCTCACTCTGTCTCTCTCACTCTGTACCTCTCTCTCTATTTCTCTGTATCTCTCTCTGTCTCTATTTCTGTATCTCTCTCTATCTCTCTTTCTCACTCTGTCTCTCTCACTCTGTATCTCTGTATCTCTCACTCTCTCTCTCTATTTCTCTCTCTCTGTCTGTATTTCTCTATCTCTCTCACTCTGTCTCTCTCACTCTGTACCTCTCTCTCTATTTCTCTCTATCTCTCTCTGTCTCTCTCTGTATCTCTCACTCTGTCTCTCACTCTCTCTCTCTCTCTCTATCTCTCTCTCTTTCTCTCTGTATCTCTTTCTCTCTATTTCTCTCTCTCTATCTCTCTCTGTCTCTCTCACTCTGTATCTCTCTCTCTATTTCTCTCTCTCTCTCTCTGTCTCTCTCACTCTGTATCTCTCTCTATTTCTCTCTCTCTCTATCTCTCTCTCTCTCTCTCTCTCTGTATCTCTCTCTATTTCTCTCTCTCTCTCTCTCTCTCTCTCTCTCTCTCTCTCTATTTCTCTCTCTCTCTGTATCTCTCTCTCTATTCTCTCTCTCTCTCTGTATCTCTCTCTATTTCTCTCTCTCTCTCTCTCTCTCTGTCTCTCTCACTCTGTATCTCTCTCTCTATTTCTCTCTCTCTCTCTCTGTCTCTCTCACTCTGTATCTCTCTCTATTTCTCTCTCTCTGTCTCTCTCTCTCTCACTCTCTCTGTATCTCTCTCTCTCTCTCTCTCTCTCTCACTCTCTCTCTCTCTATTTCTCTCTCTCTCTCTGTATCTCTCTCTCTATTCTCTCTCTCTCTCTCTCTGTATCTCTCTCTCTATCTCTCTCTCTCTCTCTCTGTCTCTCTCTATCTCTCTCTCTCTCTCTCTCTCTCTCTCTCTCTCTCTCTCTCTATCTCTCTCTCTCTCTCTCTCTCTCTCTCTCTCTCTCTCTCTCTCTCTCTCTCTCTCTCTCTCTATCTCTCTCTCTCTCTCTCTGTATCTCTCTCTCTCTATTTCTCTCTCTCTCTCACACTCTCTCTCTCTATCTCTCTCTCTCTCTCACTCTCTGTATCTCTCTCTCTCTTTCTCTCTCTGGCGCTGCTTACCTCCTCGGCCCCTCCTCCTCCTGCGGACCCCTCCTTCCTTCCCCAGGGGCCAAAAGGCCCTCGGCTGTCCTGGGAAGCGCCTGGAAAAGTAAATAGCCAGCCAGATCCTTACTTGTTCCAGGCGCTTCCCAGGGCAGCCGAGGGCCGTTTGGGCCCTGGGGAAGGAAGGAGGGGTCCGCAGGAGGAGGAGGAGGGGGGGAGGGGGTCCCCGCCTCCTGCCCTGCCGCCCTTCCGCCACTCTTTGTAACCGGGGCGGGGGGGCGGGAGGGAGGTGGGAGGGGCTGGGGAGGGGGAGGCGTGTCCCCGCCTCTTGCCACGCCCCCTCCGCCACTCTTTGTCACCGGGCGGCGAGGGGGCACGGGAGGTGGGAGGGGCTGGGAGGGGGAGGCGTGTCCCCGCCTCCTGCCACGCCCCCTCCGCCACTCTTTGTAACCGGGTGGCGAGGGGGGGGCGGGAGGAGGTGGGAGGGGCTGGGGAGGGGGGCGTGTCCCCGCCTCCTGCCACACCCCTCCGCCACTCTTTGTAACCGGGGCGGGGGGGCGCGGGAGGTGGGGAGGGCTGGGAGAGGAGGCGTGTCCCGCCTCTTGCCACGCCCCTCCGCCACTCTTGTAACCGGGGCGAGGGGGGGCGGGAGGAGGTGGGAGGGGCTGGGGAGGGAGCGTGTCCCCGCCTCTTGCCACGCCCCCTCCGCCACTCTTTGTAACCGGGCGGGGGGGCGGGGAGAAGGTGGGAGGGGCTGGGGAGGGGGAGGCGTGTCCCCGCCTCTTGCCACGCCCCCTCTGCCACTCTTTGTAACCAGGCGGCGAGGGTGGGGGCGCGGGAGGAGGTGGGAGGGGCTGGGGAGGGGGGAGGCGTGTGAACTGCACCTCCCAGAAGGCTCAGCGCCGCTCGCTGGGGAAACGGGCCGGCGCGAGCCTTCTGGGGAGGTAGTTCACTTACCTTCCAGGCGCCGCATGGAGCCGGGTCGGGCGGACGCCTTTCCGCTGCGTCCTCGGCCTCTCTCGCCGGCTGCCTTCCTGGATGCGGCGGGTAAGGAGTCGGGGCGCGGGTGGGGTGGGAGGGAGGAGGAGGAGGGGGGCGGGGTGAAGGGAGTCGGGGTGGGAGGGTGTTTTGGAGTAGGAGGAGGGGGGAGAGAGGAGGAAAAGAGGTGCCCGGGAAAAGCTTCCCTCCTGCCTCCTCAGAGATCGGGAGAGAACCGGGGGAAAGTGGGCTTTGCCGCCACGGCCTTCCTCGGTCGGTCCCGATCCTGGAGGAGGTGGGGGAAGCTGCCGGACGGGCGGCGGGGCGTGCGGAAGGAGGTGAGAGGGGCTGGGGAGGGAGGCGGGTTCCCTCCTCCTTCCAGCCCCCGCTCTTTCTTACCGGGCGGTGGCAGGGGCGCGGAAGGAGGTGGGAGGGGCTGGGGAGGAGGGAGGGGTTTCCTCCTCCTTCCAGGTCCCCCGCCGCTCTTCCTGATCAAAGGAGGAGGCGGAGGAGCGCTCAGGCTGCCATGTGCGAACGTTCTGAACTTTCGCTGGCAGCGAAGTGGCCGGGGTGGGAGAGCCGTTGGCTATTTTTTGGGGATCGTTTTTTGGGGTGTTGGGAGGTATGTAGGTCTGGTTTTTTTACTGTTGTCTGTACCTCGTGGTCAGGGCCAGTCAGTTGTTTAGTTTGGTGTTTCTGCGACTTATAGTTTCGTTGCCCATATACGACTTTGCACGACCGGGTCTCCTTTATATATATAGATATAGATAGCATGGTACGCAAGCATAGTTGTGGCTATATTACTTGGGATAGGGCTACCTTGGCAAAGAGGGTCTTCCCGTCCCGGGGGACCGTACATAAGGATGTTCGGTAGAGGCTTCTGTTGTTCCTTGTGTTCCGGGTCGCAATAGCAATGTCCCTCACGCGCTCCTCCAGCTTTGGCTGCAAAAGGATAGAAAATAATTCCTATGTAGACTTGTCCACAGCTGCACGTTATACGGGCGACTCCTGCAGACCTGAGAGGATCCCTCCCAATAAAGGATTCCCCCAGGCCTTGAAGCAGCCAGGCCTTGAAGCTGCGAGGCCACTCCACAGCATTCTCTGCACCCACCAAGCTTGTAACTCTGTCAAAACATAGAGGTCAGTCTAACCTGGCCGGACTCGTTTTGGAGACACCCATGTCGATCTTTTTCTAAGTGCCCACGTCTCATATTTGTGTATTTGTTTTATTTTACTTTATTTTGTGTTTTATATTATTATTTTCCCCTCTCCTTTCTTTTGTCTAAATCTTGCTGTGTCTAAAATAATTTTATAAAAAATTATTTTATTTAAATAATTTTATTTATTATTTTATATGATATAATATAATGTTATTACATTATAGTGTAATATATTATAATGTCAATATATTATATAATATAATAATTGTAATGTAGTGTTTTATTTTATAATAATAATGTGATATAATATAATTTTATATTACATTATAGTGTAATCTATATCACTTATCTCTATATCTCTATCTCTCTATATATAATAAAGCGGAATGTTTGTGTGTATGTTTGTATGTATGTATGTGGCAGCGTTCTGATTGGCTCCCTGCCTCTACATTCTGACATGATTGGTTGCCAGTGAGGGAGTATTTGCATAACGCCTCTAATTGGCCAGCCAACACGAACATTCCGACACTCTAAACTGCCAGAGGGGGAGAAGGCAAAGGCCTGAGACAGTCAGCCATGGTGGGAGTTTCAGACCAAAACACTTTGTGGCTCCCAACAATGACAGAACAAGACCAAACTTGGCACACAAAACCCCCAAGACCCACTCTACATCCTGGTGCCATTTGAAGGAGGATGGACCATGGATGATGGGACTTGAAGTACCTCCAATCACTTCCCCAGACTGCTGTAACCCTCATCCACTGACTGATCAAGACCAAACTTGGCACACAAGAGCCTCCATGACCCACTTTACATCCTGGTGCAGTTTGGAGGAGGGCAGACCATGAATGATGGGACTTGAAGTACCTTCACTCACTTTCCAAGGCTGCTGCAAACCTAATCCAATGACTGATCAAGACCAAACCTGACACACAGAGCCCTCATGACCCACTCTACATCCTGGTGCAGTTTTGTATGGGACGGACTACGGGTGATGGGCCTTGAAGTACCTTCACTCACTTCCTCAGAGCACTGTGACCCTCATCCAATGACCAATACAGACCAAACTTGCCACACAGAGCCCTCATGACTACATCCTGGTGCCGTTTGAAGGAGGATGGACCACCTCTGTTCTCAAATAGCAGAGGTGTCGCCCAACGCAACGCTTTGGTGTTACTCACACTGAGAACAACGCCTTCGAGAGCATCCTGGGCCTTGCTGGCGAGCCGCTTGCCAATCTGGGAATGAGAGGGAACACATGAGGGAACACATATTGGGAAGGAGATCCTGTTTGTCTTGCTTAAAAGCACAAAGAAGGGTGTTGTTTACCTTAATGGGGTGCTTGAGAGCTTCCAGCAGAGTGATGCGGGAGGTCTCCCTCACCAAGGAAGGCTTGCCCAGCCGGGCCTCGACGTACCGGCCGGCCACGGCGGTGGCATTCTTGGCACTGTAAATGCCCACGGCCAGGAGGGTCAGCCCTGCCACCTGTTGAAAAGGGGAAAGGCTCTTCCTTAGTTTCAGAGAAGCCTCGAGTTGGAAGAGACCTGGAGGTCAGCTGTGACCAGCAGTGCTGCAGAATTCGAAGTGCGAGCGTTTTCCTCAGCTTACCGTGGCGGTCACTTTGTCCCAGTCTGTGACAAAGGCACGGAATCCCTCGCCAAACAGCGTCCCGGCCGTCCTAAGGAAAGGACGAGAAGAAACATCAGAAAAGGACGCAGAGGGATACATACATACATACATACATAGGATAGGTAGATGGCTAGATTAGGTAGAGAGAGATAGGTGATAAGCAACACTTTGAAGGAGGCCCAATGTTCGACTGGTAGCCAATGTAGCTGCTGCAATATTGGTGTTATGTGAGCTCTCACCGGCATACCGGAGCAGATTACAGGTACACATACTAGCAGACAATCCCTGCCGTTTTCCACATATACAGTACACACAGTACACAGTACACACATATGCTGTATGGTCTGGGGCCTGTGTACTTGAGGGTCCGTCTTCTCCCATATGCTCCCCAGAGATCACTTTGGTCAGAGGACCAAAACCTGCTAGAAATCCCCTCCGTTCGGCACTACCATCTGTCATCCACCAGGCGCCGAGTATGTGGAATTCACTGCCGGCCAAAATCCGTTCAATTAGAGCAGGGCGGCCAAGGAAGTCGATCGTGGGACCGAAGGAGGTTGATCGCAGCCGGATGGGGTGCTTCTCAGAGGGGGAGGAGCCAGGCCACACCAAGCCCCGCCCCCTTTTTTAGCACTCCCAGCAGCTGCTCCAGCCTTGAGGAGGGCAGGGCCAAGCCAGCCTTGTGCTAGCTATGCCACCACTGGCTTGGCCCTGCCCTCCTCAAGGCTGAGAAGCTGCTGCTAGAGCTGAAGCCAGAGGGGCGGAGCCAGTCGCACCAAGCCCCGCCCCTCCCCCGGCTTCGGCACTCCTAGCAGCTGCTCCAGCCTTGAGGAGTGCAGGGCCAAGCCAGCCTTGTGCTAGCTATGCCACCACTGGCTTGGCCCTGCCCTCCTCAAGGCTGGAGAAGCTGCTGCTAGAGCTGAAGCCAGAGGGGCGGAGCCAGGCCGCGCCAAGCCCGCCCCTCCCGGCCGGCACTCCTAGCAGCTGCTCCAGCCTTGAGGAGTGCAGGGCCAAGCCAGCCTTGTGCTAGCTATGCCACCACTGGCTTGGCCCTGCCCTCCTCAAGGCTGGAGAAGCTGCTGCTAGAGCTGAAGCCAGAGGGGGCGGAGCCAGGCCGCGCCAAGCCCCGCCCCTCCCCCGGCTTTGGCACTCCTAGCAGCTGCTCCAGCCTTGAGGAGTGCAGGGCCAAGCCAGCCTTGTGCTAGCTATGCCACCACTGGCTTGGCCCTGCCCTCCTCAAGGCTGGAGAAGCTGCTGCTAGAGCTGAAGCCAGAGGGGGCGGAGCCAGGCCGCGCCAAGCCCCGCCCCTGCCCCAGCCTTGAGGAGGGTAGTTGTTTGTTTTCTATCCAGAATCACAATGTTGGAAGGAGGCTCACCACTTTAAGGTCCCTCAAACAGGAATGGAAAAGATTAGGTTGCTTACCTGTAACCGTGTTTCTCCGAGTGTATGGTCTGTGAAATTCACACAAATGGGTTTACTCCGCGCATGCGTAGAATCACGGACATACTAGCTAAAACTAAAGATTTACATATGCCCCTCCCACTCCCCCCCCTCCCACATCCCCCACAGCAGCTACCAAGTCAGTCCTTTAACGCCAGACAGCGGCAGGAAGCTAGGCATGACATCAGAGGGAGGACGGGTGGGTTTTGTGTGAATTTCACAGACCATACACTCGGAGAAACACGGTTACAGGTAAGCAACCTAATCTTCTCCTTCGTGTGGTCTGTGAAATGCACACAAATGGGTGACTTAACAAGCTTATGTACCTTGGAGGTGGGTCATGCCACACAGGAAAACAGAACGGCTCTGCCAAAGGATGCATCCTTCTTCGCGAGGACGTCGAGCTTGTAATGAGCTGCAAACGTTGATGGGGTCACCCATGTAGCAGCCTTGCAGATTTGGTCAACAGAAACACCCCGCATAAACGCTTGGGATGTAGAAACAGCCCGTGTAGAATGGGCTTTAACGCCAACAGGCAATTCTCTATGAGCTAACTTATAAGCCAGTCGGATTGCCAGGACTATCCAAGAGGCTAAACGTTGGGAGGAAAGAGGAAGTCCCAGGGAATCTTCCCTATACTGGAGAAACAACTTGGGGGATTTTCTGTGGGGAGCTGTCCTATGCAAATAAAAGGACAAAGCCCTTTTAACGTCAAGGGAGTGGAGGGCAACCTCCAGAGGAGATGAAGGTTTGGGAAAAAAGGTTGGAAGGACAATGTCCTCAGTCATATGAAAGTGGGAGACAACTTTGGGAAGAAAGGTGACATCCGTCCGGAGGACCACCTTGTCTTCATGGAACCGAATGAAGGGGGTATCAGAACGGAGTGCCGTGATTTCACTGGCTCTCCTGGCCGAGGTAATGGCCACAAGGAAGGCAGTCTTCCAAGAGAGATGGGAAATATGGCAAGTTGCCATAGGCTCAAAGGGAGGTTTGGACAGTTGTGAGAGGACTAGTTCCAAGCTCCAAGACGGAGGTGGGGGGGAGACGGGAGGGAAAGATTTCTTATAACCCTGTAAAAACATGCCCACCAGGGGGTCGCTAAATAGGGACGGGAGGCCAAATTTCTTCCTGTACCAGGACAGGGATGCCAAATAGCATTTAACAGAGGAGAGGGTAAAACCTTTTGTGGAGAGATGGACCAGGAAGTCTAGAACAATAGAGACGGGGGCCGACTGTGGCGAATGGCCCAGCGGTTGGACAAACTCGCGGAACTTGTTCCACTTATATGTGTATGCCTTCCTAGTGGAGGCCTTCTGAGCTGCCTGGATTATCAGGCGGACAGGGTCGGAGAGGTGGGACAGGGCCTGATCCTCCACGCTGTGAGGTGGAGAGATGGAAGGTCCGGGTGCAGGACAAGGCCTTGCTGAAGGGAGAGGAGGTCGGGGTCCAGTGGCAGCCGGATGAAGTCTCCCTGAGAGGCCCGGAGAAGGGGTGTGAACCACGGCTGGCGAGGCCACCAAGGGGCTACAAGAATGCAATCCGAGTTGTCGGACAACAACTTCGCTACCACTCTGGAGAGAAGTGGAAGTGGAGGGAATGCATACAGGAGACCCGGAGACCAATGGTAGAGGAATGCGTCCCCTAGACAGTCTGGGGATGCGTGAGGTTGGAGTCGTGCACAATACCTGCGGCAGTGGGTGTTGAGGTGTGATGCAAACAGGTCTAGTTGGGGGGTGTTCCAACGCCTGACCAGTGAGTGGAAGTGATGGGGGCTGAGCTGCCACTCGTGAGTGGTGGACGACGCCCTGCTCAGTGAGTCGGCCAAGGTGTTTTGTAGACCCGGGAGATGGATGGCTTGGAGGAACGTGTCGTGGAGAATGCACCACTCCCATATCCGAAGGGATATGGAGAGGAGAGTGGGTGAGCGGGTTCCCCCTTGTCTGTTGATGTAGCATTTCACCGAGGTGTTGTCCGTGAGGACTTGAACTACCTGGTTGGAGACTACAGCCACGAACGACCGCAGGGCCTTCTCCACTGCCGTGAGCTCTAGGGCATTTATATGGAGTTTCTTCTCTTGGGATGACCAATGACCGCTGATGGTCAGGTCTTGGATGTGGGCTCCCCACCCTGTGCATGACGCATCTGTCGTCAGGGACAGAGATGGTTGAGGAGGGGAGAAGGGAAGGCCCGAGCACACATTGGACCTGTCTGTCCACCATGACAGGGACTGCAGGACATGGGCGGGGGGGTGGAGAATCATGTTTTGGCTGTCCAGTCCTGGCTGGAACGCAGAGAGGAACCAAGATTGGAGGGGGCGGAGGCGGAGGCGGGCGAACGCCGTGACGTTCGTAGTGGATGCCATATGGCCAAGGATAGACTGAACAGTCCATGCGGAGCACCGATGAGTGGTCTGGATGTTCTGGATGGAACGGCAGAGATTGAGGAAGCGATCCTCTGGGAGGTATGCCCTCTGGGACACTGAATCTAAGACCGCACCTATAAATTGTACCGTCCGGGCAGGAGAGAGGTGAGATTTCTCTCGGTTGACCACCAGTCCTAGGCCCTGCAAAAGAGATAAGGCATAACCAATATCAGATGACAGCTGGTCACATGACTCAGCGCAGAAAAGCCAGTCGTCCAAATAAGGAAAAACGGTGACACCCTGCTGGCGGAGGTGGGAAGCGACGACCGCCATACATTTTGTGAAAGTCCTTGGGGCCGTGGAAAGGCCGAATGGCAGGACATTAAAACTATAAGGGGTCCCATCCACCATAAAGGTGAGGTACTTCCTGTAGGACTGTCTAATCGAGATGTGGAAGTAGGCGTCCTTAAGGTCAACAGTGGCCATCCATGCTCCCTTTGGAATGAAAGGGAGGATGGAGGGAAGAGTGACCATCCTGAATTTACGTGGTCTGATGTATTGATTGACTTCCCGGAGGTCCAAGATGGGCCGGAGACCACCATCCCTCTTGTCCACTAGGAAATATCTAGAAAAAAAGCAAAATTGGAGTTGGTGGGATGGGGTCGGGGAAATGGCTCCTTTAAGGAGAAGAGTATCAATCTCTTGCAATAACGCAGGGGAAGCTTGAGTGGAAATAGGTTTGCCAGGAGGTGGAAGGGAATCAAATTCTATGGCGTAACCTCGGTGGACAATGTCCAAAACCCACCTATCGGTAGTGATAGACTGCCAAACTGAAAGGAAAGGGGCTAACCTGTCGAGAAACAGGTTAGAAACGGCGTGCTCTATTGTTGGAGGCTCTACCACCTCGATACTGACCCCTGAACGGAGCGCCTGGACGCCTGTATCCCTGCGGGGGGAACTGCGGACGTTGGCCTCCTCTGTATGGCGTGGGGTTGTAATACCCACGAAAGGGCTGGTGATAATAGGGACGCCAGCGTCGTCTGTAAGGCTGATAGTAAGAGTTGGGTTGATGGCTGTACTTGCTCAGCGTCTGCTTCATTTTGTGAGAGTGCTCTAATTGAGAGTCCGTCTCAGGGTTAAAGAGTCCAGCCTCATCCATAGGGAGGTTCTCGATCAATGCCCGTTGATTAGAGGACAACGTAGCGGATCGTAACCAGGCATGCCTCCGAAGAGCAACGGAGCCAGCTATAAGTTTGCCCGAGGTGTCCGCTCCATGTTTGGCCAGGTCCTTCTGGAGGGTGGCCAGGGTGAGCGCCTCTTGGTGGAACGCTTTAGCCATAGGCTGCTCGGACACTGGGAGAAGATCCAAATATGAACCCATTTTGTTTAATAAATAAGACTGGTAGACACTCATATACACTCCATAATGTGCCATTCTGCCTGACAGGCACGCTGAGGAGTAGAACTTTCTGGCCATCGCATCAAGCTTCCTTCCTTCCTTGTCAGAAGGGGCGGCCTGGTTGCCCTGAATTGGCTTCGGCTGAGCATCGGTAACAATCGAGTTTACTTTCGGAAGCTTGGCCAACCACGGGGTGGTGGACAGGTCAATCCGATACAAATTCTCCGCCCGTCTGGAAGTGCTTGGAACAGACGCGGGGGAAACACCAGTAACTTTTAGTAACTTGACCAGATAAGGGATGGTCGGCAGCATGGTGGATTGTTGGGTTTGTTGCTGCTCGGCCGATGTGAAATATGGATCTTGAACCACGTCCTCGGACTGGGGAGGCTGAATGCCCAGAGATCTGGCTAGTCTTATTAGCAGGGCAGAGAACTTCTTATACTCCTCTGCCTGCTGAGGATCATTTTCAGGTTCAGGTTGGAGGGGAATGGGAGTCGCATCAGAAGTGGACTCCGTATCCACCTCATCATCATCAGCCGGGAGATGAGGGGGGGATTGAGAGGAAACAGCAGCTGGAGGGGGAAGGATTTGAGTGGGAGGGGCTGGGGGGGGCTGAAGGGCTGGGGCAGGAGGGGAGAGTGCCACGGATTGCGGGGCATGGGTGGCAGGAGGCCACGGATACCGATAATAATCTGAGGGATAAGGCTCAGGAGGATAGAAGGGATAATGGGGAAAAGGAGGAGGGTAAGGAGGAGGGTATCCATAAGGATACCCATAAGGGAAATCCCAATGTTGAGCTCGGTCACCGGAGCCCTCCCTCAGAGGGCTCCGTGACCGAGGATGGGAGAAGTCTTCCAAGTGGAACCCATAATCAACAGGAGAAGTTCGCTGGACTGAGCGCTGCTGCAGGAGCCAGCGCGCTTCTCCACAGGGAGCCTGGGCCGCCGCAGCAGCTGATCCAGGCGAAGAGGAGGGAGGCCGCGTGGTGCAGGCCTCCACGTGGCTCTGCTCGGCTACCGGCGCAGGCTCGGTAGCCGAGGTGAGGGAAGCAGCTGCAGCGCGCGCTGCGCGAGCGCACGCCGACGGGAGAGCCACAGCAACTTCAGGAGGTAGTGCAGAGGGAGACCACAGGCGCTCTGCTCGGAGCGCTGGCTCAGTGCAGAGGTGAGGGAGCAGCTGAGGCGCTGTGAGCGCGCCGACAGGGAGCCACAGCAACTTCAGGAGGTAGTGCAGAGGGAGGCGAGGCGCTAGCCTGCACGTGGCCGCCTCGGTAGCCGAGGATTGGGAGACACAGAGGGAATCTGAGGCGGAGAGAGCTCCGTCTCATGGCCTGGGAGAGCAGGAGGCTGGGAAGAAGGTGAGGGGGGGAAGAGGGGGGATTTCCACCCCTGTAAACTGAGTGCTGCTTTCTCCAAAAATTGAAGTGTGTCTGTTGCACACAAAGCCAAGGGAGGGCTGGGGGGCCCAGAGCCAGCCAGTTGCCTCACAATATCTTGTGCCATATCCAAGGGGCTGGAGGGCCGAGGTCCAACCAGTTGCCCTGGTATTTTTTGAGCCATAGGTTCTTTAGGCTTCTCCTTCTGTTTGCCAATCTTGGCAATTTTTTGTTTCTCTGATTTTTGTTTTTTCTTCCGTAGTGGCTCTATGGCTGGACCAGAGGCCGACTCACGGATGGCACCATCTGACAAAGCACTCACAGGGCTGGGATTTCCAGTCCCCGAAATCAGAGAGGGCTGGCTCGCGGAACGGGAGAGCCCTGTCTCTGAGGGAAGCAAGGCCTGTTCAAAAAGGGAGGCCTTCAGCTTAGAATCCCTGTTCTTCAGGGTTCTATTCGAAAAAGTCCTGCATATCTTGCAGGACTGGGGAATATGGGAATCTCCCAAGCAGAGGAGACATTTAAGATGTCGATCCTCCTGGGGCAAGGTTGCTTCACAGTCAGAGCACCTTTTAAAAGATAAAGGAGACATTTCTATTCTTATCTGAATAGTCGAGGCAATCAGTGGACTTCTAACAGGAGCTAGTAGTCGGAGTTCCTTTCGCTGTCAAGGCGGTAAAAAGGACTGCCTAGGTAGCTACAGGGGGGGATGAGGGAGGGGGGGTGTGGAGGGGCATATGTAAAACTTTAGTTTTAGCTAGTATGTCCGAGATTCTACGCATGCGCGGGAGTAAACCCATTTGTGTGCATTTCACAGACCACACGAAGGAGAAAGGGTCTTGGAGGGTCCCATTTCCCACGGCACACCTGATGATCGCTTACGGCACACTAGTGTGCCACGGCACACTGGTTGGGAAACACTGGGATAGACCACCTCAGCTCTAGTTTCTAATACAGAACATATGCCATCCAGTAGCCGCCATCTGCTCGCCCACAGAAAACCATACTTCATAAGCCTCGGCACTATAAGAGGGTTTCGCAAGACAAGTTGCGTAAGACCAGGTTTGGGACTCCAAAGCCACTCCCTGGTCCAAACATACTTGAGGGAATCCAGCACAGTCTGGCGGTGTTCGGCTGCCTTCAACCGAATCTGTTCCCGGATGAGGTCGGCGTTCTCCCTCTCTGCCTTGGCTCGTGCGCGGGCTTCGGCCTCAATCCGCAGCATCTCGTTCTTGTGCCGGAGCTCCATCTCCCGCTCTACCGTAGCTGCAAAGGAGAGACGACAGTGCCTTGAGTAGGCTCGATCCACCAGTATAAAAAAAATCTCCTATTTCAAGAAATATATGAATATACAGGCTTCCGAATGCTGCGAGGCTTTGCCAACTGACATACAGGCTGGGCTATCTATGTTCCTAGGCCTCGCAGCCCAGGAAACATTCAAACTAAGAGTTCTGGATATCAACGCACAAACAGATATAGCTTTGCTTGTTGGAGTCCAATTTCTAAACTGGTCAGCCAAAAACAAAACATATTCGAGTATAAATCGAGTTTTTCAGTCCTTTTTTAAGGCCGAAAAATCACCCCTTGGCTTATACTCAAGTCAAGGTTATTTATTATTTTCATCTGTTATTATTTTTATTATTTTACTCTATTTATTATTATATTTATTATTTTTCTATATCACTACATTTGTCATTTTACTCTATTATTGTTGTTATTTCATTTCCATTATTTTACTATATTGTTATTTTTATTACATTTATTATTTTAATCTTTAATTACGGATATTATTACATTTCCATTATTTACTCTATTTATTATTATCATTATTACATTTAATAGTTTACTCTATTATTAAATGTATCATTTTACTCTATTATTGTTATTATTGCATTTATATTATTATACTCTATTATTATTTCTACTACATTTATTATTTTACTGTTATTACTGATATTATATTTATATTTTCTCTTTATTATTATTACATTTATTATTATTACATTTATTTTACTCTATTATTGTTAAATGAATTATATTTATTATTTTACTCTATTATTATATTTGTTATTTTTCTCTATTACTACATTTGTCATTTTACTCTATTATTGTTATTACATTTCCATTATTTTACTCTATTGTTATTTTTATTACATTTATTATTTGACTCTTTTAATACGGATATTATTACATTTCCATTATCTTACTCTAATATTAAATTTATCATTTTACTCTATTATTATTATTGCATTGTATTATTATACTCTATTATTATTTTACTACATTTATTATTTTACTTTATTACTGATATTATTATATTTATATTATTTTTCTCTTTATTATTATTACATTTATTATTTGAATATTATTGTTATATGAATTACATTTATTATTTTACTCTATTACTACATTTGTCATTTTACTCTACTATTGTTATTACATTTCCATTATTTTACTCTATTGTTATTTTTAATACATTTATTATTTTACTCTTTTATTATGGATATTATTTCATTTCCATTATTTTATTCTATTTATTATTTTTACATTTTACTACATTATTTTACTACTATATTATTATTTTTACATTTATTATTTTACTGCTATTACTGAGATTATATTTATATTATTTTACTCTTTATTATTATTACAGTTATTATTTTACTCTATTTACTCTATTGTTATTACATTTATTATTTTACTCTATTGTTATTTTTATTACATTTATTTACTCTTTTATTATTTCCATTATTTTATTCTATTTATTATTATTCTTACATTTATTATCTTACTCTAATATTAAATTTATCATTTTACTCTATTGTTATTATTGCACTTATATTATCGTACTCTATTATTATTTTTACTACATTTATTATTTTACTGTTATTAGATATTATATTTACAATATTTTACTGTTTATTATTATTACATTTATTATTTACTCTATTTATTATTAAATTTATTATTTTACTCTTTTATTACTGCTATTATTACATTTCCATTATTTTACTCTATTTATTATTATTACATTTATTATTTTACTCTATTACTAAAAATTATCATTTTACTCTATTATTTTTGCATTTATATTATTTTTACTACATTATTTTACACTTGTTATTATTGATATTATATTTATATTATTTTACTCTTATTTTTTATTCCTTTTATTATTTTTCTCTATTTATTATTACATTTCCATGATTTTACTCTCTTTATTATTATTGGAAGGCTACGCAAGCACATTTACACTGAAGGAGGTTAAAATAATGGTTTAATCAGAGGTGGACAGTCTTATCTTGAATTACAGTTTTATGTAAATACTGATAAACATTTAACCTACGGATGCCTCAATTAATGCAATTTTATTGGTATCTATTTTTATTTTGAAATCTACCAAGATCTGCTGCATTTCCCACCCTCGGCTTATACTCGAGTCAATACATTTTCCCAGTTTTTTTGTGGCAAAATTAGATGCCTCCGCTTATGTTCGGATTGGTTTACACTGAAGTATATACGGTATGCCTTTTGCACGGCTGGAGGAAACAGGAGTTGTACTTCCCCTCCAAGAAAAGGAAATAAAGGAACACTGGCCTTACCTCGCCTCATGGCCTCCTGCTTGTGAACAGATTCCTCTTGCTTTCGCAAATTCTCTTCATTCAGGAGTTGCTAAAAAGAGAAAACGGTCCACTCAAATTAGCTATTCTCTTAGATGCTAATGCATAGGTTTAGTTTTTTGGGTCCTAAAATCCGCCCTCGACTTATACATAAGTATATACCAGGGGTAGGGGACCTATGGCTCGCGAGCCAGGTATGGCTCTTTTCATGATTGCGTCTGGCTCTCCAGAGCTGCCTGGGCCTCGGTTTCCCAGCATGCAGCAGGGAGGAGTGACGCAAATGTGCCGCGACTGCTGCTTCCATGCCGCCATCACCGCCGATGTGGATCCACCACTGCTCCCGGGGCCCTGCGCCCTCTTCGCCGGGGATGGTGGAGTCCGGCGGCGGCGGCCCGTCCTTGTCTTCCTCTTCGTCCTCCGCCACGGGCCTCGGGGGAGGCAGCGGAGGCGGGCCTGGCCCTGGCCCAATGGACCCGGCCTTGCTGCTCCCGGGGACACCCAGCTCATCGCCCTCATCGTCGGGCAGCTAAAGAGCTGCTGCCTTTTCAACGCCTTCCGGAGGGACTGCCTCGCCGACGTCGACACTAATGTCCGCCTTGGCCCTGCGCCGTCCTCCCCCTTCCTTCCTTTTTCCTTCATTCTTCTTCCTCCCTCTCTCCCTTCCTTCTTTCCTCTCTCCCTCTTCGTTCCTTCCTCCCTCTTCTATTCTTTCCTTCTCTCCTTCCTTTCCCTCCCTCTCTCCCCTTCCTTCTTTCCTCCACTCTCCCTCTTTCTTCCTTCCTTCCCTTCACTTTCTTCCCCTTCTCCCCTTCCTTTCCCTTACTCTCTCCCCTTCCTTCTTTCCTCCATTCTCCTTCCTTCCTTTCTCCCCTTCACCCTTTCATTCTCTACTTCCTTTTCCTTCCCTCTCTCCTTCTTTCCTCCATTTTCCCTCTCCCTTTCTCCTTCACTTTCCTTCCCCTTCTCTCCTTCCTTTCCCTCCCTCCCCTTCCTTCTTTCCTCCATTCTCCCTCTTCCTTCCTTTCTCCCCTTCACCCTTTCCTTCTTTCTTTTCCCTCCCTCCCTCCCCTTCCTTCTTTCCTCCATTCCCCTTCCTTCCTTTCTCCCCTTCACCCTTTCATTCTCAACTTCCTTTTCCTTCCCTCTCTCCTTCTTTCCTCCATTCTCCCTCTTCCTTCCTTTCTTTCTCCCCTTCACTCTTTCCTTCCCCTTCTCTCCTTCCTTTCCCTCCCTCTCTCCCCTTCCTTCTTTCCTCCATTCTCCCTCCCTCTTCCTTCCTTCCTTCCTCCCTCCCTCTCTCCCCTTCCTTCTTTCCTCCATTCTCCCTCCCTCTTTCCTTCTTCTATTCTTTCCAAGTCTTCCTTTCCTTCTCCTTCCTTTTCTTCTCTTCTCCTTTTTCGCTCTTCTTTTCTTTCTCCCTCTCCCCTCCCTCCTTTATTTCCCCTCTGTCTTTCTTTCTTTCCCCCTTCCTTCCTTCCGTCTTCTCTTCCTTCCCAGAGTCCTGAGCGTGCCTTTCCCAGAGCCAGGTCTGAAGTGTCCCCTCATTCTGCAGGGGAATCCTTTCCTCATAGTATGTACGTTTAGACTCACATTTAGTTGAATTCAGTCTTAAAATATACTATAGATATTATATGGCTCTCAAAGAAATAAATTTCCAAATATTTTGCTTTCATGGCTCTCTGAGTCAAAAAGGTTCCCGACCCCTGGCTTACAGTATAATATAATATATTGTATATACACATAATATTGATAATATAATGTAAAACAATGTAATACTACTATTAATAATATATCATAACTA
Organism: Anolis apletophallus; assembly: GCA_030556195.1. Lineage (NCBI taxonomy): Eukaryota > Metazoa > Chordata > Lepidosauria > Squamata > Anolidae > Anolis > Anolis apletophallus. The sequence goes on along the minus strand of JARBWK010000017.1, from coordinate 4,487,737 downwards.
GCTGAACCCGGCACGCGTTGCTGTGCCCTATGTAGGAGATGTGAGGAAGTCTGGGTATTGTATTGTTGGGAATGATGTGATTATGTGTTTTGTGTGTGTTTATATGTGTATGTTTGTGTGTATATATGTGCGTGTTGATTTGTGTGTGTGTGTATGTATGTGTGGGTTTTTGTGTATGTATATGTCTATATTTGTGTATGTGTGTATGTGTGTGTATATGTGTATATTTATATGTGTGTGTGGTTGTGTATTTATGTTTGTTTGTGTATGTATGTATATGTGTATATTTGTGTCTGTATATATGTGTCTGTGTGTATAGGTTTTTTTGTATTTATTTTTCTGTGTATATCTATCTATGTGTGTATGTGTTTGTATGTGTGTATATATATGTGTGTCTCTATGTGTATGTATCTATGTGTATGTGTCCATGTGTGGGTTTATGTGTAGATATAGATGTGTGTGTATATGTATTTGTGTGACTATATATGTGTATATATGTCTATGTGTACGTTTTGTGTTGGTGTGGTAATGTTTGGGTGGGGCGTTGTAGCTGCTGCTGTCGCCGCCGTGCGCCTGTGTGCGCCTGCGTGGGGAAGGTTGTCCCTTGGTCTCAGGAGTGTTCTGTAAGCGGCAGAGGAGGGGGGCATGGAGTCGGATGTTGCGCATGCTTGGTATTGTGATGTGTTTATGGTGGCCATTTTGTGTGTCTGGGGTGGTTTGCGCATGCGTTTTAATGTTGTGTTTTTGGGGATGTTTTGGGGGTGTTGTGTTGTGTTTTGGGGTGTTTCAGTGGGTGGAGTTTGTACCTCGGGGTGCGGATGAGTGGCCCTGTGTTTTTTGTGTGTGTGGGAAATGTAGTTTTGGCGTGCATTTGCCCCGTTGCACGACCACTTCCCTTTTATATATATAGATTATATATTTTACATTACGTGTAATGTTGCTAATAATATTACAGTATAATGTTATAGTACACATTTAGTTGAATTCAGTCTTAAAATATATTTTATATATTATATGGCTCTCACTGAAATAAATTTCCAAATATTTTGCTTTCATGGCTCTCTGAGTCAAAAAGGTTCCCGACCCCTGGCTTACAGTATAATATAATATATTGTATATACACATAATATTGATAATATAATGTAAAACAATGTAATACTACTATAAAAAATAAATTATCATAATTATATATATTTATATTACATGTAATATTGCTAATAATATTACAGTATAATGTTATAGTACACATTGAGTCAAAAAGGTTCCCGACCCCTGGTATATACAGTCATTTTGGATCCAGGGGCAACTGAATCCCAAATGCACACCAGGAGTAATACATTGATTTTGTTGTTTATTCGTTCAGTCGTGACCTCCAGCTCCTTCAAGGTCAAGCCAGTCACTTCAAGGATAGCATCCATCCACCTTGCCTTTGCTCGGCCCCTCTTCCCTTTTCCTTCCATGTTCCCCAGCGTCATGATCTTCTACAATCTTGACTATGACAAGCAACTCAGGCAAGATGGCCTCACCTGCTGCCTTAGCTGGTCCTCATACCGCTGCCTGGCCAACTTGTCTTGGTATTGTGCCCTCTGTGAAAAAAACAAAAGGATCAACTTCAAAATGTATTCCTTAAATCTATCTATGTATATAATAAAAGGCAGTGTTTGCGGGCGGTGGATGGTGCGGTGGGAGGAATATGTGCCAGCATTTCGATTGGCTACCACTGTGAGATTATTTGCATAAAAGGCTCCGATTGTCCAGCCTCAGAACTCCAACATTCTACGGCCCCAGACAGAGGGGACTGGTTGCCACTGAAATGGTATTTGCATAAAGGACTCCGATTGGCCATCCACATTCCAACAATCTAAGGCGACTCAGAGGGAAAAGGAAAAACATATCACCTGACGGCTACGAGGCGGAGGGCCTTCTCAGTAATCGCCCCTACCCTCTGGAACACACTGCCTTCCGGAGTCCGTGTCCTCACGGACTTAGTGGCATTCCAGAAGGCGTGCAAAACCATCCTTTGTGTCAGATTATTGCATTTTGAATAGCAATTCATGAGTCAGCACAAGATATATTTTCGCAGTTTGAGATGACCTGCAGTGTGACATGTTTGACACCAGATGGCGCTGTCTCAAGACTGCTAAATGGAACCTTGAGGAATGTCAGTTACAAAGTGACAGTTGGGATTTGTCAGTTGGGATTTAATATCTGTGAGGAAAGGATGTTTAGAAAGGTAGCTGTGATGGCTGTTGTTTTTCGATGTTTTGCCAGTTATTGTTAAATACAATTCAATACAAAGTTATATATTTACCTTTTGAATTGAATGAGAGTTTCATTATTCACACGAACAGAGACTGGAGTTTTTGGGCCGATGGGGAATTAAACTTCTATATTTCTGTTGCCTATCCGCTGTGACATAAATACTCAACGCCGAAGACTTTGGGCATTGATGGCGTGATCGGGACCTACTCTGCCCTGTATAGCATGTCCTACTGCATTATACGCATTTATGCCATTGGCTGTTGTGTATTTTTACTGTTTTATTGTTTTATCTGTTATGGTTTTATGTCCGAATGTATCATGTAAGTCGCCCCGAGCCACCCGGGAGTGGCGACACATAAATTCGAACAATAAATAAATAAATAAAATTAAAAAAATAAATAAAATAAAGGCCTCAGGCAGTCAGCCACTGCGGCCCACAGCAATGACACATCAGGACCAAACTTGGCAAACAGGGGCCCAACGGCCCACTTCACAACCTGGTGTGGTTTAAGGCAGGATGGGCCACGAATGATGGGATTTATTTATTTATTTATTTCATCGATCTTGTGTACCGCTCCTTCCAGCAGGCTCGGGGCGGTTTACATACAGCCAGATTAAAACACTTGATACAGCAATAAAACATACAAGTTAATAAAACAATAAAATACATAAAAACAGTGGAATATAAGCAAAACATCAGTACAATGGTGACTAAGAGCAGTAGGAGGATTTGCAGTACCTTCACATCATTCCCTTCCCAAACAACACTGTAGCCCCTATAAATCACAGACCAGGCCCAAAATTGACAGCAAGGCTTCCTTAACTTGATTTTCCTGACTAGGCCTCAGCTCATGGGATATTGTTAGGCTTCCTCAACTTTATTTTCCTGACTAGGCCCCCAACAATGACAGAACAAGACCAAACTTGGCACACAGAGTCCCCATGACCCACTCTACATCCTGCTGCAGTTTGAAGGAGGATGGACCATGGATGATGGGACTTGCAGTACTTTAATTCACTTCCTTAGAGCACTGTGGCCTTACTGTTTTGTTGTTTCTGTTTTTATTGTGCCCTCGGCTTCTGTAAGCCCCCGCGAGCCTCCGGGAGTCGGCGGCATAGGAACCCGAAAATAAATAAATAAAAAATACACCAATGACGAATCAGGACCAAACTTGGCACACAGAGGCCCAATGGCCCACCTTACAAACCTGCTGCGGTTTACGGCAGGATGGCTCGCAAATGATGGGATTTGCAGTACCTTCACCCACTTCATTTCCCACAGAACATTGCAGCCCCTACAAATCAGACCAGGCCCAAACTTGGCACACAGAGTACCCATGACCCACTCTACATCGTGGTGCAGTTTTGAGTGGGATGGACCATGGATGATGGGAGTTGAAGTACCTTCACTCACTTTCTGAGACTGCTACCACCCTCATCCAATGACTGATCAAGACCACACTTGGCACACACAGCCCCCATGACCCACCCTACATCCTGGTATAGTTTGGAGAATGGGGGAACATGGATGATGGGACTTCCAGTACCTTCCCTCACTTCCAGAGACCGCTGCAACCCTCATACAGAGAATGATCAAGATATTCATTCAGAATGATCAAGATCAAATGTGACACACAGAGCCCCTATGACCCACTCTACATCCTGGTGCTTTTTTTTTGGAGGGGATGCACCATGGCCAATGGGACTTGCAGTACCTTCACTAAGTTCCTGAGACCACTGCAAGCCACATAAACATCTAATAGGAACCAACATTCCTCAAATAACCCAGGTCCCCAAGCTAATATGTGTGTGTATATATGTTACTTGGAGACAAGAATATAATGGAACTAGGTCCAAAGTGAACTCTGTACTCATAGTCTCATAGACAAAACAGCCCTTCGCTGGCTTAGGAGTGAGCTCCCGCCGTCAGGCAACCTCTCCTCCGCTGCTCTCACCCACCGAGTGACCAGCGGTTTCCCATTCAACCTTTCCGGCATTTGCCAATCCACCCTTTACCACACGGACGCCCTTAGCTTCTTTCCGAACTACCTTTACCACCATCCTTTGCGGGCCGCCATTGAGCGTCTCCCGCACATGCGCACAGCGCAGTTCGGCCTATCGAGCGTCCCGACAGGACTACCAGGCCCAGCTCTACTCGCGGCTGGCCACAGCGCCTGTCCGCGCATGCGCCCTAGACGTCTGGGCCTGCACTGAGCGTCTCCTGTCACCATCCTGCCCTGCTTGACACAGACACACCTGGGATCCACCCACCTCCACCTGCAGTTCGCTGATCCTCATTTTGATGCATATGTAATGTTTTTCGAACTGTAGTGTCTCTTTGCACCAGGAAGGATCATTTGTCCCTCTTGGCCCCAGGCTTCTTGATATGTTTGTATATTGCTATGATGCTTAAAATGAATTGTTAGTCTTTTGACTGTATTTTGTACCTTGCATAGTGGTGATTCCACTTGTACCCCCTTCCTATATATCCCATTGCGGTTGTAAATGCAAATGTATTGATTCATTTATCGCTAATAGATAACTATTTGATATAGTACAGTTTACTGTTTTCATTGATATACCTAAATAGTATTTTCAGTTCCTACACTACGGTGTTGCCTACTGTTTTTCTCTTCTTTAAAATCATGTCAGAAGCAATTTGAGTATGGCCGTACTCATAAAGGATAATCTAAATTAAAGACACCGAAGGTAGGTTTATAAAGCAGCCAGGCTTTGAAGCTGCAAGGTCATTCAATGGCTAACAAGGGGATCAATTGCAACATTCACAATTGCCTCCAACAGGCAAGAGTTCTTTCTCTCATCCTGGATATTATTCCACAGATATATAAACAGAGGATCCGCCAGGCAGCAATCAGCCAGGCTTTGAAGCGGCAAGGCCATTAAATGCTAATCAATTGCAGGGGGAAATTGCAGATGGGGTTTTTTTGGAGGGAGGGGGTGGATTTTGCTTATTGACAACTCTGTTTTTGCCCCCCTGACATTCAGACATGATCAGAAAAGCCCACTTTACTGCTTGCTGCTGCCTCGTCTCTTCACCCAGTGTTTTCCTTCTCTCTTCCGCTTGTATCCGGACTTGTTCGTTTTTCAGTTGCTCTATGGCAGCCTCATATTCCTAGAGGGGAAAATAAATCAGTCAATCAGTTCGGACCAGCACTGCAGTCCTTCCCAAAGACAGCAAGTGTCAGGGATGTCTCTAGACTAGAAGAGTTTACCGTAAATACTAGAGTATAAGCCGACCCGAATAAAAGCCAAAGTACCTAATTTTATCACAAAACAACTGGGAAAATGTACTGACTCGAGTATAAACCAAGGGGGGAAATGCAGCCGTTACTGGTCCATTTCATAATAAAATTACATTAATTGAGCCACCATTAGGTTAAATGTTTTTGAATGTTTGCCGTATTTCAAAGAAAAACAGTAAACTAGCTCTATTAAGTGGAAAAGTAGGCTCAACAAAAAGCAATATGGTATCAACAATAGTCATCGTCATCAAATTTCCTTTGTATCCCACCCTATCTCCCCTGGGGACTCAGTCCGGCTTCCAACATAGTAACAGGCAAATATTCAATGCCTATATAGACAATGCAGAGCTAGATATAGATCCAGAATTACTTATACTAATTTCACATATGCATTTCGCCCTAAACATTTCCTAATCTTCTCTCTATATATGTGCATTTCCCTCCTGCGATATTTGCAAGCCCTATATATCTATGTTTATATTTATCTATACATCCCACCTCTCTCTCTCTCTGTGCATTTCCCCTGTGATATTTGCAAACCCAATATATCTATATTCATATCTATGTAGGCATATTTATATATATGTGTGTGTGTATTTCCCCCTGCAATATTTGCAAGCCCTATATGTCTGTTTATATTTATCTAGACATCCCACCTCTGTGTGTGTGTGTGCACTTCCCCTGTGATATTTGCAAACCCAATATATCTATATTCATATCTATTTAGGCATGTATATATATATATATAGATAGATAGATTGATTGATTGATTGATTGATTTTATTATTTATGAGTCGCCCTCCACGTCAAATTAATTAAAATAGTTCCAGTAGCTCAGGCTAAGTCTGGAGGGTGTCCTTAGCCGTAAGCCTTTCGGAAGAGCCAGGTCTTCAGTGCGGTCAGGAACTGGGGCATGTCCCGGATGGCTCTCTGATCCGCCGGCATCAAGTTCCAAAGGACAGGGGCCGCGATGGAAAAAGCTCTCCGTCTCGTGGTGTCGGCGGGCCTCACTCACACCTGGGATGCGGAGAAGGTCCCTGTTTCCTGAGCGCGGCGACCTTAAATGAGCTGGTTCGGACAAGCGGTCTTTTAAATAAGATATAGATATGTATGTGTGTATTTCCCCCTGCAATATTTGCAAGCCCTATATATCTGTTTATATTTATCTAGACATCCCACCTGTTTGTGTGTGTGCATTTCCCCTGTGATATTAGCAAACCCAATATATCTATATTCATATCTATTTAGGCATATATATATATATATATATATATGTGTGTGTGTGTGTGTGTGTATTTCCCCCTGCAATATTTGCAAGCCCTATATATCTATGTTTATAGCTATCTAGACATCTCTCTCTCTCTCTCTCTCTCTCTATATATATATATATATATATGCGTGTGTGTGCATTTCCCTCCTGCAATATTTGCAAGCCCAGTATATCTATATTCATATCTACTTATTACATATTAATGTATTTTCCCCTGCAATATTTGCAAGCCCTATATATCTATGTTTATCTCTCTCTCTCTATATATATATATACGTGCACGTGTGTGTCCATTTCCCTCCTGCAATATTTGCAAGCCCAGTATATCTATATTCATATCTACTTAGGCATGCCTATATATATATATATATATATATATATATATATATTTCCCCCTGCAATATTTGCAAGCCCTATATATCTATATTCATATCTGTTTAGGCATGTATATATGTGTGTGTGTGTGTATTTCCCCCTGCAATATTTGCAAGCACTATATATCTGTTTATATCTATCTAGATCTCTCTCTCTCTCTCTCTATATATATATATATATATATGCGTGTGTGTGTGTATTTCCATCCTGAAATATTTGCAGGCCCAGTATATCTATATTCATATCTACTTAGGCATGCCTATATATGTGTGTGTGTGTGTGTGTGTGTATGTATTTTCCCCTGCAATATTTGCAAGCCCTATATATCTATGTTTATCTCTCCCCCCCCCTCTATATATATACATGCACGTGTGTGTGTGCATTTCCCTCCTGCAATATTTGCAATCCCAGTATATCTATATTCATATCTACTTAGGCATGCTTATATATATTTATGTATTTCCCCCTGCAATATTTGCAAGCCCTATATATCTATATTCATATCTATTTAGGAATGTCTATATATATTTATGTATGCGTTTCCCCCCAGCAATATTTGCAAGCCTACAGTATATATCTATATTCATATCTAGACATATCTCTATATGTGTGTGCGTGCATTTCCCCTGCAATATCTGCAAGCCCTATATATCTATATTCAAATCTAGTTAGGCAAGTCTATATATATATTTGTGTACATTTTTCCCCTGCAATATTTGAAAGCTCTATACATCTATCTATCTATCTAACAACATCTCTCTGTATATATCTATATAGGATTTCCAAAGACTTGCCAACATGTAAGGGAAAATTCATATATAAAATAATGTATATATATATAGATACAAATATACAGGTACATAGAAATCTCTAGATATTTATATGTATATAGGATTTGGAAAGACCTGCAAACGTATGAGGGGAAATTCCGATAGATAAGAGAAATTCAGAGATATATAGGTACATAGGGATTGCAAAGGCTTGCAGGAGGAAATTCCTATATATTTGTAGGAGAGATTAACATATACCTAAAACCCAACAACATTAAATTATCCAAGTGGGGGATCTTCTGTATACAGACTGGAGTTTTAACACTACCCTAAAAAAAGACTCCGCAAAGAAACAAAAGTGTTATGATATCTAATAAGACAGTTTGGACCCCAACAGCTTAGCTCACCTTCACTTTGGACTGCTGCTCTAGCTGGAGGGTCTGTTCCTGCAACTGTGCCATATTGAGAGCCTCTTTGTAATGTCCTGAATAGGAGAGAGAGACACAGTTCAACACTCCTTTGCAAGGCGGGTGGGTGACCCTCCATCCTCCCCTTCCACCCCTTTAGCCCAGGGTCAGGAACCTATGGCTCATGAGCCAAGTGTGGCTCTTTTGATGATTGCATCTGGCTCGCAGATTTCGGCTTTTCAGACAAGACCAATGCTGGAGCAATCCCCAAACAATATGGGCAAGAAAGCTTGGGGACTGCCTGGACTTAGACATCATGCCGAAGTGTGGTTTAGCCCAATGTGATCATAGCCCCTCTTTCCTTGTTGACCAAGGTTGGATTGATGGAGGTTCCAAATCTGTGGGTCCCCAGATCTTTTGGCCTTCAATTCCCAGAAATCCTGACAGCTGGTAAACTGGCTGGGATCTCTGGGAGTTGTATACCAAAACATCTGGGGATCCACAGGTTGAGAACCATTGCTGTAGAATAGGGCTCGGGAACCTATGGCTCGCGAGCCAGGTGTGGCTCTTTTGATGATTGCATCTGGCTCGCTCTATGTGAGGCTTTCTCCTCCATTTGAGGCCTTGTCCCCCGTTTGAGGCCTTCTCCCTCGTTTCTCCCCCACTTGAGACCTTGTCCCCTTTGTCCCTCCCGCCCCGTTGAGGCCTGCAGGCCCCGGGAAGGGCTGGGTGGAGGCCTGGAGGGCCTGTCCGGGTGGGGCTCACGTCTCCCGGGTGGCAAGGGCGCCTTCCGCCCCGGCTCCAGGCCGCCACCTTGGCAAATGCCTCCGCCGTGTGGGAAAAATGAGGGGACGCCCCTGGCGCCCAACGGGAAATGTAGTCCTGAAGGGGGCGGGAAAGGCCCGGACTTGTTTGGGGATTGCTCCAGCATTGGTCTTGATCTACGGATTCTTCAGTTGGACATACGCAACGTCATTCTGCCAGGGAATCCTTTTCTCATAGTATGTACGTATATACTCACATTTAGTTGAATTCAGTCTTAAAATATATTATATATATTATAGGGCTCTGACTAAAATAAATTTCCAAATATTTTGCTTTCATGGCTCTCCGAGTCAAAAAGGTTCCCGACTCCTGCTTCCTTCTCTCTTTCTTTCCGCCTTACCTTCCTTCCATCTGTCTCTTCCTCCCTTTCGTCTTTTCTTCCTTCCCTCTTTCTCCTTCCTTGTCTTTCTCCCTCCCTCCATTCCCTTCTATCCTTTTGTCCTGCCTTCCATCCTTCTCTTTTTCCCTTCCACACCTTCATCCTTCCTTCTCTTCAGTCTTTCCTTCCTCCTTACTTTCCTCTTTCTCCTTCCATTCTTCCCTTCCTCCCTTTTGTTCTTCCTTCCTTCTCTCTTCCCTTCCTTCCTTCCATCACCGGGCAGCCAGTCCTCCTAGCAGGGAGGGCTAGCATGTGGCCCCCAAGTTGGAAAGTTTGCCCCTGTCTGAGATACACACACACACACACACCACAGCTTGGGTACTCGGCGTTGCCTGGATTATTTTTCTTAAGTCAATTTTAATTGTACACAATGCAAAAAGTTGTGGGTAAACTTCAACTCCCATCATGTCAGGTTAACCCTGAAAAATTCCATCAAGTTTGCTATGTTGGCCAAGTTTGCTCTAGACGTGTCATCTGTTGGGTTCGGTGTGCATTCTGGATGCAGGGAAACGACAACTCCTATTATGATGAGCCAGTCCCCTCAAACCCCTCCAGTGGCTTTATTTATTGACTTACAACGTTTATATGCCACCCTTCTCACCCCGAAGGAGACTCAGAGTGGCTTATAACAAGGCTGTCCAACTGGCGGCCCCCGGGCCGTATACGGCCCCCCAGCCCCTTCCCCACGGCCCCCTACCCTCCTGCAAGATATCTGCTTTTTATTTAAAATATTTTTCGGAATATTTTTCATTTATTTTTTTTCGCGGCGGGGGGGGGGTGAGGGGCGGGGCAGGGAGGAGGAGCAGGCTCTCTTCCTCCTCCTCCTACTTCCCTCCCTCCCCCCTCTCCCTCTCTCCTTCTTTCTCTCTTTCCCCCTTTCATTCCTTCCCCCTTCCACCACCTGAAGGAAAGAGGGAAGGAGAGAGAGAGGTGTGCAGTGAGAGGGGCGTGGCCAGAGCGAAAAGGGGCGGGGCCGGGTCGAGCACGGGGGGCTCATCCATTCCCTTTCCGGCTTCCTCCTCTTCTGAGGCTTCGTGCCAAGTTTGGTCCTGATCCATCATTATTTGAGTCCACAGTGCTCTCTGGATGGAGGAGAACTACAACTCCCAAACTCAAGGTTCAGTACTTTCTGTTGCTCTCATGAGAGTTTAGGTTTGATTCAACATGGCTGGGGAATGCTTTGATTGTGTTTTCCCCTTATGGCAGAAGGAGATTGGACTGGATGGCCCTTGGAGGTCTCCTATTCTAGGAACCCATTGTAATTATTATTATTATCTTCAGAGGCTGAATGGCCATCTGTGAGGAATGCTTTGATTGTGTTTTCCCCTTATGGCAGAAGGAGATTGGACTGGATGGCCCTGGATGGCCCTTGGAGGTCTCCTACTCCAGGAACCTGTTGTTGTTGTTATTATTATTAGCAGAGGCAGAATGAATATTATGCCTTATCATTCAGGGTTATAGGCCTGTGTGGAAGGGCCCTGGCTTCTTATTTGACTTCCTTTCCACACATCTGAATAAAATCCCATGTTATTTGCTTTAAACCAGATTATATGAGTGTGGACTCCGATAATCCAGTTCAAAGCAGGTATTCTGGGTTATATGGCTGTGTGGAAGGCCCTGAATCCACACTGCAATATAATCCAGTTCAAAGCAGGTTTTGTGGGGTTTCCTGCCTGGATATCTGAGTTATATGGCTGTGTGAAGGGCCCTGAGTCCACACTGCAATATCCGGCCACAGGTCCGGTAGAAGTTGGACAGCCCTGGCTTATAACATATATACATTGTTCCCTCACTTATTGCTGGGGTTACGTTCCAGGCCCTTCCGCAATAAGTGAAAAACCGTGATGTAGGGATGCTCTATTTCTTTTAATATGCATACATTATATTAGTAGTTATACACTATTTTAAGTCTTTATAAACTTAAAATAAAGTGAAGGAAAGGAAGGAAAGGCCCTTCAAGGCTGGAGGGAGGGAGGACTGAGGAGGGAAAGCGCTTTGGAGAGCGGCGGCAGCAAAACCCCACAAAACAGCGAAAATACCATGATATATATTCTAAATTAATATTTTTTGAAATCTTTGAAACAGTGAGTTTGCAGTAAGTGAACTGGAAGTAGTGAGGGAACACTGTATAAATACAACATGTTATATTATTAGCATAGTACAATATTAGTTGTTGGTTCAGTTGTCATGGGGGTTCTGTGTGCCAAGTTTGGTCCAGCCGGTTGTTCCGTGGTTTGTTCTGACTGTTGGAAGGCTCGCACTAAAACTCTAAACTACATAGCATAACATTGAGTCCACAGTGCTCTCTGGTGTAGGTGAACTACAACTTCCAAACTCAAGGTCAATTCCCAAGCAAACCCTTTCAGTACTTTCTGTTGGTAATGAGAGTTCAATATGCCAAGTTTGGTTCAATTCCATTGTTGCAAGAGTTCAGGATGCTCTTTGATTGTGTGTTAACTATAAATCCCAGAAACTGTCACTCCCAAATGTCAAGGTCTATATTCCCCAAACTCCACCTGTGTTCACATTTGGGCATGTGGAGTATGCATGCCAAGTTTGGTCCTGATCCAATATTGTTTGAGTCCATAGTGCTCTCTGGATATAGGTGAACTACAACTCCAAAACCCAAGGTCAATGCCCACCAAACTCTTACAGCATTTTCTCTTGGTTATGGGAGTTCTGTGTGGGAAGTTTGTGTCTTTCTGCCATTCCTGCCAGGATATCTCTGTTGTGTTCATCAAAACAGGCCCAGGTTTCACAATGAGTGTATAAATACATTTAAAAACATATTCACTATATGTATTACTGTGTTAGAGTGTCATTTTGTGTCATTTTGGTTGGTGGTGTGCCCCAGGATTTGGTAAATGTAAAAAAAGGTTGGGAAACACTGGGCTAACCCTATAAAGGGGGCAGGAAGGGAAGGGAGGCGGGCCTTATGGATTGAAATGTCCTGCAGCTCTAAAGACACTGCAATGGAAGAAAAGGTTGGGGTGGTGAGAGGGAGAAAAGCAAGCTTGGGTGCTTGAGTCTTAAGGCAGAAGAATGGAAGAATCAGGCTCTAAAGCAGCTGAAAACATCTGTCTAAAGATACGTACCATTATTTGCATCATTTTTACCCCGCCCAGATCAGCCCGAAGGTGACTCAGGGCAGCGAACAGTCGGCACAATTCGATTCTGTTGTCTAATTTTGAGCTACCTGTCCAGCCCCAGCCATCCACTACAACAGTTCCCAGAGTCCCTCGGGGCAGCCAAACCAAGGCAGTCAGATTTCTGGCCTTGTTTACCAGGCCCAAGAAATCCAGCTGCGGTCTGTGTGTGTGAAACTGCTTCCAAGGCCGTTCCAAGCAAAGAGGCCTTTTTCTTGATAAGAGGTGCTGGGAAACCGAAAGCCTCACTCCTCAGTCCAGCTGCTAGAAATAATTGGCTTGCATACCTTTGCTCTGTGGGAAGAGAGATGCACAGCCAGATGGGGTTCATCTGTGGGAACTTCAGGCAACGCCAGAGTATGCCAGAGACTTCAGAGGATTGCAAGGGTATAACTGGGGAGACTGAAAACCTCAAAGCATCTCGAGACAACGTAACTTCAACCAAGACCAAGGACCGGGCGGAACTCAGCCGCTCTGTCTTGCTCAGCTTTCTTTACCTTGCCGTGGGTACCTTGTTACCAAGTCGGGCTATCGGGCCTGTGGATTATCCCTTCGGCATTCAAGAACCTTGTCCTTGTATTTCCAGGGACTTTGCCTAAGAAACTTCAGAGACTTTGCGTATGAACTTTAGAGACTACCTTTGATACATTTTTGCATCCAGTGTTTTGGATCATTTTTATTCTTTGCCTATTCTAACTCTTAAGCTGCTTTTACTTTGCTGTGAATTGGTCTTGTCAAGAAGATCCTTCTGTGCTTGTGCTTTTGGACTTGATCTTGTTTCCCGTGATGCCAAGGAACATCTAGAGACTAAGTATTACCTTTTATCATTATTTACATTGCCAATCTCTTCTGAAGGAACCCAAGGAGGGTCCTCCTTGTTTTGGGACTTTACTTGTTTACAAGTGTGGGGTCCATCGTGCCCAGTTGAATTGGCCCCGAGGCTTCAATAAGCTTTGTCCTTGGAACTTATAGTTTACTCCAGGGCTGTCCAACTTCTACGGGACCAAGGGCCGGAATTCCGGTCACTGATCACCTGGGGGGCCAAAGGGTCTGCCCCTCCCCGGCTCCGCCCCCTCCCCGGCTCCGCCCCTCCCCAGCTCAAATTTACTTACAATTGACCTTGAGTTGTGGAGTTGTAGTTCACCTACATCTAGAGAGCACTGTGGACTCAAATAATGATGGATCTGGACCAAACTTGGCATAAATACTCAATATACCCAAATGGGAACACTGGTGGATTTGGGGAATGTTTCCTAATACTTTTGAGTTATTTGAGTCCATACTCAAATTGGGACACACCAAAAAAAAACCCAAACACCTCAATGCTGTCGCAGGGCTTGACGGGGCCTCCTTTCCCAGAGGCGGGTGGAGGAGGCCCAAAGAGCTCCCTCTCTCCCTGAAGGGAAAATAAGCCGCGGGGACAGGCGCAAAGGAAGCCACGTTGCGCCCTGCACGAGGGAAGGCAGCACAACAAGGGGAGGGGCGCGGGGGAGGGGAGGAAGCGCCGCCAAGAAACTGCCGCTGAGGACCCCTCCCCCACTCACCCACCATCCCGCTTTCACTCGAGCCAGGCCCTTACCCATACTGCAGGAGCCCGGCACAGGGCCGAGCGCCAATGCCGCCGCCGTCCCCCAAGCCCGCTGCTGGCCGAGGCCAAGCTCAGGCCCCGGTGGCTCTCCCATCCGCGGGCGGGAAGCGAGCCCCCCCCACAGGAAGAGGACGGAGCCAGGAGGGGCTTTCCCTGCCTCACTCCCCTCCTCCCTCTCTCTGAGGGAATGGGGCTGGCCTGAAACAGCCGAGGGGGAGGCGCGCCCAGGCCGGCCGCAAATCCCGCGGGACCCGAGATTTCGGCAGCTATCGCGAGACACACGCGCAGCCACAGACGGGATTTCGACCTCCCTTGAAATCCCGTCTGTGGCTGGCGTAGTCTCGCGATGCTGCCTAAACCCGGAAGTAGAGGGTTTTTAATTTTATTTTATATTTGTATTTTATTAAAACAAGTTAGGGGGCCGGAGGGAAGGGGCTCGGGGGACGTGTACGGCCCCAGGTCCACCTGTTGGACAGCCCTGTTGTAACTTGTCTACTGCTATTGTTGTTGCATTTTGCAACTTTTATATTTTGCTGTTTTACTGTGTATTGCTGTTTTATTGTGTGATTGACATGTTTGTGAACCGGCCCGAGCCTGCCGGGAGGAGCGGAATATAAAATTGAACAAATAATAAATAAATAAATTGTACGCCGCCCCGACCCACTCCGGGAGTGGCGGCCTAGAAATCCAATAAATAAATAAATAAATAAAGACACGGCAATGGAAGAAAAGGTTGGGGTGGTGAGAGGGAGAAAAGCAAGCTTGGGTGCGTGAGTCTTAAGGGAGAAGAATGGAAGAATCAGGCTCTAAAGCAGCTGAAAACATCTGTCTGAAGATACGTACCATTATTTGCATCATTTTTTACCCCGCCCAGATCAGCCCGAAGGTGACTCAGGGCAGCGAACAGTCGGCACAATACGATTCTGTTGCCTAATTTTGTGCTACCAACTTGCATTCCCCCGGCAGTAGATTGCATTAGTGGGAGATGCCCTTTGAACCTTCAGCCCTCATGTGACTCTGACTTTCTCATTCATACTTAGCAATGACCAGATTACTGGAGGAGTTTGGAGGGGGGGAACTGTCCTTCCTTTCTGGGAGCTGTAGTTCACCCACAACCAGGGAAAGTGTGACCTCCAGTTTTGATGGGCCTGGACCAAGCTTGGCATGAATTTCCCAATATATGGACAGGTTTGAATGCTGGTGGGTTTGGAAGGGAATGGGCTTGGGCGTTGTGGGTACTGGGATTTATAGTTCGCCTGCAATCAATGAGCACACTGAATCTCCACCAAAGAGGGCATTGGACCAAAATGGGGACACTAAAATCTGATTACTGGAGGGGTTTGGGGAAGGTGTGTGTGGGGGGGGGGGGGGGGACTGAACTTCCTTTCTGGGAGTTGTAGTTTACCCACAACCAGGGAAAGTGTGACCTCCAGTGTTGATGGGCCTGGACCAAGCTTGGCATGAATTTCCCAAGATATGGACAGATTTGAATGCTGGTGGGTTGGGAAGGGAATGGGCTTGGGCGTTGTGGGTACTGGGATTTATAGTTCGCCTGCAATCAATGAGCACACTGAATCTCCATCAAAGAGGGCATTGGACCAAAATGGGGACACTAAAACCTGATTACTGGAGGGGTTTGGGGAAGGTGTGTGGAAGGGGACGGACGGACGGGGCTTCCTTTCTGGG
>JARBWK010000017.1:4064413-4471666 GCA_030556195.1 Anolis apletophallus | reverse complement strand
AGAGCAAGAGAGAGAGAGCAAGAGAGAGAGCGAGAGAGAGAGCAAGAGAGAGAGGAGAGAGCAAGAGAGAGAGCAAGAGAGAGAGCAAGAGAGAGAGAGCAAGAGAGAGAGCAAGAGAGAGAGAGAGAGAGAGAGAGAGAGAGAGAGAGAGAGAGAGAGAGAGAGAGAGAGAGAGAGAG
This sequence comes from Anolis apletophallus, assembly GCA_030556195.1. Taxonomy (NCBI): domain Eukaryota; kingdom Metazoa; phylum Chordata; class Lepidosauria; order Squamata; family Anolidae; genus Anolis; species Anolis apletophallus. The sequence continues at coordinate 4,471,487 of JARBWK010000017.1, read as the reverse complement.
AGAGAGAGAGAGAGAGAGAGAGAAGAGAGAGAGAGAGAGAGAGAGAGAGAGAAGAGAGAGAGAGAGAGAGAGAGAGAGAGAGAGAGAGAGAGCAAGAGAGAGAGAGAGAGAGAGAGAGAGAGAGAGAGAGAGCAAGAGAGAGCGAGAGAGAGAGCAAGAGAGAGAGCAAGAAAGAGAGAGAGCAAGAGAGAGAGAGAGCAAGAGAGCAAGAGAGAGCAAGAGAGAGCAAGAGAGAGAGAGCAAGAGAGAGAAGAGAGAGCAAGAGAGAGAGAGAGAGAGAGAGAGAGAGAGAGAGAGAGAGCAAGAGAGAGAGCAAGAGAGAGAGCAAGAGAGAGAGAGAGAGAGAGAGAGAGAGAGAGAGAGAGAGAGAGAGAGAGAGAGCAGTATTTATTGGGACGGGTAAACAACAGTCCCTATTTCCCAGCCACTGAATACCAGCTGCAAGGAAGGAATCCAATGCTAATCGGGTCACGTTACCCTCTTTGGAGTAAACATTTCGAACCATAGAACTCAAGCGGGGCAAACAGTAGTTAATTATTATTATTATTATCATTATTATTAATAAAATTAGCTAATTATATTATTATTGTTATTATTGAGAAAGGCATTGTGTGCCAAGGTTGGTCCTTATCAGTTGTTTATTTGGCTTGTAGTGGTCTCAGGAAGTGAGTAAAGGTACTTCAAGTCCCATCATCCATGGTCCACCGTCCTCCGAACTGCACCAGGATGTAGAGTGGGTCATGGGGGCTCTGTGTGCCAAGTTTGGTCTGCACTGGTCATTGGATGAGGGTCGCAGTGGTTTCAGGAAGTGAGTGAAGGTACTGCAAGACCCATCATCTGTGGTCCATCCCCTTAGAACTGCAGCAGGATGTAGAGTGGGTCATGAGTACTCTGTGTGGCAAGTTTGGGCCTAGTCTGTGATTTGTAGGGGCTGCAGTGGTCTGTGGGAAGTGAATCGGGTAAAGGTACTGCAAATCCCATCATTTGTGGCCCATCCTGCCCTGAACTGCACCAGGATGTAAAGTGCATCATGGGGGATTTGTGTGCCAAGTTTGGTTCTGATCCGTCATTGGTGTGGGCCACAGTGCTGTAAGGAAGTGAGTTTAAGTACTGCAAATCCCATCATCCATGGTCCATCCTCCCTCAAACTGCACCAGGATGTAGAGTGGGTCTTGGGGGTTCTGTGTGCCAAGTTTGGTCTTGTTTTGTCACTGTTGGGGTCTGCAAAGTGTGTTGGAGTTAAACCCGCACCATGCCTGAGTGCCTCAGACCTTTTCCTTACCCCCCTCTGGCAGTTTAGAGTCTCGGAATGTTGGGTGGCTGGCCAATCAGACCGTTATGCAAATGATCCTGCGTTGGGAGCCAATCGAAACGCTGTCACATATTCCTCTGCAAACACTGACTTTTATTATATCTATAGATTAAAATAGTTAATTATATTATTATTGTTATTATTTCTTCCTAATGTTTAGGTGGAAACTCCTTTCTTGCAATTTGAATCCATTGCTCCATGTCGTAGTGTCTCAAATCATAGGACCCAAGCAGGGCACATATTAGTTTATTATTATTATTATTAAAATAGTTAATTATATTATTATTATTATTATTTCTTCCCAATGTTTAGGTGGAAACTCTTTTCTCGCAATTTGAATCCATTGCTCCATGTCCTAGTGTCTCAAATCATAGGACCCAAGCCGGGCAAACAGTCTATTATTATTATTAAGATAGATTATTATTATTATTATTATTTCTTCCTAATGTTTAGGTGGAAACTCTTTTCTTGCAATTTGAATCCATTGCTCCATTTCCTAGTGTCTCAAATCATAGGACCCAAGCAGGGCAAACATTAGTCTATTATTATTATTATTAAAATAATTATATTATTATTATTATTAATATTTCTTCCCAATGTTTAGGTGGAAACTCTTTTCTTGCAATTTGAATCCATTGCTCCATTTCCTAGTGTCTCAAATCATAGGACCCAAGCAGGGCAAACATTAGTCTATTACTATTATTATTAAAATAATTATATTATTATTATTTCTTCCTAATGTTTAGGTGGAAACTCTTTTCTCACAATTTGAATCCATTGCTCCATTTCCTAGTGTCTCAAATCATAGGACCCAAGCAGGGCAAACAGTCTATTATTATTATTGTTATTATTAAAATAGTTAATTATAGTATTATTGTTATTATTTCTTCCCAATGTTTAGGTGGAAACTCTTTTCTCACAATTTGAATCCATTGCTCCATTTCCCAGTGTCTCAAATCATAGGACCCAAGCAGGGCAAACAGTCTATTATTATTATTGTTATTATTAAAATAGTTAATTATAGTATTATTGTTATTATTTCTTCCTAATGTTTAGGTGGAAACTCTTTTCTTGCAATTTGAATCCATAGTGTCTCAAATCATAGAACCCAAGCAGGGCAAACATTAGTCCATTATTATTATTAAGATAGTTAATTATATTATTAATATTTATTTTATTTACATCATTTATATTCCACCCTTCTCACCCCGCAAGGGACGCAGGACGGATCACAATGCACATATACAGGCAATCATTCAATGCCATAGACATACAACATATATTGACAGACGACGAGCTACACAATTGGTCGAGAGCTCACCCTGACCTGGGCAGGCCTCGAACTCATGACCTTCGGGTCATTAGAGATCTTATGCAGCTGCCTCCCAACCAGCTGCGCCACGTTCCAGGTGCTCCATTTCCTAGTGTCTCACATCATAGAACCCAAGCAGGGCAAACAGTAGTTAATAATAATAATAATAATAATAATTATTATTATTATTATTATTTCTTCCTAACGTTTAGGTGGAACCTCTTTTCTTGCAATGTTGAATGCATTGCTCCATGTCCTAGTGTCTTAAATGATAGCATCCTAGAGATCAAACACACCCCAAAAGTCATCTAGCTCAACCATATTCTGCCAGGCAGGAAGACACCATCAAAGCCCTCCCGACAGATGGCCATCCGGTCTCTGTTTCAAAACCTCTGCTGGACTCCGAGGCAGCACATTCCATTGCTGAACAACTTTGGTTCCTTATTCGTGAGCCCTAATTCTTCCAACTTCCACCCAAACAGGGCAAAAATTAAATAATAATGCAATAATAATAATAATAATAATAAATTAATTGTGTAATATTTAGGCAAACTTCTATTTTCCTGCAATTTGAATCCATTGTTCCACGTCCAAGTGTGTAGAGTTAGAAGAGACCCTAAAAGCCATCCAGTCCAAACCGCATTCTGTCAGGCAGGAAGGGCACCATCAAAGCCCTCCTGACAGATGGCCATCCGGCTGGACTCTTGACGTCTGAAGTTTGCCTGTGCTTGTGCTTAGTACGTAGAGTTTAGAAGAGACCCCAAATCCATGGAGTCCAAACCCCATTCCACCCAAACAGGGCAAAAATTAGATAATTATGTATTATTATTATTATCTCCATCTCCATCTCTATCTCTCTATAAAATAAATCAGAATGTTTGTTTGTATGTGGGTGGGTGGGTGTGTGGGTTTGTATATATGTATGTGCCGGCTTTCTGATTGGCTGCCACTTTCACAGGCCACTGCAAACAGCACGAGCGACGGACCTGGACCAAACTTGGGACACATAACCGCCCTGACCCCCTTTACGTCCTGATACGGTTTGGAGGAGATAGACCACGGATTATGGGGTTTGTAGTACTTTCCAACACTTTGGTTTCCACTGATCACTGAGGCCACCTAAAAGGACCAAAACAAACCACACTTAGCACACACAACCCCCATGACCCACTCTACGTCCTGGTGCAGTTCGGAGGAGGGTGGACCATGGATGATGGGACTTGAAGTACCTCTACTCACTTCCCAAGTCCGGCAGTACCTTCCCTCACTTTCCAAGACTGCTGCAAACCTAATCCAATGACTGATCAACACCAAACCTGGCACACAGAGCCCTCATGACCCACTCTACATCCTGCTGCAGTTTGGTGAGAAACGGACAATGGATGATGGGATTTGTAGTACTTTCCCTCACTTTCCAAGACTGCTACAAACCTAATCCAATGACTGGTCAACACCAAACCTGGCACACAGAGCCCTCAGTGACCCACTCTACATCCTGCTGCAGTTTGGAGGATGGCAGACCATGGATGATGGGACTTGCAATACCTTCCTTCACTTTCCAAAACTGCTGCAAACCTAATCCAATGACTGATCAACACCAAACTTGGCACACAGAGCCCTCATGACCCACTCTACATCCTGGTGCCGTTTTGTATGAAATGGACCACGGATGATGGGACTTGAAGTACCTTCATTCACGTCCTAAAACAATACAACCCTCATCCATTCACCCATACAGACCAAACTTGGCACACATAGCCCCCATGACCCCATCTACATCCTACAGCAATTTCAAGGAGGGTGGACCACAGATGATGGGACTTGCAGTACTTTCAGTAATTTCATGATACCATTGCAACTCCCAATCATGATGGAACAAGGCCAAACTTGACAGACAGAGCCCCCATGACCCACTCTACGTCCTGGTGCTGCTCGGAGGAGAGTGGACCACAGATGATGGGACTTGCAGTACCTTCAGTAATTTCATGATACCACTGCAACTCCCAATCATGATGGATCAAGGCCAAACTTGGCAGACAGAGCCCCCATGACCCACTCTACGTCCTGGTGCTGCTCGGAGGAGGGTGGGCCACAGATGATGGGACTTGCAGTACCTTCAGTAATTTCATGATACCACTGCAACTCCCAATCATGATGGATCAAGGCCAAACTTGGCAGACAGAGCCCCCATGACCCACTCTACGTCCTGGTGCTGCTTGGAGGAGAGTGGACCACAGATGATGGGACTTGCAGTACCTTCAGTAATTTCATGATACCACTGCAACTCCCAATCATGATGGATCAAGGCCAAACTTGGCAGACAGAGCCCCCATGACCCACTCTACGTCCTGGTGCTGCTCGGAGGAGAGCGGACCACAGATGATGGGACTTGCAGTACCTTCAGTAATTTCATGATACCACTGCAACTCCCAATCATGATGGATCAAGGCCAAACTTGGCAGACAGAGCCCCCATGACCCACTCTACGTCCTGGTGTGGTTTGGAGGAGGTTAGACCATGGACGATGGGACTTACTGTGCCTTCACTAACTTCCTGACACCACTGTGAGCCACATAAATAACTACTAAAGACCAACTACTACGTTTCTCGAAAAACCCGGGCACCGCCAGGTCCCCAAGCTAGTTATTAATAATAATAATAATTTCGTAATGTTTAGGTGAAACTTCTATTCCTGCCATTTGAATCCACTGTTCCATGTCCTAGTGTGTAGAGTTAGAAGAGACCCCAAAAAGCCATGGAGTCCAAACCCCATTCTGCCAGGCAAGAAGAACACCATCAAAGCCCTCCCGACAGATGTTCACACTCTATTTCGGAGTCTCCAGCGAAGGAGATGCCACCGGACTCCAAAGCCTGGATCCCGGCAAGTACGGAACGGGATTTGGTTGTGATTCTAGGGTTGACACAACGCACAAAGTGTCAGTCAACACCTCGAAACGAAAGAATCGGGTCTCGAGATGTCATCCGCGGATATAGATAAGTAAAGCTGTCACAAAGCGTTTCTATATCCGCGATGTCTGGAAAAACTGTCTCAAAGCAGTACGAAAAGGATCGAGGAGCTAAACGAGAGTCAAGAAGAGCGTGATGCGGAAGACCACGGATTATCCTACAGATGTTCACCATCACCTTTTGCACCGGTGCGCAAACATCAGCGCATTCTTACCCGACTCCTGTCCGCGTTGACTTTGGAAGGCGCCCAAAGGGCAGAGAAGCAAACCTGTGGGGAGAGAGAAGACGTTCAAGAAGGACTCACCTCTCGGAAGGAGAGTGACGCGAAGGAAGAGAAGACACAGCAGGGCTCGGGAGGAAGAACGCATGGCTACCTCAAGCCCAGAACCTCAGAGCTGGGAAGGCAGAGCCAGAGTCTCCACTGGGTCATAGTCGGAGGCAGAAGAGGAGAAAGCCCTGGGCGCTGGGGGCCGGGCACCCTCTCTCTCTCTCTCCCAGGGCCTGCTCGGGGGCTTTCTTCTCCTTGCGCACTTGGGAAATCTCTCTTGTGTTCTCTCTCTCTCTCTCTTCTGTGTCTTTTCCCAAGCTGTAAATCTTTCTTGGCAGGAGTGGCCACAGAAAACACCACCCCGCCTGCTGCTGCTGACTCTGAAAACTTCAGGGAGGGTCAAGGCAGCAGCAAGAGCAGCAGCAAAGGGGGAGAAAGGGCTCCAACCAATGACCAACTCTTGTCTCTTTTTCTTGTTTCTTTCTTTTTTCTTCCCTCCCTCTATCTCTTCCTTCTTTCCCCCCTCCTTTCTTTTCTTCCTCCCTTTATCTTTTCTCCTTACTCCCTTCATTTCTTCCCTCCCTTACCTTTTTCCTTCCTTCCTCCCTTCTTCCCTCCCTCCTTTCCTTTTTTCTATCTTCCTTTCCTCTATCTGTTCTTTCTTTTTTCTCTCCCTCCTTCCTTCCTTCCTTCCTTCCTTCCTTCCTTCCTTCCTTTTCTTCCTTCTTCTTCTTCCTTTCCTTCTGTTCTTTTCTTTTTTCTCTTCCTTCCTCCTCTTCCTTCCTCCTTCTTTTCTTTTTTTCCTTTCCTCTCTGTTCTTTCTTTTTTTTTCTCTCCTTCCCTTCTTCTTTTCTTTTTCTATCTTCCTTTCCTCTATCTGTTCTTTCTTTTTTCTCTCCCTCTCTTCCTTCCTTCCTTCCTTCCTTCCTCCCTTTTCTTTTTTCTATCTTCCTTTCCTCTATCTGTTCTTTCTTTTTTCTCTCCCTCTCTCCTTCCTTCCTTCCTTCCTTCCTTCCTTCCTTCTCTTTTGTCTATTTTCCTTTCCTCTATCTCTTTTTTTCTTTTCTCTCCTCTCCTTCCTTCCTTCCCTACTTCCTTCCTTTTCTCTTCCTTCCTTCTTCCTTCTTTTCTTCCTTTCCTCCTCTGTTTCTTTCCTTCCTTCTTTTTTTTTTTCTTTCTTCCCTCTCTTTCTTTCTTTCTTCCCTTTCCCTTCCTTCTCCTCCTTCTTCTTCTTTTCTTTTTTCTATCTTCCTTTCCTCTATCTCTTCTTTCTTTTTCTCCTCCCTCCTTCCCTCCTTCCCTCCCTTCCCTTCCTTCCTTCCTTCCTTCCTTTTCACTCTTTTTCTTCTTTCTTTTTCTCTTTCCTTTCTCCCTTTCTTTCTTTTTTCTCCCTCCCTCCCTTCTTTCTTTCCTTTTCTTTCATCCCTCCCTTCTTTTCTTTTTTTTTCTTTCTTCCTTCCCTTCTTTCTCACTTCTTTCTTCCTCTCCTCCCTTCCTTCCCTTCCTTCTTCTTTTTCTATCTTCCTTTCCTCTTTTTTTTCTTTTTCTTTTTCTCTTCACTCCTCCCTCCCTCTCCCTCCTTCCTTTCTTTTCTTCCTTCCTTTCTCCCTCCTTCTTTCCTCCTTTCCTTCCCTTCTTCCCTTTTCTCTTCCTTTTTTCCTTCCCCATCCCTCTTCTTTTTTTTCCCTCCCTTCTTTCTCTTCTTTCTTTCCTCCTCTCTTCCTTCTTTTCCCTTTTTTTTCTATTTTCCTTTCCTCTATCTCTTCTTTCTTTTTCTCTCTCCCTCCCTCTTTCTTCCTTCCCTCCCTCCTTTCTTTTTTTATCTTCCTTTCTTCTATCTTCTTTCTTTTTCTCTCCTTTCCCTCCTTCCTCCCTTCCTTCTTTTCTTTTCTCTTCCTTTCCTCTTCTCTTCTTTTTCTCTCCCTCCCTTCTTTTCCCTCCATTTTTATTCCCTCCTTCTTTTTCTATTTCTTCTTTCTTTTTCTCTCCCTCCCTCCCTCCCTTTCTTCCTTTCTTCCCTCCCTCCCTTCTTTTCTTTTTCTAACTTCCTTTCCTCTATCTCTTCTTTCTTTTCTCCTTCCTTCCTTCCTTCCCTCCCTTCTTTTCTTTTTTCTATTTTCCTTTCCTCTATCACTTTTTTCTTTTTTCTCTCTCCTTTCCTCCCTCTTTCTTTCCTCTTCTCTTTCTTTCTTTTTTTTTCTATTTTTTTTTTTCTTTTCTTTCTTTTTCCCCCTTCTTTCTTTCTTTCTTTCTTCCCTTTCTCCCTTCTTTTTTTTTCTCTTCCTCTTTTTCTTCTTTCTTTCTTCTTTCTTTTTTCTCCTTCTCTTCCCCCTCCCTCCCTTCTTTTCTTTTTCTTTTTTTTCTTTCTTCTTTCTTTCTTTCTTCTTTCCTCCCTTTTTTCTTTTCTCCCCCTTTTCTTTCCTTCCTTTCTCTTCTTTCTTCTCCTCCTTCCTTTTCTTCCTTTCTTCTTTTTCTTTCCTTTCCCTCATTTTTCTTCCTCCTGCCCTTTTTCCTTTCCCTCTTACCTTACTATCTTTCTTTCTTTCTTTCCTTCCTCCCTACTTTCTCCCTTCTTTTCTTCCCCCTCCCTCCCGCCTTTCTTTCTTCCATTCTTCCTTCCTTCCTCCCTTTTCTTCCTCCCTCCCTATCTCCCTTACTTCTCTCTTTCCCTCTCACCTTCCTTCTTTCCTTCCCTCCCTCTCTTGTTTTTTTCCTTTTCTCCTTTCTTTTCTCCCTTCTGTCCCTCCCTTCTTTCTCTTTCTCCCTCTCTCCCTCTTTTCTATCTCCCTTACTTCCTTTTATCCTTCCCTCTCACCTTTCTATTTTCTTTCTTCCTTCCCTTCCTCCTTTTCTCCCTTCCCTCCTTCTCCTTTCATTCATTCTTTCTTTCTTCCCTCCCTTCTTTTTCTCCCTCCCTCACTTTCTATCTCCCTTTCTTCCTTCCCTCCTTCCCTCTCACCTTTCTATCTTCCTTTCTGCCCTCCCTCCTTCCCTTTTTCCTCCTTTTCTCCCTCCTTTTTCTCTCTCCCTCCTTTTCTTCTTTCTTTCCTCCCTTCTTTCTTTCTCCATTCCTTTCTTCCGAGTGTGATGCAGCAGCCAAAAAGGCCAATGCGATTTTCAGCTGCACCAGGAACACAGCATTGAGCTCCAGCCTAAATAAATAAATATACTAAATATATAAATATATACTGTACACATACAAAATATATAAATATGCAAAATAAATAAATGAATATACTAAATATATAAATATCCAAAATATATAAATATACTAAATTAAAAAATTAATAAATGTACTAATATATAAATATCCGAAATAAATTAATAAATGATAGATATACTAAATATATATAGATATACTAAACATACAATATATATATAAATATATGAAATAAATAAAAAAGATAAATAAATATGCGAAATACGGTATATGAAACTAGCTGTACCCGGCACGCGTTGCTGTGCCCTATTTTGGAGATACGAGAAAGTCTGAGTATGTAAGGGTTGGAATTGATGTTAGTTATGGTCTTGGTGGGGCCATGGCTGTGTCGTTGTGGGTTGTTCTGGTGGGTGGGATGTTGAGGTCCTGTGGAGTTGTTGGTGTGTGGTGTTGCTGGCGTTCTGCAGAGCTTGTGGATATACAATGTTTTTTGTCTTTCCGCCTGCTGTGTTGATGTAGAGGTTGATGCTTGTGGGGGTGGGGTACTTTGGAAGTGAGTGGAGGTACTTGAAATCCCATCATCCATGGTGTGCCCTCCTCTAAACTGCAGTTGGATGGAGTGTGGGTCATGGGGGCACTGTGTGCCAAGTTGGGTCTTTATCGGTCTTGGTTCTGGGCCACAGTGGTCTGTGGGGAATGAAGGGTTTGAAAGTACTACAAATCCCATAATCCATAGAGGTACATCAAATCCCATCATCCATGGTCCACCCTCCTCCAAACTGCAGTGGAATGAAGCATGGGTCATAGGGGCTCTGTGTGCCAAGGTAGGTTACTGTAAATTCAGGCCATACACAATGTCCCATGAGCTGAGGCCTAGTCAGGAAATCAAGTTAATGAAGCCTTACTGTCAATTCGGAGCTTAAACAGCATTCCATTAAGTGAGGCCTAGTCAGGAAAATCATGTTAATGAAGCCTTACTGTCAATTCGGAGCTTAAACAGCATTCCATTAAGTGAGGCCTAGTCAGGAAAATCATGTTAATGAAGCCTTACTGTCAATTCGGAGCTTAAACAGCATTCCATTAAGTGAGGCCTAGTCAGGAAAATCATGTTAATGAAGCCTTACTGTCAATTCGGAGCTTAAACAGCATTCCATTAAGTGAGGCCTAGTCAGGAAAATCATGTTAATGAAGCCTTACTGTCAATTCGGAGCTTAAACAGCATTCCATTAAGTGAGGCCTAGTCAGGAAAATCATGTTAATGAAGCCTTACTGTCAATTCGGAGCTTAAACAGCATTCCATTAAGTGAGGCCTAGTCAGGAAAATCATGTTAATGAAGCCTTACTGTCAATTCGGAGCTTAAACAGCATTCCATTAAGTGAGGCCTAGTCAGGAAAATCATGTTAATGAAGCCTTACTGTCAATTCGGAGCTTAAACAGCATTCCATTAAGTGAGGCCTAGTCAGGAAAATCATGTTAATGAAGCCTTACTGTCAATTCGGAGCTTAAACAGCATTCCATTAAGTGAGGCCTAGTCAGGAAAATCAAGTTAATGAAGCCTTACTGTCAATTCGGAGCTTCCATTAAGTGAGGCCTAGTCAGGAAAATCATGTTAATGAAGCCTTATTAATTCAGAGCTTAAACAGCATTCCATTAAGGAGGCCTAGTCAGGAAAATCATGTTAATGAAGCCTTGTCAATGTCAGCATTCCATTAAGTGAGGCTTAAAAAAATCATGTTAATGAAGCCTCTGTCATTAAGCTTAAACAGCATTCCATTAAGTGAGGCCTAGTCAGGAAAATCATGTTAATGAAGCCTTACTGTCAATTCGGAGCTTAAACAGCATTCCATTAAGTGAGGCCTAGTCAGGAAAATCATGTTAATGAAGCCTTACTGTCAATTCGGAGCTTAAACAGCATTCCATTAAGTGAGGCCTAGTCAGGAAAATCATGTTAATGAAGCCTTACTGTCAATTCGGAGCTTAAACAGCATTCCATTAAGTGAGGCCTAGTCAGGAAAATCATGTTAATGAAGCCTTACTGTCAATTCGGAGCTTAAACAGCATTCCATTAAGTGAGGCCTAGTCAGGAAAATCATGTTAATGAAGCCTTACTGTCAATTCGGAGCTTAAACAGCATTCCATTAAGTGAGGCCTAGTCAGGAAAATCATGTTAATGAAGCCTTACTGTCAATTCAGAGCTTAAACAGCATCCCATTAAGTGAGGCCTAGTCAGGAAAATCATGTTAATGAAGCCTTACTGTCAATTCAGAGCTTAAACAGCATCCCATTAAGTGAGGCCTAGTCAGGAAAATCATGTTAATGAAGCCTTACTGTCAATTTTGGGCGTGGTCTGTGATTTGTAGGGGTTTAAATTTTCTGTGGGAAGTGAATTGGGTGTTTGCGTTGGCGACTGCCTCAGGCCTTTGCCTTATCCTCCTCTGCCAGTTTAGAGGGTCTGAATGTTGGCTGGCCAATAGAGGCGTTATGCAAATACTCCCTCACTGGCAACCAATCATGTTGTCAGAATGTAGAGGCCGGGAGATTCGCTGGCGGCCGCGGAGGACACTGGGAAATGTAGGTTTTCTTGTATAGTTGTTTTGGGGGCCTTCTAGGTTTTGGGGGGGAAAGTTTCTTTGCTAAAAACCTACCTTGCCTGAGGCCTATTTTTGCTGCCAAGCTTGGTGTGTCTGCCTTGTAAGGTTTCTCTGTCTCTGGCAGTCGTTCCATGACGGGACCTCCTTTATATAATAGATATATAAATATATGAAATAAATAGATAGATATACTAAATAAATAGATATACTAAATATATAAAATATATAAATATATGAAATAATTTAAAAATATATACTAAATAAATAAATATACAAAATATATGAAATATATAAATATACAAAATAAATAATATATAACAAAAATATTAATATACGAAATAAATAAGTATACAAAATATATGAAATATATAAATATACGAAATAAATAAATAGATATACTAAATAAATAGATATACAAAATATACAAAATATATAAATATATAAAATAAATAAAAAGATATACTAAATAAATAGATATACTAAATATATAAAATATATAAATATACGAAATAAATTAAAAATATATACTAAATATATAAATATACAAAATATATGAAATATATAAATATACGAAATAAATAACTAGATATACTAAATAAATAGATATACAAAATATACAAAATATATAAATATATAAAATAAATAAAAAAGATATACTAAATAAATAGATATACTAAATATATAAAATATATAAATATACGAAATAAATTAAAAATATATACTAAATATATAAATATACAAAATATATGAAATATATAAATATACGAAATAAATAAATAGATATACTAAAATAGATATACTAAATATACAATATATATAAATATATGAAATAAAAAGTTATGCTAAATAAATAAATATACGAAATATATAAATATACGAAATAAATAAATATACAAAATATATAAATATACAAAATAAATAAATATACAAATATAAAAATATAAATATACTAAATAAATAAATATACAAAAATATATGAAATATATAAATAAAAATAAATAAATATACAAAATATATGAAATATATAAATATACGAAATAAATAAACATACGAAATATACAAAAATATAAATATACAAAATAAATAAATATACAAAATATATGAAATATATAAATATACGAAATAAATAAATATACAAAATATATGAAATATATAAATATACGAAATAAATAAATATACGAAATATACAAAAATATAAATATATGAAATAAATAAATAAAATATACGAAATAAATAAATATACAAAATATACAAAATACATAAATATACTAAATGTGTGCGTCAGATTCTTGAAGAGGGTGGACGCGGTGCATTTTATGGCCATGCTTTTCACTTGAGGTCATATTAATGTTTCAATTGGGCGGCTTATTAAACATTTTTTAAAAAACTTTCCGAAACATTTATTATGATTCATTCGCCGTAACCCGCTTTCCGTCAGGCTTTATGGGGAAAAGACAGGAACGGATGTTTATGCTTTTGGAAATAAATAGTTTATAATGTTTCAAAAATACTTCAAAATAAGATAAATAATTATGCCAACATATTTTGCCTTAAAGCTCATGGTGTCGGTGAGTCAGCGCTCGGAAAAAGGGGAAAGTTGGGAATGTATAGCAAAGAGTATTGGACGGGTAATAGGGAAGGAGAGATCGTCATCTGGTAAATACATAGCGAACATTGAGCAAAGTTTCCAATCCTTGGTGAGAAAAGGGTATCTGAGTACCATATAAAAATTACCAGCCAATGCATGATTTTCCATCTTTCCGTGGGAACGAAAAGATCTGTGTTCGTTCACCTTATAGCCATTATATTTTGTATTTTACTGTGTTGTATTGTATTTTTAAAGGGCTTGGCTTCATGTTAGTCGCCCCGAGTCCCCATTGGGGAGATGGTGGCAGGGTATAAAATAAAGATTATTATTATTATCTATCTATGTACAGTATATAATAAAAGGCAGTGTTTGCGGGCGGTGGGTGGTGCGGAGGGAGGAATATGTGCCAGCGTTTCGATTGGCTGCCACTGTGGGATTATTTGCATAAAGGGCTCTGATTGGCCAGCCTCAGAATTCCAACATTCTACAGCCCCAGACAGAGGGGATTGGTTGCCACTGAAATGGTATTTGCATAAAGGACTCCGATTGGCCAACCACATTCCAACATTCTAAAGTGACTCTGAGAAAAAAAGAGGAAAGGCCTCAGGCAGTCAGCCACTGCGGCCCACAGCAATGACGGATCAGGACCAAACTTGGCAAACAGGGGGACCAATGGCCCACTTCACAACCTGATGTGGTTTAGGGCAGGAGGGGCCACGGATGATGGGATCTGCAATACCTTCGCCTGATTCACTTCCCAAACAAGACTGTAGCCCCTATAAATCACAGACCAGGCCCAAAATTGACAGTAAGGCTTCCTTAACATAATTTTCCTGACTAGGCCCCCAACAATGACAGAACAAGACCAAACTTGGCACACAGACCAAGGTGCACCATACATCCTGGTGCAGTTTGAGGGAGGATGGACCATGGATGATGGGACTTGCAGTACTTCAGTTCACTTCCTTAGAACACTGTGGTCCACACCAATGATGAATCAGGACCAAACTTGGCACACAGAGGCCCAATGGCCCACTTTACAAACCTGCTGCGGTTTACGGCAGGGTGACTCACAAACGATGGGATTTGCAGTAACTTCAGCCAATTCATTTCCCACAGAACATCGCAGCCCCTACAAATCAGAGACCAGGCCCAAACTTGGCACACAGAGTACCCATGACCCATTCTACGTCCTGGTACAGTTTTGAGTGGGACGGACCACGGGTGATGGGAGTGGAAGTACCTTCACTCACTTTCTGAGACCACTGCGACCCTCATCCAATGACTGATCAAGACCACACTTGGCACACAGAGCCCCCATGACCCACTCTACATCCTGGTGCAGTTTGGAGAACGGGGGACCATGGATGATGGGACTTCCAGTATCTTCCCTCACTTCCAGAGACCGCTGCAACACTCATCCAGCGAACGATTAAGACCAAATGTGACACACAGAGCCCCCATGACCCACTCTACACCCTGGTGCTGTTTGGAGGGGTGATGAACCATAGCCAATGGGACTCGCAGTACCTTCACTAAGTTCCTGAGACCACTGCAAGCCACACCAACATCTCATAGGAACCAACCTTGGCACACAATGCCTTCCTCAAATAACCCGGGCACTGGCGGGTCGTCAGCTAGTTATTATTATATTTGTTAACTCCATCAGTTCTTAAAGTTCGCTATGTTGGGCAAGTTTGCCCCAGATGCATCATTGAAAGGGTTCAGTGTGCTCCCTGGCTGGAAGGTGAACTACAACTCCCAGAAAGTTATAGGGTGAACTACAACCCCCAAACTCTTCCAGTAGTCAAATTCCGGCATATTAAGTATGTCAAGCTTGGTCCAGATGCAACGGTGTTTGGGTTCGCAGTGCTCTCTGGATGTAGGTGAACTACAACTCCCAGAAAGTTATAGGGTGAACTACAACTCCCCCAAATCAAGGTGAATTTGAACTACAACTCCCAAAGATCTCCAGGGTATTTTTTCAAGCTTGGTCAGATGGGGGCTGCTCTCTGGATGTAGGTGAACTGAAAGTTATAGCCAAGTCTGGTCCAATGCCCTCTTTGGTGGGGTTCAGTGTGCTCATTGATTACAGGCGGGTTCGCAGTGCTCTCTGGACTATCCCAAAAGTTATAGCCTACAGTACCCACTCCAGTGGTTTTTTTGTGGTCACTCCAAAATGCCCTCTTTGGTGGGGTTCAGTGTGCTCATTGATTACAGGCGAACTATAAATCCCAGTACCCACAACTCCAAAATGTCCCGGCCGATTCTCGTGACACCCAGGCGGTTGCTGATGTTACCTTCATCAGGAATCCTCCTCTCTTGTAAACATTGAAACAAGATCCCCGATTTGGTGACCTTAAAAGTGACACCCCAGGAAAGTTCACCATGAACCATTGACCCCCGTCTGACGCTTGGGATGTTTCACCAGTGCTATTTATAATGGGCATCGCTGGGGTCACTTCGGGTCGTCTTCTCCTGCCCTTGGTCCAACTCAAAAGCATTGATTTCATTCCCATTTGTGAACTCTAACTCTCCCAAGAAAACTACAACTTCCAGAATTCTATAGCATGGAGCCATGGCAGGTAAAATGGGCTCAAATTGCATTGATTATATATAGTGTAGACCAGTGTTTTTCAACCTTTTTTGAGCTGCGGCACCTTTTTTTACATTTCCAAAATCCTGGGGCACACCACCAACCAAAATGACACAAAATGACACTTCAACGCAGTAATACATATAGTTACTATGTTTTTAAATGTATTTATACACTCAGTGTGAAACCTGGACCTGTTTCGATGAACACAACATAGATAACCTGGCAGGAATGGCAGAAAAACACAAACTTCCCACACAGAACTCCCATAACCAAGAGAAAATACTATAAGAGTTTGGTGGGCATTGGCCTTGGGTTTTGGAGTTGTAGTTCACCTATATCCAGAGAGCACTGTGGACTCAAACAATGTTGGATCCGGACCAAACTTGGCCATGAATACTCAATATGCCCAAATGTGAACACAGATGGAGTTTGGGGAAAATAGACCTTGACATTTGGGAGTTACAGTTTCTGGGATTTATAGTTAACACACAATCAAAGAGCATCCTGAACTCTTGCAACAATGGAATTGGACCAAACTTGGCCTATTGAACTCTCATGACCAACAGAAAGTACTGAAAGGGTTTGCTTGGGAATTGACCTTGAGTTTGGAAGTTGTAGTTCACCTACACCCAGAGAGCACTGTGGACTCAAACAATGTTATGTTATGTTGTTTGTTTTCTATCCAGAATCACAATGTTGGAAGGGGGCTCACCACTTTAAGGTCCCTAAACAGGCATGGGAAAACTTCGCCCCTCTGGGTGCTTTGGACTCCAACTCCCACCATTCCTAACAGCCTGAGGCCCTTTCCTGCTTAAGTGGCTGAGGGGGGAAAAGGAAAAGGGCCTGAGGCTGCTAGGAATGGTGGGAGTTGGAGTCCAAAACACCTGATGATCGCTCACGGCACACTAGTGTGCCATGGCACACTGGTTGGGGAACACTGGTATAGATGCACCCAGAATGTAGAGCTGGTATGGGCAAAACCGGATGCAGACCCTTGGGCTCTTTTCTCAGGCTGTCCTTTCTCTCGCTATCCTATCCTTCCTTCTCTCTTCCTCCTCTCTTCCTCCTCCCCTCCCTCTTTCTCCTTGTTTCCATCCTTTTGTCTGTCCTTCCTCTCCTCCCTCCCTCCCTTCCCTCCCGCCCTCTTTTTCCCTTCCTCTTATTTCCCTTCCACTCTTTTGCCTTCCTTCCCTCTCTTCCTCTTTCTCCTTCCTTTCTTCCTTTTGCCTTCCTTCCCTCTCTTTCTCTTTCCTTTCTTCTTTCCCTTTTTTCTTTCCTTCCTTCTCCCTTTCCTCCCTCCCTCTTTCTCCCTCCCTCAATTCCTTTCCGCCCTGTCCTCCTTCCTTCCTTTTTCCTTCCTTCCTTCTCCTTCCTTCCTTCTTACCTTCTCTCCTTCCTTTCCTTCCCTTCCACCCTTTCATCCTTCTTATCCTCTCTCCTTCCTTCCTTCTCTATTTTCTTCCTTCCTTCCCTTTCCCTTCCCTTCTAGCTTTTCGTCCTTCCCTCCGTTTTCCTTTTCTTCCTTTTCTCTTTCCTTTCCGCTTACCTTCCTCCCTTCCCTCCCTCTTTCTCCTTCCATCCTTCCCTTCTTCCCTTTCTTCCTTCCTTCTCTTTTGTCCTAGCTTCCTTCCCTCTCTCCCTCTTTCTCCTTCCATCCTTCCCTTCTTCCCTTTCATCATTCCTTCCTTCTCTCTTTTTCCTTCCTCCTTCCCTTCCATCCGTCCTTTCCGCCCTTTAATCCTTCCTTCCCTTTTGCCCTACCTTCCTTCCCTCTCTCCCTCTTCCTCCTTCCATCCTTCCCTTCCTCCCTTTCGTTCTTCCTTCTTTTCCCCTTTTTTCTTTCCTTCCTACTTCCTTCCCTTCTTTCCCTTCCTTCCTCCCTTTCATCCTTTCATCCTTCCTTCCTTCCTTCCTTCCTTCCTTCCTTCCTTCCTTCCTTCCTTCCTTCCTTCCTTCCCTCTCTCTTTCTCATTCCTCCCTTCCACACGTGCGATTCTAAGGCGCTTCCCTTTTTTCAAGAAGTTTCTAGAAGGGGAAGTGTGTGCCTTCGAATCCATGCAGGCCGCATTTCTTCCCGCGCTTCGAGGGGCTGATCTTAGGCGGCCTCTTCTTTCCCCCTTCGGATTCTATCGGAGTGACTTGGTGGCAAAGAAGGCAGGCTCACCGTCCCAGCTCCCACGTGCCCGAAATGCCTGCTGGTACCTAAATGCAATCACTTTGGATCAGGGCACCCATCATCTGATGGCGCCCGGAGGCGGCCGCCTTGTCGCGCCGCGCCGGCCGCTCTGAGGGAGCAGAAGAATGCAAAGTGATGCTTCCGACAGGCATGGCATTTGGAGGAGCCGAGGGACAACTGGGGAAAGTGGCATTCTTTAGCCCGGAGTCGGGTAGCAGCACATGGAAGGGCAGGCTGGGAGAGAAAATTGTAGAAACAATTTTCCACATTTGGACTTCGATGCCAGTCTGCATCCTTCCTGCAATTAATTGCATCCTTTCAATGCTATTTTCTGAATCAGCTGATGTGGTCTATCCAATGCAATTTTCTGAATCGGCTGATGTGGTCTATCCAATGTAATTTTCTGAATCAGCTGATGTGGTCTATCCAATGTAATTTTCTGAATCGGCTGATGTGGTCTATCCAATGTAATTTTCTGAATCAGCTGATGTGGTCTATCCAATGTAATTTTCTGAATCAGCTGATGTGGTCTATCCGATGCAATTTTCTGAATCGGCTGATGTGGTCTATCCGATGCAATTTTCTGAATCAGCTGATGTGGTCTATCCAATGTAATTTTCTGAATCAGCTGATGTGGTCTATCCAATGTGATTTCTGAATCAGCTGATGTGGTCTATCCAATGTAATTTTCTGAATCAGCTGATGTGGTCTATCCAATGTAATTTTCTGAATCAGCTGATGTGGTCTATCAGCAATGTAATTTTCTGTAATTTTCTGAATCAGCTGATGGGTCTATCCAATGTAATTTTTTCTGAATCAGCTGATGTCTATCCAATGTAATTTTCTGAATCAGCTGATGTGGTCTATCCAATGTAATTTTCTGAATCAGCTGATGTGTCTATCCAATGTAATTTTTCTGAATCAGCTGATGTGGTCTATCTTTTCTGAATCTGATCCAATTTTCTGAATCAGCTGATGTGGGTCTAAATTTTTTTCTGAATCAGCTGATGGTGAATTAGCTGATGTGGTCTATCCAATGTAATTTTCTGAATCAGCTAATGTGGTCTATCCAATGTAATTTTTCTGAATCAGCTGATGTGGTCTATCCAATGTAATTTTCTGAATCAGCTGATGTGGTCTATCCAATGTAATTTTCTGAATCAGCTGATGTGGTCTATCCAATGTAATTTTCTGAATCAGCTGATGTGGTCTATCCAATGTAATTTTCTGAATCAGCTGATGTGGTCTATCCAATGTAATTTTCTGAATCAGCTGATGTGGTCTATCCAATGTAATTTTCTGAATCAGCTGATGTGGTCTATCCAATGTAATTTTCTGAATCAGCTGATGTGGTCTATCCAATGTAATTTTCTGAATCAGCTGATGTGGTCTATCCAATGTAATTTTCTGAATCAGCTGATGTGGTCTGTAATTTTCTGATCCATGTATCCAATGTAATTTTTTCTGAATCAGCTGATGTGGTTATCCAATCCAATGTAATTTTCTGAATCAGCTGATGTGGTCTATCCAAATGTAATTTTCTGAATCAGCTGATGTGGTCTATCCAATTTTTTCTGAATCGCTGATGGTCTATCCGATGTAATTTTCTGAATCAGCTGATGGGTCTATCCAATGCAATTTTCTGAATCTGAATCAGCTGATGTGGTCTATCCAATGTAATTTTCTGAATCAGCTGATGTGGCCTATCCAATGTAATTTTCTGAATCAACTGATGTGGTCTGATGTCCAATGTAATTTTCTGAATCAGCTGATGTGGTCTATCCAATGTAATTTTCTGAATCAGCTGATGTGGTCTAACAATGCAATTTTCTGAATCAGCTGATGTGGTCTATCCAATGCAATTTTCTGAATCAGCTGATGTGGTCTATCCAATGCAATTTTCTGAATCAGCTGATGTGGTCTATCCAATGTAATTTTCTGAATCAGCTGATGTGGTCTATCCATTGCAATTTTCTGAATCAGCTGATGTGGTCTATCTAATGCAATGCTATCCAATACTAATGTTGGAGAGTAGTCCCTGGTCAAAGTGGTCCCTGGTGAAAAAAAGGTTGGGGACCACTCCAGTAGATTGAGTTATTCATGAGGCTTGCGTGTGCCAAGTTTGGTCCAGGTCCATCTCTGTGGAAGTCACAGTTTCTCTGGTTGAGGGGAACTACAACTCCCAGAAAGGAAGGTCAATTTCCCCCAAACCTCTCCAGGAATCAAATTTCAACATATCAGGTCTGTGAGCCAAGTTTGGTCCAGATACATGTGTGCCAAGTTTGGGTGTTTGGGTCCACAGTGATCTCTGCAGGTAGGCCAAGTTTGGTCCAGATACACCTGACTCCTTATTTGAGATGGGCTTCATGATCTATTCCGAGTCTACGAACGGTCTATTTGGCGTCGTCGCAAGGTTTCTACTGTAGAGAAGTGGAGCCAAACTCCAAACCTGAGAGCCAAAGGGGAGAGTCTCACGGCATTGCGCTGCCTATAGAGCATGATCATATTTTTCCAAGAGCACTGCAGGCCAAAACGCACGTATGTGCATACATTGGATTACGCCACGACGTTTGGCTACAGGAATGGAAGATCCAGATCACTGTATTTGCTCCCGAGGGCTGTTGGTTTAAAAGTAAATTAATATATTGACAGCCTGAGACGGTAACTTGCGAACAGGCCAAGGGAAGAGTTGTGTTGTTGTGTGTCGACAGCTTCTCTTTGGTTGGGGTTTCTGTCTTGGCAGACGAGACAGAGGAAGGATAATGAGAAACGGATGGACGGAGAGACGGTGGAAAGATGCCGTTTGTCAATTGCTCTGCCGATGTCAGACAGGAATCCAGGGAGTTCTAGTTTGGGGTGAGGGTGGGGGAGTTTGGAAGCAGCGCTCTTTGGCCAAGAAGGTGAAAGACCTTGTGAAACTACAGCTCCCGGGATTCTGTGGCCGTTAAAGCAGTGCCAAACTGCATTCATTCTACAGTGTAGACCTAGTATGGCCTGGGGGCCGGATGTGGCACCTTGGGCTCTGTTCTCAGGCCCTCCTCTCTCTCACCATCCTTCCTTCTTTCTCTCTTTCCTTCCTTCCTCCTTTAGTTCCCTACTTCCCTCTTTCTCCCTCCATCCATCCTTCCATCCTTCCCTCTCTCTTTCTTTTCCTTCCTTCCTCCCTTCCCTCCCTCCTTTTTCTTTCCTTCCTTTCCTCTTTCCTCCCTCCCTCCATCTTTCTTTTCCTTCCTTCCTTCCCTTTTCTTTCCTTCCTTCCCTCTTCACTCCATCCCTCCTTCCCTCTCTCTTTCCTTCCTTCCTTCCTTCCTTCCTTCCTTCCATTTTCTTTCCTTCCTTCCCTCTCTCCTGCTTGCCTCTCTCTTCCTTCTCCTTCCTTCCCTTTTTCCCTCTTCTCCCCATCCCTCCTTCCCTCTCTTTTCCTTCCTTCCTTCCCTCCCTCCCTTTTCTTTCCTTCCTTCCCTCTCTCCTCCCTCCCTCCTTCCCTCTCTCTTTCTTTTCCTTCCTTCCTTCCTTCCCTCCCTTTTTTTCCTTCCTTCCCTCTCTCCTGCTTCCTTCTCTCTTTCTTCTCCTTCCTCCCTCCCTCCCCTCTCCCTTTCTTCCTTCCTTCCCTCTTTCCTCCCTCCCTCTCTCCTTCTTTTCCTTCCTTCCTTCCCTTTTCTTTCCTTCCTTCCCTCTTTCCTCCCTCCCTCCTTCCCTCTCTCTTTCTTTTCCTTCCTTCCTTCCTTCTTTTCCTTCCTTCCCTCCCTCCCTTTTCTTTCCTTCCTTCCCTCTCTCCTGCTTCCCTCACTCTTCCTTCTCCTTTCTTCCCTTTTCTTCCTTCCCTCTTTCCTCCCTCCCTCCTTCTCTCTCTCTTTCTTTTCCTTCCTTCCTTCCTTCCTTCCCTCCCTCCCTTTTCTTTCCTTCCTTGCCTCTCTCCTCCTTCTCTCTCTTCTCCTTCCTTCCTTTCCTTTTCTTCCCTCTTCCCTCCCTCCCTCCTTCCCTCTCTCTTTCTTCTCCTTCCTTCCTTTCCTTTTCTTCCCTCTTTCTTCCCTCCCTCCCTCTTTCCCTCTCTCTTGCTTTTCCATCCATCCTTCCTTCCTTCCTTCCCCTCATTCCCTCTTTCCTCCTTCCTTCCCTCCCCCTTCCCTCCATTTTCTTTCCCTCCTTCCCTCTCTCCTCCTTCCCTCTCTCTTCTCCTTCCTTCCCTTTTCTTCTTTCCCTCTTTCTTCCCTCCCTCCCTCCTTCCCTCTCTCTTTCTTTTCCTTCCTTCCTCCTTCCCTCCCTCCCTCCCTTTCTTACATCCCTCTCTCCCTCCCTCCTTTCTTCGCTTTCATCCTTCCCTCTCTTTCTCATTCTTTCCTTCCTTCCCTTTTGTCTCTCCTTCCTTCTCTCTTTCCTTCCTCCCTCCCTTCCATTCTTCCATACTTCCCTCTCTCCTCCCTCCTTCCCTCTAGAATCATAGAATCATAGAGTTGGAAGAGACCTCATGGGCCATCAAGTCCAAGAAGCAGGAACATTGCATTCAAAGCACCCCCAACAGATGACCATCCAGCCCACTATGAACTTGCTGACCGAAAAGTCGGTGGTTCAAATCCGGGGAGCAGGGTGAGCTCCCACTGTCAGCCCCAGCTTGTGCCAACCTAGCAGTTCAAAAATACACAAATGTGGGTAGATCAATAGGTACCGCTCCGGCAGGAAAGTAACAGCGCTCCTTGCAGTCATGCTGGCCACATGACCTTGGAGGTGTCTACAGACAATGCCGGTTCTTCGGCTTAGAAATGGAGATGAGCACCAACCCTCCAGAGTCGGACATGGACTTAATGTCAGGGGAAACCTTTACCTTTACCTATTCTATTATTATTATTATTACATTTATTATTTTAATCTATTTATTATTATTGTTATTATTTCATTTATTATTTCACTCTATTTATTATTTTATTGTTGTTATTATTACATTTATTATTTCACTCTATTATTATTATTACATTTATTATTTTACTTTATTACTACATTTATTATTTCATTCTATTTATTATTGTTATTATTACATTTATTATTTTACTCTATTTATTATTATTGTTATTATTACATTTATTATTTCACTCTATTATTGTTATTATTACACTTACTATTTTACTCTAATTATTATTACATTTATTATTTTACTTTATTTATTATTTTATTGCTACTATTACATTTATTATTTCACTTATTATTATTGTTATTATTACATTTATTATTTCTCTCTATTTATTTATTATTGTTACTATTACATTTATTTATTGTTATTATTACATTTATTATTTCTCTCTATTTATTATTGTTACTATTACATTTATTATTTTACTTTATTATTACATTTATTATTTCACCCTATTTATTATTGTTACTATTACATTTATTATTTTACTTTATTATTACATTTATTATTTCATTCTATTTATTATTGTTATTATTACATTTATTATTTCACTCTACTTCTTATTGTTATTATTGCATTTATTATTTTACTATATTATTACATTTATTATTTCACTCTACTTCTTATTGTTATTATTACACTTACTATTTTACTCTAATTATTATTACATTTATTATTTTACTTTATTTATTATTTTATTGCTACTATTACATTTATTATTTCACTCTACTTATTATTGTTATTATTACATTTATTATTTCTCTCTATTTATTATTGTTACTATTACATTTATTATTTTACTTTATTATTACATTTATTATTTCACCCTATTTATTATTGTTACTATTACATTTATTATTTTACTTTATTATTACATTTATTATTTCACTCTACTTCTTATTGTTATTATTGCATTTATTATTTTACTTTATTATTACATTTATTATTTCACTCTATTTATTATTGTTATTATTATTTATTATTTTACTTTATTATTACATTTATTATTTCATTCTATTTATTATTGTTATTATTACATTTATTATTTCACTCTACTTCTTATTGTTATTATTGCATTTATTATTTTACTTTATTATTACATTTATTATTTCACTCTATTTATTATTGTTACTATTACATTTATTATTTTACTTTATTATGACATTTATTATTTCACTCTATTTATTATTATTACATTTATTATTTCACTTTATTTATT
The DNA here is from genome assembly GCA_030556195.1 of Anolis apletophallus. Lineage (NCBI taxonomy): Eukaryota > Metazoa > Chordata > Lepidosauria > Squamata > Anolidae > Anolis > Anolis apletophallus. The sequence continues at coordinate 4,447,388 of JARBWK010000017.1, read as the reverse complement.
ATTGTTAACATTAAATTTATTATTTCACTCTATTTATTATTGTTATAATTACATTTACTATTTTACTTTATTATAACATTTATTATTTTACTGACAGTAGCTTTGAAGAGGCTGTATGCTGAGCCTCTTGCTCAGAAAGCTATAGAAAACAGATCATTGCCGGGAGTAGTGACTTAATCCTCCGACACTTGCAGACCATAATATTGACAAGTTTGAGGGATTTTGCGGCTTGCTCCGGTTTGACCCCTCAGCTGCACTCCAGAGAGACCGGGCCAGATGTTTACAGCTGGCCAAAACAAACTTAAGTTTGGTCCCTTGGACATCTGTCCAGATAGAGCAGGCTTCCCTAGAGCATGTGTGTGCATCAAGCAGAATAATGACAATAGTAATGAACCGGATGTGGTGGAATGAAAATCAGTTAGCACACTCACCAGCTGATGTTTTACATGCTCAGACATAGGAGACACTTCTCTCCTATTGATGCTGCCTAGAATCGCATTGGCCTTCTTAGACACTCTATCACAGTCATACATATAGTTAATATGTTTTTAAATGTATTTATACACTCAGTGTGAAACCTGGGCCTGTTTCGATGAACACAACATAGAGATCCTGGCAGGAATGGCAGGAAAGCCGGCTGGGAAGAGAGCGGCCAGACGGAAGCACACTCTGAGGCAGAGAGTTCCACTGCTGAACAGCTCTCACAGTCAGGGAGTTCTTCCTAATGTTCACCCTCCTACACAGACATGCTTTTCTGCCTGCACTGTTGTGCGCGCTCTCTCTCTCTCTCTCTCTCTCTCTCTCTCTATGTGTGTGTGTGTGTATGCGTGTATAATGTTCCTTTGTAGGATTAACATAACTCAAAAACCACTGGACAAATTGCTGCCAAATTTGGCCACAAAACATACTAATACTAACCCAAGGAGGGACCATCAGTCAAAGCATTAATTTTTGTCATTTGGGAGTTGTAGTTGCTGGGAGTTATAGTTCACCCGCAATCAAAGAGCACTCTGAACTCCACCAATGATGGAATGGAATCAAACTTACCACACAGACAGGGGCGGTCTGAGATAATTTCGCATGGTAGGCGAAAATTATTTCGGCGCCCCCCCCCCAACATAATTTTTGGGCCTTACCTTGCGTTCCTCCCACGCGCCGCCCTCTGCAACGCCCGTGCGTGGGGCGGCAGCGGGCACCAGGAAGCGCTAGGAGAGGCCTTATCTCACGCATGCGCTGTGCCTACGGAGCTCCGTTGGCACAGCGCATGCGCGGAGGCCGACGCCCCCGTCCGTGCTGCTGCTGCGTCGCCTGCCCGGCGCATGCGCTGTCCCTATGGAGCTCTCGAGCGGTCCGTTGGCACTGCGCATGCGCGCGGGAGGGGGACACGCGCGTACGCTATCCCCACGGAGCTCTCTTGTGCTCCGTAGGCACAGCGCACGCGCGTCGCCCTCCGCGCGCATGCGCTGTGCCTACGGAATTCAAGAGAGCTCCATAGGGACAGCCCATGCACGCGGGAGGGCGCTGCGCGCATGCGCTGTGCCTACGGAGGCTCCGTAGGCACAGCGCATGCGTGCGTCGCCCTCTCCCGCGCGCATGCGCTGTCCCTATGGAGCTCTCTTGAATTCCGTAGGCACAGCGCATGCTTGTGGGCGACGCGCGCTGCGCTGTGCCTACGGAGCACAAGAGAGTCCGTAGGGATAGCGTCGCAGTGTCCCCATCCCACGCGCATGCGCTGTGCCTACGGACCTCTCTTGCGGGCCGTAGGCACAGCGCACGCGCGCGTCGCCCTCCGCGCGCATGCGCAGTGCCTACAGACCGCAAGAGAGGTCCATAGGCACCTGCGCATGTGCGTGGAGATTTACGCACGCATGCGCAGTGCCTACGGACCTCTCTTGCGGTCCGTAGGCACAGCGCATCTTGCCGCGAAACCGCGCAGCGCAGCAGCAAGGCGGGGCGACGCCTCGGCGCTGCGGGGCGGCGCCTCACGATGGCGCCCCACCCGCAGCGTCCAAGATGGCGTTCTGGCGACCGCGTAGGGGCCGCGTAATGGCAAAGACCGCCCCTGCACACAGAACTCCCATAACCAAGAGTTTGGTGGGCATTGACCTTGAGTTTTGGAGTTGTAGTTCACCTATATCCAGAGAGCACTGTGGACTCAAATAATGATGGGCGGGCCTCTTCCTCATGGGGTAGGGGACACTTCACCCCTTTCCGACCCTCCCTCCGCTCACCTCAGCCTCTCTGCCGGCCGTTCCTCCTCCATGATGGCGACGCAGCGGTAGAGAGACAGAGCGCACGCGAGCGAGGGGAAGGCGCGGCTGCGCAGAGGAGCCACCCCCTCGCCTCACACTTGAGCGAGCACGAGGGAAAGAGCGGGCCGGGGCGAGGAGGAAGCGGCCTCCGGCGCCGCTGCTGCTTTTCCTTCGGACTCTGAGGGGAAGGATGGCGCGGACGGCTCGGGCGAAGACGGGAGGAGGCACGGGAACAACAGCAGGGAGAGGGACAACAATAACAACAGCAGCAGCCGCCATAGCAGCCTCCTTCTTCTCCCGCGGCACACCTGATGATCTCTCATGGCACACTCGGTTGGAAAACACCGTCCTAGATCCCTTTCACATGGACTGTATTCAAGCCAGGTTGTCACCAATCCTATATCTGTGCATTTCATATCTCATGGCAAATGATGCCCTTGTGTTTATTTATTTATTTATTTATTTATTTATTGTTCACTCTTGTATTCCGCTCCTCCCAGCAGGCTCGGGGCGGATAACAATAAAAAATACACGGGCGGCATGTCACTAACAAGTCGACATGTGACCCTACAATTAATACACATAAAAACATAAAACCACATTAAAACAATCTACATCGTCATATACGGGAAGAGAGGACATATGGCATAGTTCTTGGTCCGGTGAGCCTAGTTGAAAGCTAGGCCGAAGAGGGCCGTCTTGCAGGCCCTCCAGAACGGGGCCAGATCCCAGATAGCTCGGGTACTGTCCGGGAGGGCGTTCCAGAGCACCGGTGCCGCCACGGAAAAGGTCCTTTGTCTAGTCGTCGATAAGTGGCAGGAGCGGACAGATGGAACTGACAACAGATTTTGTTCGTCTGAGCGCAGTGATCTCGGGGGAGAGTACGGGGTAAGGCGGTCCCTCAGGTACGCAGGCCCTAGGCCGTGCAAGGCCTTGAAGGTCAGAACCAGCACCTTGAAGGCAATTCGGTACTCGATGGGAAGCCAGTGCAGTTGCCGGAGGGTAGGTGTAATGTGCTCCCTTGCCGGCACTCCTGCCAGCAAGCAAGCGGCGGCATTCTGCACTAGCTTGAGTTTCCGAATTGTCGACAGGGGAAGGCCAACGTAGAGGGCATTACTGTAGTCTAGTCTCGAGATGACCGTCGCTTGGATTACCGTGGCCAGGTCATCCCTGGACAGGTAGGTGCCAGTCGCCTAGCCTGCCGGAGGTGATAGAATGACGTCCTGCTGACCACGGAGACCTGGGCCTCCATGGTCAGCGAGGAGTCCAACACAACCCCCAAGCTCTTAACCGACGGCGATGGGTTAAGCCGCTCGCCGTCCAGGGTAGGCAACCGGCACCCACCCAGCCCAGGCCGACCAGGCCACAGGATCTCCGTCTTCGATGGATTCACCTTCAGCCGGCTGGCACGCAGCCAACCAGTCACGGCTTCGAGGCATAGATGGAAACAATCGGGTACGGAGTCCGGCCTGCCGTCCATTCTCAGCAGAAGCTGGGTGTCATCAGCGTACTGATAACACTCCAGACTCCCTCCTTTAAGGTGTGGTTGGAGAAGTTAGGGGATTTCATGGTTCTCTCTGTGAGAAATCTGACTCGGAAAGTGCAAGGCTTCAAGGTTGGTCAGAGGAGCCAGAAACTGCAACATTAGATAAGGAGTTAGGCGAAGAGCTAATACAGAAGGCTCCCAGGAAGAAACGACTGGAGCTATGGAGATCAACTAAGGTCTTTGTTTACAGATCAGAGCAGAATATAGGCATTGCAGGTCAAAGCGATTGCATTGGAAAGTTGTGGGGGGAAACCATGGGAAATGAAATGATTTCATGGGTGTCTATTAAATAGCAAGTTGTTTACCTAAGGGTTAGTTCAGGCTACGTGGCATTCAAGTGAGAAGCTAGGCCTGAGTTCTCTGGTTCTTGTTTAAAGTCAAGCCTTGGTTTTAGATTCAAGTATTCTGGAGGTTTCTATGTTCCTTTTTTTTGGGGTTTCCTGTTCTGGTTTTACTAAGTATACCTTTTGCTTGCGGACTGAACCTCTTCTTGTGACTTTGGGCTAGGCCTGGACTGTGTTACCTTTGAATCTGTATGGAATCTGCATTATAACTCTATTCCCAATTCACTTCTGACATGATAAATAAATAAATAACAATAATAAATAAAATCTATGCATATAATAAAAGTCAGTGTTTGCGGCGGGAGGTGCGGAGGAATATGTGGCAGCGTTTCGATTGGTTGCCACTGTGGGATTATTTGAATAAAGGACTCTGATTGGCCAGCCTCAGAACTCCAACATTCTAAGGCAACAGACAGAGGGGATTGGTTGCCACTGAGGGAGTATTTGCATTAAGGACTCTGATTGGCCAGCATCCAAGAATCCAAGACTCTACATTCAAACAACATGATTGGTTGCCACTGAGGGAGAATTTGCAAACCCGGCTCCGATTGGCCAGCATTCCTACATCCCAAATCTCAAAGGTGACAGAGAGAGTACTTCACAGAGAGTCTTCCTTTAGCTGATTATACAAACTAGGCCTCAGCCTCAATTGACAGTAAGGCTTCCTCAACTTGACTCTCCTGGCTAGGCCTTAGCCTGAATTCACAGTAAGACTTACTTAACTTGATTTTCCTGACTAGGCCTCAGTTAATGGGACATTGTGTATGGCCTGAATTAACAGTAACCAACCTTGGCACACAGAGCCCCCATTACCCATGCCACTTTCTACTGCAGTTTGGAGGAGGGAGGACCATGGATGATGGGACTTGAAGTACATCCACGGATTATGGGATTTGTAGTACTTTCAAACCCTTCATTCCCCACAGACCACTGCGGCCCTGAACAAAGACCATAAAGACTACATTTGGCACACAGTGCCCCCATTACCCAATCAACATCCTACTGCAGTTGAGAGGAGGGCGGACCATGGATGATGGGATTTCAAGTACCTCCACTCACTTCCGGAGCCCACTGCGACCCTCATCCAGTGACTGATCAAGACCAAACTTGGCACACAGAGCCCCCATGACCCACTCTACATGCTGCTGCAGTTTGAAGGAGGAGGGACCATGGAAGATGGGAGTTGCAGTACCTTCACTCACGTACTGAAACCACTGCGCCCCTCATCCAATGACTGGTCGAGACCACACACATAACGTCCATTACCCCCTTTACATCCTGGTGAGGTTTAGGGGAGGTGGACCACGGATTATGGGATTTTTAGTACTTTCACATGCTTTACTTCCCACAGACCACTGTGCCCCCAACCAAGAACAATTCAGACCAAACTTGGCACACAGTGCCCCTATGACCCACTCTACATTCTACTGCCGTTTGGAGAAGAGTGGACCATGGATGGGACTTGAAGTACCTCAACGGATTATGGGATTTGTAGTACTTTCAAAGTTTTCCTTTACCACAGACCACTGCAGCCCTGAACAAAGACCTATAAAGACTACACTTGGCACTCTGTGCCCCCATGACCCAGTCTCCATCCTTCTCCAGTTTAGAGGAGGGCGGACCGTGGATGATAGGACTTCAACTACCTCTACTCAGTGCCCAAGAGTGCTGCGGTCCCCAACAAAGAGCGATAAAGACCATACTTGGCACACAGAGCCCCCATGACCCACCCTGTCTTCTACTGCAGTTTGGAGGAGGGTGGACTGTGGATGATGGGACTTCAACTACCTCTACTCATTGCCCAAGAGTGCTGCAGTCCCCAACAAAGACCGATAAAGACCATACTTGGCACACAGAGCCCCCATGACCCACTCTATCTTCTACTGCAGTTTGGAGGAGGGTGGACTGTGGATGATGGGACTTCAACTACCTCTACTCATTGCCCAAGAGTGCTGCGGTCCCCAACAAAGACCGATAAAGACCATATTTGGCACACAGAGCCCCCATGACCCACCCTGTCTTCTACTGCAGTTTAGAGGAGGGTGGACTGTGGATGATGGGACTTCAACTACCTCTACTCATTGCCCAAGAGTGCTGCGGTCCCCAACAAAGACCGATAAAGACCATACTTGGCACACAGAGCCCCCATGACCCACCCTGTCTTCTACTGCAGTTTGGAGGAGGGTGGACCATGGATGATGGGACTTGAAGTACCAAAGACCAACCTTGGCACCCAATGCCTTTCTCAAATAACCCGGGCACCGCCGGGTCCCCAAGCTAGTAATAAATAAATAACAATAAATAAATAGCGTACTAAGGGCAAAGATCTCTGAATACGGCCATTGTTTCGTTGGCGGCATATTTGGCCACCATCCACTCGTGGTAATGTACGCATCTACGGGTGGGCATGGGTGCCCTTCTGAGAGGGAGAAAAACTTGGCATGAGTGGGAGGTGGCATTGTTCGCAAGCCTTTTCCCCACAAAAGAGGCTTTCTTGGCTCCTCGGAAAGGTTAGTGACACATCATTTGGGTTTCTGGAAGGGACGTGGGGGGCTCTGACCACACGGAAAACAAATCTCCCCAAAATTCAATGGGATCCTCTCGGAGTTTATGCCGAACCCGTAGAGCATAAGAGAGCTGTTTATAGTCTAGGATGAGCTTTTCAAGGGCAGTTCTTTCCCATTATGGCGTACAACAAACAGGGCCTTTGACTCCATTTCAAAGCAAATGCCACGCTCGATTTAGCGGTCCCTTCAAGCGAAGGGGCTTCAAGGGAAGTTCTCCCACTCAGACTTGGAGAATTTGGTCCTCGGCCAAAAGCGATGACGGTGTCGCCTCCAAATGCATGTCAACAGAGGATCCCACACTGGCATCACACACTGGGCTTCCATTGTCAACAATGGGTCCAGTACCACACTGAGACTCTTGATGGTAGTGAAGTCGAGGCCCAGAGCCCCTGTTTCATTGGCCTGCAGCAGGGAGCGCCACAGTTCCTAAAATGCCTCCATTGGACCAACATGGCTGGTCAGCGCAGGCCCGGATCATGGCCTTTGGCCGCCCAAGGCCAAAGGCACTGCCCCCACATCCAGCTCCGCCCAGCCACCGGCTCCGCCCCCTCCCCGCTGCCGCCCCTCCCTCGGGTCCGCCCCCCGCCGGCGCGAGGAGGAGGAGGAAGGAAAGTCCCACCCCCGGAGCCGATGCTGCGCATGCGCGGCAATGGCCCCAAGGGCGGGGCCTCCCCACGGCTCGCCCCTCCCTCCCGGGGCCGTGACGTGCCGGCCGCCTCAGATTTCGCCGCTTCTGAGGCGGGCGGCATGCCGCGGCCTTGGGAGAAAGGGGCGAGCTGTGAGGGAGCATCTCCCCCGCGGTTCGCCCCTCCCTCCCGGGGGCGTGACATGCCGCCCGCCTCAGATTTCGCCACTTCTGAGGCGGGCGGCATGCTGCAGCCTTGGGAGTGAGGGGCGAGCTGTAGGGGAGCATCTCCCCGCGGTTCGCCCCTCCCTCCCGGGCTGTGACATGCCGGCCGCCTCAGATTTCGCCGCTTCTGAGGCGGGCGGCATGCTGCGGCCTTGGGAGAAAGGGGCGAGCTGTGAGGGAGCATCCCCCGCGGTTCGCCCCTCCCTCCCTGGGCTGTGACATGCCGGCCGCCTCAGATTTCGCCGCTTCTGAGGCGGGCGGCATGCCGCGGCCTTGGGAGAAAGGGACGAGCTGTGAGGGAGCATCTCCCCCGCGGTTCGCCCCTCCCTCCCGGGGCCGTGACATGCCGGCCGCCTCAGATTTCGCCGCTTCTGAGGCGGGCGGCATGCCGCGGCCTTGGGAGAAAGGGCGAGCTGTGAGGGAGCATCTCCCCCGCGGTTCGCCCCTCCCTCCCGGGGTTGTGACATGCCAGCCGCCTCAGATTTCGCCACTCCTGAGGCAGGCGGCATGCCGCGGCCTTGGGAGAAAGGGGCGAGCTGTGAGGGAGCATCTCCCCCGCGGTTCGCCCCTCCCTCCCGGGGCCGTGACGTGCCGGCCGCCTCAGATTTCGCCGCTTCTGAGGCGGGCGGCATGCCGCGGCCTTGGGAGAAAGGGGCGAGCTGTGAGGGAGCATCTCCTCCGCGGTTCGCCCCTCCCTCCCGGGGCCGTGACGTGCCGGCCGCCTCAGATTTCGCCACTCCTGAGGCGGGCGGCATGCCGCGGCCTTGGGAGAAAGGGGCGAGCTGTGAGGGAGCATCTCCCCCGCGGTTCGCCCCTACCTCCCGGGGCCGTGACGTGCCGGCCGCCTCAGATTTCGCCGCTTCTGAGGCGGGCGGCATGCCGCGGCCTTGGGAGAAAGGGGCGAGCTGTGAGGGAGCATCTCCCCCGCGGTTCGCCCCTCCCTCCCGGGGCTGTGACATGCCGGCCGCCTCAGATTTCGCCGCTTCTGAGGCGGGCGGCATGCCGCGGCCTTGGGAGAAAGGGGCGAGCTGTGAGGGAGCATCTCCCCCGCGGTTCGCCCCTCCCTCCCAGGGCTGTGACATGCCGGCTGCCTCAGAAGTGGCAAAATCTGAGGGGGGCGGCATGCCGTGGCTTTGGGAGGGAGGGTTTAGGAGGGAGGGCTTTAGAAGGGAGGGACGATCATTGGCGCTTCTGCGCCTGAGCGCAGGGGGCGCCATAGATTCGCAGAGGCAGCGGAACTGTCTCTGAGAGTCTATGGCGCCCTGCGCACAGACACAGAAGCACCAAAGATCGAACTTTTTTAAAAAAAAATTATTTTGGGGGGTCCAAATCGCCCCCCCCCCCCAATTCTGCCGCCTGAGGCCATGGCCTCGGATGGTCTTATGGGTAATCCGGGCCTGGGTCAGGGTGATCTCAGTAGAATGCCTTGCTTTCTTTTTCCTCTCTCCTAACACCCTCCAATAAAATAATCCTCTATTTGCAACTTTCCTCCTTTCCATGATGCTAACATAACTATAACTTAAACAAAGGATCATCTGATCATCTCCATCTTGGTTTCATATTTTTACTAAATACTCTTGGCTATCTCACTTTTCCGTCTCCTGATCCTTGCGCCCCGGGAATAACTCAAGTGTGAAATTGCTGAAATTCTAGCCAAAATATATAACCTTTCTCTAAGATCAGGCACTGTACCCGAGGACTGGAGGGAGGCAAATGTAACTCCGATCTTCAAGAAAGGATCCAGGGGTGATCCAGGAAATTATAGGCCAGTTAGTCTAACCTCAGTTCCAGGCAAAGTGATAGAAACCATTATTAAAGAAAAAATTACTAAGCACATAGAAGAACAGGCATTGCTGAAGGAAAATCAACATGGTTTCTGCAAAGGCAAATCATGTCTTACTAACTTGATAGAATTCTTTGAGGGTGTAAATAAACACATAGATAAAGGGGACCCAGTCGATATTGTTTACCTTGACTTTCAAAAGGCTTTTGACAAAGTCCTCACCAAAGGCTCCTAAATAAGCTCTTCAGCCATGGAATCAGGGGACAGGTCTTGTCCTGGATTGGAACCTGGCTAAACTGTAGGAAACAAAGGGTGGTAATAAATGGACATTTCTCTGGGTGGAAAGAGGTGAGAAGTGGCGTACCCCAAGGTTCAGTTTTGGGTCCGTTACTCTTTAATTTATTCATTAATGACCTGGATGTAGGAGTAAATTCTGAGGTAGCAAAGTTTGCAGACAACACTAAATTGTTCAGGGTAGTTAAAAATGAAACTGACTGTAAAGAGCTCCAGAAAGATCTCTCGAAATTGAGTGAATGGGCAACAAAGTGGCAAATGCATTTTAACCCAAACAAGTGTAAAGTCATGCACATCGGGGCAAAGAACCCCAACTACACCTACCAATTGATGGGGTCAAAGCTTTCCGAGACAAACCAGGAAAGGGATCTCGGGGTTTTGGTGGACAGCTCAATGAAGATGTCAACCCAGTGCGCTGCAGCAGCAAAAAAAGCAAATTCTATGCTTGGCATGATCAGGAAGGGAATCGAAAATATTGTATTGCCTCTCTACAAATCTATGGTGAGGCCACATCTGGAGTGCTGTTTACAATTCTGGTCTCCGCACCTCAAGAAGGATATAACGGAACTGGAAAAGGTACAGAAAAGGGCAACAAGAATGATCCAAGGGATGGAGCAGATCCCTTATGAAACCAGGTTGCAACGCCTTGGTCTTTTCAGCCTTGAAAGACGGCGTCTAAGAGGTGACTTGATCGAAGTGTATAAAATCATGCACGGGATAGAAAATGTGAATAGAGAAAAAATATTTTCTCTGTCACACAACACTAGGACTAGAGGGCACTCCCTGAAGCTCCAAGGTAGGAAAATTAGGACTAATAAAGGGAAATATTTCTTCACCCAGAGGGTCATTGGGTTATGGAACTCACTTCCAGAGGAGGTTGTGACAGCGGTCAGCCTGGACAGCTTCAAGGCAGGATTAGACAGATTCATGGAGACCAAGGGAATCAGTAGTTACTGAAATGGACATCCAAGTGCCACCTCTGTGTTGATGGAGGCAGGCAGGATTTCCCGGGTACTGGTTGTGGGGGTCGGGAGCAGGTGAGGGTTTTGCCCTCCTTTCTGCTAGAGATCCCCGTGTACAACTGGTGGGCCACTGTGTGACACAGAATGCTGGACTAGATGGGCTGAGGCCCGATTCAGCATGGCTCTTCTTATGTTCTTATGTTCTAAGTATTATTTTTCAAAAGTGCCAGCTGATTGATCCTGTGGCAGGGAGTTCCAACGTCCCATCTTTGGATTCTGGGTCTCCGAGAAAGTCTGCATTCCATGAACTCACTATGTGGACTCCCTAGGGGTTTCATGATGCTAGCAGACCAGATTGCCAAAATACCACCATGGCAGGGATTTGCAGTTTCCAAGGACCAAGCCCCCTGGAACAGAGGATTCAAAGTACAAACTTCTTTCCTTTCCTTGCTGAGCTCCAAAGACTAACCCCACAATGCCAGACCCAATGACAGTTTGAGATTTACAGTTTTTTCCAAGTACCAAAGGACCTTTTGCATAGCAAAATCCAAAGATCTTTTCCCCCTGCCTTCATGAACTATGTTTCTTGGACTTTTTCCACCTGGAAATTCAACAACCAAAGCCCCTTTTCCCCCATCCTCACTTCAAGAAGGTGCCTGTATGGCAGTGTTTTTCAACCTTTTTTGAGCCACGGCACATTTTTTACATTTACAAAATCCTGGGGCACACCACCAACCAAAATGACACAAAATGACACTCTAACACAGTAATACATATAGTTAATATGTTTTTAAATGTATTTATACACTCAGTGTGAAACCTGGGCCTGTTTCGATGAACACAACATAGATATCCTGGCAGGAATGGCAGAAAGACACAAACTTCCCACACAGAACTCCCATAACCAAGAGAAAATACTATAAGAGTTTGGTGGGCATTGACCTTGGGTTTTGGAGTTGTAGTTCACCTATATCCAGAGAGCACTGTGGACTCAAACAATGTTGGATCAGGACCAAACTTGGCATGAATACTCAATATGCCCAAATGGGAACACAGATGGAGTTTGGGGGAAATAGACCTTGACATTTGGGAGTTACAGTTTCTGGGATTTACAGTTAACACACAATCAAAGAGCATCCTGAACTCTTGCAACAATGGAATTGAAACAAACTTGGCATATTGAACTCTCATTAACAACAGAAAGTACTGAAAGGGTTTGCTTGGGAATTGACCTTGAGTTTGGAAGTTGTAGTTCACCTACACCCAGAGAGCACTGTGGACTCAAACAATGTTATGTTATGTTGTTGTTTGTTTTCTATCCAGAATCACAATGTTGGAAGGAGGCTCGCCACTTTAAGGTCCCTAAAACAGGCATGGGAAAACTTTGGCCCTCTGGGTGCTTTGGACTCCAACTCCCACCATTCCTAACAGCCTGAGGCCCTTTCCTGCTTAAGTGGCTGAGGGGAAAAGGAAAAGGGCCTGAGGCTGCTAGCAATGGTGGGAGTTGGAGTCCAAAGCATCTGGAAGGTCCAAGTTTGCCCATGCCAGCTTTCGACAGAGACCTTTTCCTCCCGCTTCCCCTTCGCGCCCTTTCTACCCCCTCCTGCTGAACACTGACGTTTTCTTCTCTACTGCTGCTTCTGCCGCCATTTTGATCCGAGGGGGCAGCGTGAGCGTGTTCAGGAGGGGAGGGGGAGGGAGGAAAACGTGACCCGTGCGGGCGCTACTGCGCAGACTCGCCCCAGAGCAAAGTGAGGCAAAGCGAGCACAGTGAGGCTGGGAAGAAGGGAGCCCGAGTGGAGAAGAAAAAGTGTTCGGCAGGAGGGGGAAGAAAGGGGATTGGAGGTTCCCATTTCCCACGGCACACTTGATGATCGCTCACGACACACTAGTGTGCCATGGCACACTGGTTGGGAAACACTGCGCTACTGCACGCTCAATCACCTTACCTAGGAAAGGGAGATTTGAAACTGGGCGGTAGTTTGCAGGGGATGTGGGTAATAGCACTGTGTTTCATGAGAGCTTTCTTTGAGTCGCGGTGGTGCAATAAGGTCAGCGGTTCAATGCTGCTGAACTGCTGACCTGAAGGTCGGAAGTTCAAATCCACGAGCTGAGGTGAGCTCCCGTCTGTCAGCTCCAGCTCCCGCCAACCTACCAGTTCGAAAACATGTAAATGCAGGTAGATAATTAGGTACTGCTTCATTGGGAAAAGGCAAAGAGACGCTCCAAGCAATCGTGCCGGCCACAAAACAAGGAGGTGACAATGCAGGCTTGAAAATGGAGGAAAGCTCCTCCTTGGAACCAGAGATGAAAGGGGAAGCCTTTGCCTTTGTTTGTGTTTGTGTCTCATTGTAAATGACTGTTCGTATTTCCTAATTGGCAATTTTTTTCCAAAATCCAAAACTACGCCTTGAATTTTATTTATTTATTTTATTTATTTATTTATTATTCACACTTATATACCGCTCCTTCCGGAAGGCTCGGGGCGGTTTACATGGTACACATACAATATTACAGTAACAGTTTAATGCAGTGTTTCCCAACCTTTTTTGAGCCGCGGCACACTTTTAACATTAAAAAAATCCGGGGGCACACCACCAACCAAAATGACACAAAATGATACTCTAACACAGTAAGGACGGCTGGGGGGTGGTGGCCTGCTGGGAGCAGCTGCTGGGAGTGCCAAAGCCGAAGGAGGGGGTGGAGCCAGGCCGCACCATGCCCCACCCCCTACCCCCAGCTTCACCTCTCCCAGCAGCTGCTCCAGCCTTGAGGGGGCAGTGCCAAGCCAGCGGTGCCAGAGCCAGCACAATGCTGGCTTGGCACTGTCCCCTCAAGGCTGGAGCAGCTGCTGGGAGTGCAGCTGGGGGGGGCAGAGCCAGGCTGCGCCATGCCCCGCCCCTCCCCCCCAGCTTCAGTTCTCCTACAGGCCGTGCCATACCCTGCCCCCTCCCCCCAGCTTCAGCTCTCCTACAGAGAAGGAGCATGAGCGGTGGACGGGCTTCAGTGGGCGGGTTCCTCCATGCGGCTTCAGCGAGCGAGGGGCAAGAGTCATGGTGGGAGTCATGGCGGATTGGAGGCTGGCTGGGGAAAACGGCCGGGGAGGTGGCGCCCCGGTCCCTTCTTCTTTTTCTTCGCCACTGCCCAGCCCTTCCTCCTCCCCCCCCAAGCAGCAGGAGTTCAGCAGGAGGGGGGGAGGAAGGGGGGCAGAGAGCTTTTCTCGTGGCACAGCAGGAGGTCCGTCACGGCACACTAGTGTGCCACGGCACACTGGTTGAGAAAGACTGCTCTATTGGTAGCCACTGCAGTTGCTGCAAGATGGGTGTTATATGCTCTTGGACTGACGCTCCCGCCAGAAGTCGAGCAGCAGCATTCTGCACTAGCTTGAGTTTCCGGATTGTTGCCAAGGGAAGGCCTATGTAGAGGCGTTACAGTAGTCCAGCCTCGAGATGACCGTCGCCTGGATCACCGTAGCCAGGTCGCCCCTGGACAAGTAGGGAGCCAGCCGCCTAGCCTGCCGCAGATGGTAAAAATGCGGTGTTGCATACCGTGGAGATTTGTGTCTTCACCGATAGCAATGGGTCCAAATGGACCCCCAAGCTCGCTCGCTCTTTCTTTCTTTCTTTCTTTCTTTCTTTCTTTCTTTATTTATTTATTTATTTATTTATTTCATTCGGCTTCTATGCCGCCACTCCCGGTGGGCTCGGGGTGGCTCACAGCACTAAAAAATCACAAGATAAAAACAACAGTACAGGATAAAAAACTAGAGGGTAAAATGACATTAAAATATCGAGGTACAGCACTTAAAAACGACCTGGGTCAAAACTCAATTTTCCGCAGGGGGGGTGTGTCCCACGAGGCCTACACCTGGAAGGCAAGCTGGAAAAGGTGGGTCTTGCATGCCCACCTGAAGGGGAGCAGGTCGTGGATGGCGGGCGTGTCCTACACCTGGATTGTTTTCAAGGGCATTCCAAAGTGTCGGTGCAATCACTGAAAAGGCCCTTCGGCGGGTGGCTGTCAGTTTGGCCGTTTTTGCGGAGGGTACGGCCAAGAGATTGGTGTCCTCCGAGCGAAGAGATCTCACAGGGCAATATGGGGCAAGACGGTCCATCAGATACGCTGGCCCCAGGCCGTGCAAGGCCTTAAAGGTAAGAACCAACACTTTGAAGGTGATCCGGTGCTCAATTTACGGAGGATGATGGGCTTAGAGCAGCGTTTCTCAACCTGGGGGTCGGGACCCCTGGAGGGGTCACGAGGGGGTGTCAGAGGGGTCACCAAAGACCATCAGAAAACACAGTATTTTCTGTTGGTCACTGGGGTTCTGTGTGGGAAGTTTGGCCCAATTCTCTCGTTTATGGGGTTCAGAATGTTCTTTGATTGTAGGTGAACTAGAAATGCCAGCAACTACAACTCTCAGATACCAAGGTCTATTTTCCCCAAACTCCACCAGTGTTCACGTTTGGGCATATTGAATATTCATGCCAAGTTTAGTCCAGATCCATCATTGTTTGAGTCCACGGTGCACTCTGGATGTAGGCGAACTACAACTCCCAAACTCTAGGTCAATGCCCACAAACCCTTCTGGTGATTTTTGTTGGCCATGGGAGTCCTGTATCCCAAGTTTGTTTCAATTCCATTGTTGGTGGAGTTCAGAATGCTCTTTGATTGTAGGTGAACTATAAATCCCAGCAACTACAACTCCCAAATGATAAATTAATTCCCCCCAAGCCCCACCTTTATTCAAATTTGGGTGTATTGGGTATTTGTGCTCAATTTGGTCCAGTGAATGGAAATACATCCTGCATATCAGATATTTACATTACGATTCATAACATGAGCAAAATTAAGAGTTATGAAGTAGCAACAAAGGTGATTTTATGGTTGGGGGTCACCACAACATGAGGAACTTATTAAGGGGTCGCGGCATTAGGAAGGTTGAGAACCACTGGCTTAGAGGCTCGCCATCTAGGGTAGGCAGCCGGCAACCACTCAATCCAGGGGAACCCAGCCACAAGATCTCCATCTTCAACCTTCAATCGGCTAGCCTGCAGCCATCCAGTCACTGCTTCAAGGCATTGATGGAAACAATCGGGTACGGTCTCCGGCCTGCCTTCCATTCCCAGCACAAGCTGGGTGTCATCTGCGTACAGATAACACTCCAGACCGAAGTCGCGAACCAGCCGGGCCAGAGGCAGGGGCGGTCCGAGCTCTCCCGGGGTAAGCGAACATTATTTTGGCGGGCCCCGGGCTCCCAATGTGCGCTCCATTGTGAGGCGCCGCGCGCCGCCCGCCCTGCTGCTGCGCTGCGCTGTGCGGGTTTCGCAAGCATGCGCTGTGCCTACGGACCTCTCTTCAGGTCCGTAGGCACTGCGCATGCGCGCGAACCACGGAGAGCCACATGCGCAGTGCCTACGGGCCTCTCTTGAGGTCTGTAGGCACCGCGCGTGCGCGCAAAATCGCGGAGCACACATGCGCAGTACCTACGGACCTCTTGAGGTCCATAGGCACCGGCGCCGTGCGCCGGCTCACGGAGCGCACATGCGCAGTGCCTACGGACCTCTCTTGAGGTCTGTAGGCACTGCGCGTGCGCGCGAAACCGCAGAGCGCACATGCGCAGTACCTACGGACCTCTCTGAGGTCCGTAGGCACTGCGCATGCGCGCGAAACCGCGGGGCGCACATGCGCAGTGCCTACGGACCTCTCTTGAGGTGCGTAGGCACTGCGCATGCGCGCGAAACCGCGGAGCGCAGCGCAGCAGCACGGCGGGCGACGCCGCGGCGCCTCACAATGGCGCCCCACCCCGGAGCGTCCAAGATGGCGCCCTACGCGGCCGTAGTGGCAAAGACCGCCCCTGGCCAGAGGGCGCATATAGATGTTGAACAGTAGCGGGGAAAGGATGACCCCTTGGGGGATCCCACAAGTAAGTGGGAGCCTCCCAGAGACCATCCCCCCTCGCCTCCACTCGTTGTCCCCGGTCCCAGAGATAGGAGGCCACCCATTTAAGGGCCGTCCCCCTGACTCCTGACACGGCTAAATGGTGGGTCAATAGCGCATGAGCTACCGTGTCAAAGGCTGCTGCCAGATCTAACAGAACAAGCAGCGCTGACCCATCCTGGTCCAGCTGGCAGCGAAGTCGGTCTGTAATGGAGACAAGCACAGTTTCCGTCCCATGCCCAATACGCACACTGCGATACAGTAGGGACGGCAGACACATCCATCCAGTAGGGATTCAAGAAGCAAGAATTATAATTGAAGAGGTGAACCCAAATCGAGATCGGAAGATTCTCCAGGCTGACCAAAGAACTAGGTCTCTTGTCCCTTCCTATCAGCGTACCGTTCTCTAGTCGTCGTTGGACAAGAGAAATTATTATTGCAGGTCCTGCTGTCAGAACAAATCGTACTTTTCCTTTTTCTTCGGCGTCGACACGGATTAGCCTCACTGTCCAAGAGGCTCGAGCGATGGAGGAAAACTCCAAGTCAGGCCATAGTTTTCTGGCTCAGCTTTCCAATGGGAAGGCTTTGTATCTGGCAGATACCTGGAAAGGGTTAACAGGATGTTCACCATTCAGAAATGTACGGGATTTGGAGGGCAGGATGAGACGTATTGCCATGCCTCGGCTTGCCCTTGCCACCCAGTTAAGGGCTAAACTGCAATATTACGAAGGATATCCGGAGATTACAAGATGTTTTTAAAAATCCAGAGAATGAATGTATTTTAAACAAATTTACATGGATTGTAGCATAGGTATTACATTATTTTTTTCACATAATCACCATTCAGTTCCAGGCCCGGATTACCCATAAGGCCATCTGAGGCCCTGGCCTCGGGCGGCAGATTTTGGGGGGCGGCATTTCCGGGCCTGAAGGAAGGGGTGAGGAGAAATCCCGCCACCCCTAGGGCGATTAACGCGGCTTCCCCCGCCACCGCCCCGTTCGCGCAGGTGGGCGCCACTCCTTCCTTCAGTGAAGGGAGGAGGGGCACCGGTGCGAGTGCGGCGGCGGGGGAAGCCGTGCGAGTCGCCCTAGGGGCGGGACTTCCAGCGGCGCCTTCTCTTTCTCGCCGGCAGCGCCTATGCACCTCCTCCCTTCAGTGAAGGAGGAGACGGAACCGGCGTGAGGGGAGAAGGCGCCGCCGGCGAGAAAGAGAAGGCGCCGCTGGAAGTCCCGCCCCTAGGGCGACTCACGCGGCTTTCGCCGCCCCGCGCGCCCGTGCCCCAAACACGAGCGGGGCGGCGGCGGCGAAAATCGTGTGAGTCGCCCTAGGGGCTGGACTTCCCTCGGCGCCTTCTCCCCTCACGCCGGCAGTGGCTCTGCCCCTCCTTCCTTCAGTGAAGGGAGGGGGGCGGAACTGGTGTGAGGGGAGAAGGCGCTGCTGGAAGTCCCGCCCCTAGGGCGACTCACGCGGTTTTTGCCGCCGCCGCCCCGCTCGAGCGGGGCGGCGGCGGCGAAAACCGCGTGAGTCGCCCTAGGGCGGGACTTCCAGCGGCGCCTTCTCCCCTCACGCCGGTTCCGCCTCCTCCCTTCACTGCCGGCGAGAAAGAGAAGGCGCCGCCGGAGGTCTTGCGTGGTTTCCCTCGCTGCCGCCGCCGCCCTACCCCTTCTCCCTTCAGGCGGCGCCTTCTCCCTCGCCGGCCCCCCCTCAAAGAGGCCCCCCCCGGGGGCGGCATTTAGACAGGCGGCCTTGGGCGGCACCGTCCGTTAATCCGGGCCTGTTCAGTTCAATACATTTTGTCATCTGTGAGACGAGTTTGTGATGCCTCTGTCACAGAAATTTCCGTATGCTTTTTTCAGCCAGTTCGTCACGTCGATTTCCACCTCGTCGTCATCGGAAAAGTGTGTTCCTTCCGTTTACTGATCAGATTATAGTCACTGGGTGCAGGCCCAGATTAACACCTTTTTGCACCCTAGGCCACACTTTGGAATTATGCCCCCTTTAAGCCAACCCCCCCCCCCCCACCACCACCACTCAGACCCACACTTGGCTGACTTTCGCCATGGTGCCTCCAGAGCAGAAGAGAAAGGCGAGTAGGCACCATCCCGCCACCTCCAAGGTCCCCATTCCCACCGCCTGGAAAGCTCGGCTGTGCTCCTCGGGAGGCTTGGGGAGAGCACATCGGGTGCAAACTCGCTCCAAAGGCGCGCAGGAGAGAGAGAGAGATCGAAAGAGAGAGCGAAAGAGAAAGAGTGAAAGAGAGACCGAGAGAGAGCGAAAGAGAGAGCGAGTTATTTGAGTCCACACTCAAAGTGGGACACACCAAAAAACCCCAAACACCTCAATGCCGTCGCAGGGCTTGATGGGGCCTCCTTTCCCAGAGGCGGGTGGGGGAGGCCCAAAGAGCTCCCTCCCCCCACCCTGAAGGGAAAACAAGCCGCGGGGGCAGGCGCAAAGGAAGCCACGTTGCGCCCTGCACGCGGGGGAAGGCAGCACAGCAAGGGGAGGGGCGGAGGAGGGAAGGAAGCGTCGCCAAGGAAACCACCGCTGAGGGACCCCTCCCCCTCACCCAACGTCCCACTGTTTTTAGATTGATTCGAGCCAGGCCCTTCCTTACGCATACTGCGGGAGCCCCCGCCACAGGGCCGGCGCCAACGCCGCCGCCGCCCGAAGAGCCCCGCTGGAGCCGAGGCCAAGCTCAGGCCGGGCGCGGCGGGCTCCCATCCGCGGGCGGGAAGCGAGGCCCTCCATGGGAAGAGGACGGAGCCAGGAGGGCTTTCCCTGCCTCACTCCCCTCCTCCCTCTCTCTGAGGGAATGGGGCTGGCCTGGAAGCAGCCGCAGGGAGAGGCGCGCGCCGCCCAGGCCGCGAATCCGCAACCGAGATTTTCGGCAGCTATCGCGAGACTACGCAGCCACAGGCGGGATTTCGACCTCCCTCGAAATCCCGTCTGTGGCTGGCGTAGTCTCGCGATGCTTGCCTAAACCCGGAAGTAGGTTTTTAAAAATTATTATTATTTTATTGGTATTTTATTAAAACAAGTTAGGGGGCTGGAGGGAAGGGGCTCGGGGGCCGTGTACGGCCCCAGGGCCGCCTGTTGGACAGCCCTGCACTAGTAGTACAAGATAAGAGGATATAGTTTTATTAGGGTGCCTACTAGGCCTAGTTAGGTTCGTCGCCCCAGGTCTGACACGGAGGGTAGGAATCCGCGTCCACGGCTGTCGCCCCAGTTCTGACGCGGAGGCCTCTCTCAGACTGAGAGCAACTAACACTGAATACTCATACTGAGGGTTCTCTCAGACTGATGCCTCTCATACTGAGGTGAACTAACACTGAGCTCTACTCATACAGAGGCCTACTAATACACTGAGGCATTTCTCCCACAGAGACCTCATTCACACTGAGGCCTATTAACTCTGATGCCTACCTCACACTGAGGTCTCTCTCAATCTGAGGGTAACTAACACTGAGGCGTACTCATAGTGAGGGCTCTTTCAGACTGACGCCTCTCATATACTGTGGTGATCTAACACTGAGGCCTAGTCATACTGAGGCCTACTAACACACTGAGGCGCTTCTCCCACAGAGACCTCTCTCACACTGAGGCCTACTAACTCTGATGCCTGGCTCACACTGAGGCCTCTTTCAGACTGAGGGCAACTAACACTGAGGCGTACTCATACTGAGGACTCTCTCAGACTGACCCCTCTCATATACTGTGCTGGTCTAACACTGAGCCCTACTCATACGGAGGCCTACTAATACACTGAGGCCTTTCTCCCACAGAGACCTCTCTCACATTGAGGCCTACTAACTCTGATGCCTACCTCACACTGAGGCCTCTCTCACACTGAGGGCAACTAACACTGAGGCATACTCATACTGAGGGCTCTCTCAGACTGATGCCTCTCATACTGAGGTGAACTAACACAGAGCTCTACTCATACAGAGGCCTACTAATACACTGAGGCCTTTCTCCCACAGAGACCTCTCTCACACTGAGGCCTACTAACTCTGCTGCCTACCTCACACGGAGGCCTCTCTCAGACTGAGGGCAACTAACACTGAGGCATACTCATACTGAGGGCTCTCTCAGACTGATGCCTCTCATACTGAGGTGAACTAACACAGAGCTCTACACATACGGAGGCCTACTAATACACTGAGGCCTTTATCCCACAGAGACCTCTCTCACACTGAGGCCTACTAACTCTGCTGCCTGATGCCTCTCATACTGAGGTGAACACACAGAGGCCTCTACTAATACAGACTGAGGGCAACTAACACTGAGGCGTACTCATACTGAAGGCTCTCTCAGACTGATGCCTCTCATACTGAGGTGAACTAACACTGAGCCCTACTCATACGGAGGCCTACTAATACACTGAGGCCATTATCCCACAGAGACCTCACTCACACTGAGGCCTATTAACTCTGATGCCTACCTCGCACTGAGACCTCTCTCAATCCGAGGGTACCTAACACTGAGCCCTACTCATACAGAGGCCTACTAATACACTGAGGCCTTTCTCCCACAGAAACCTCACTCACACTGAGGCCTACTAACTCTGATGCCTACCTCGCACTGAGACCTCTCTCAATCCGAGGATAACGAACACTGAGCCCTACTCATACAGAGGACTACTAATACACTGAGGCCTTTCTCCCACAGAGACCTCACTCACACTGAGGCCTACTAACTCTGATGCCTACCTCGCACTGAGACCTCTCTCAATCCGAGGATAACGAACACTGAGCCCTACTCATACAGAGGACTACTAATACACTGGGGCCTTTCTCCCACAGAGACCTCACTCACACTGAGGCCTACTAATTCTGATGCCTACCTCACACTGAGCCCTCTCTCAATCTGAGAGTAACTAACACTGAGGTGTACTCATACTGAGGGCTCTTTCAGACTGACACCTGAAGAGAGGAGACGGCTAGAGCGCGGGTGGCGGAAACTCCGTGACGGAGCCTCAATATCAGCTTATAAGCTAATTAAAGAAACTTATGAGCATGCTGTCAAGGCAGCCAAAAAAGAATACTTCTCGGCCTTGATAGCGTCTGCTAGCTCACGCCCGGCGCAACTGTTTAAGGTAATTCGATCTCTGACGACGGTCCCTACCGTCCCAAAAAAATAGCGATCAGGCCCTTACCGCTGGTGTTTTTCAGAGCTTCTTCGCAGACAAGATACTGAGCCTCCGCCGGACCTTCCGGCCACAATTGATACAGTGAGAGAGCTTGAGACCCCGTGGCCCTCCGCCGGCCCACCCTCGACCGGTTTCGGCCACTGGACGCAGATGCTGTTGATAAGATAGTGACTGCGGCTCACCCTACCACCTGCTTCCTCGACCCGTGCCCCTCCTGGCTTGTTAGATCTTGCCTGGAGGAGTTACGTGGGCCTCTGTTGAATGTCATAAACAGCTCCCTTGAGCAAGGAGTCTTTCCAGAGTGCTTAAAAGAGGCGGTGGTGGCTCCATTACTGAAGAAACCATCATTGGACCCTGCGGTTCCCTCCAACTACCGACCAGTGTCGAACCTTCCGTACCTGGGCAAGGTAGTTGAGAGGGCAGTAATGGAGCAGCTGCAGTCCTTCTTAGATGATACAACATGGTTAGACCCCTTCCAGTCCGGCTTCCGTTCGAGGCATGGGATGGAGACGGTCCTGGTCTCCATCACAGACCAACTCCGCTGCCAGCTCGACCAAGGCGGGTCTGCGCTGCTCGTGTTATTGGACCTCACGGCAGCGTTTGACACGGTCGACCACAATCTTTTGATCCACTCCATGGCTGGAGTGAGGGGGACTGTCCTTAATTGGCTGACCTCCTTCCTCCGCCAGCGGTCTCAGTGTGTGAGGAGGGGCGGGGTGGTCTCCGAGGGCTCCCCATTAGTGTGCGGAGTCCCTCAGGGGGCCATTCTCTCCCCTCTGTTATTTAACATCTACATGCAGCCGCTTGCACAGCTGGTGCGGAGTTATGGGCTGGTCTGCCATCAGTACGCCGATGACACCCAGCTCATTCTGAGGATGGAGGGCAGGCCGGGATCTGTCCCCGATAATTTCCAACATTGCCTCGAAGCCGTTACTGGATGGCTGCGAGCCAGTAGGTTGAGGGTGAATCCGGCGAAGACGGAGATCTTGTGGCTGGGCGGCCCGGGCGGGGTGGGTGCCTGGCTTCCGACCCTGGACGGTGCGGCGCTGCATCCAGCACCATCCGTGAAGAGCCTGGGTGTCCAATTGGACTCCCAGCTGACCATGGAGGCCCAGGTCTCCATGGCCAGCAAGGCTGCTTTCTTCCATCTCCGCCAGGCAAGGAGGCTGGCCCCCTACCTCTCCCGGAGCGACCTAGCCACGGTGATCCAAGCCACGGTCATCTCAAGGCTAGATTACTGTAACGCGCTCTACGTTGGCCTGCCTATGTCGTCGATCCGGAAGCTCAAGCTGGTGCAGAACACTGCCGCCCGGCTCCTGTCTGGGGCTCCAGCAGGTTGCCGCATAACACCAATTTTGCAGGATCTGCACTGGCTGCCTATTGAGCACCGGGTCGCCTTCAAAGTGCTGGTTCTTACCTTCAAGGCCATCTACGGCCTGGGGCCAGCGTATCTGAGGGACCGTCTCACTCCATACTGCCCAGCGAGATCACTTCGGTCCGAAGAGGCCAACCTCTTGGTAGTACCATCTGTAAAGTTGGCACATTTAACATCTACCCGCCGGAGGGCGTTCTCTGTTATAGCTCCCACGCTATGGAACGCCCTCCCGGCCGAAGCCAGAGCCCTGAGAGCCCTACTTCCATTTAGACGGGCCTGCAAAACCCATTTGTTCAGGCAGGCCTTCGGCGAGTAGGCCGTGTCTACATTCTCTGGGCTGCGATATTTGCTGCTGTTCTACTGGTTATATTGTATTTTATTGTTTTAACTGTGTTTTTAACTGTTTTATGTTTTAACCCTTTGGCACCGTGCCACTGGCTCTGTGAGCCGCCGCGAGCCCTCGGGAGTCGGCGGCGAAGAAGCCTCAATAAATAAATAAATAAATAAAATAAATAAATATACTATGGTGATCTAACACTGAGGCCTAGTCATACTGAGGCCTACTAACACACTGAGGCACTTTTCCCACAGAGACCTCTCACAGACTGAGGGCAATTAAGCTATAGGCTTAATGGAGTCATGGCATCCATTTAACCCTTTCAGTGCTCGACTCACATTTTTGTAATTCAAAATACCTAGTTAATTTTGAGTATTTCTGACATGACTCCTCTCCATGGGAGCGCTAGTTTTACAAGGTCTTTCTCTGCCAAAGGCTTCTGATGCCTCACCAAATGACAAACGTTCAAGCGGTGTTCTACCAATGTAGACATTCCCAAGCGCAGAATGAGTGTGGGTCATTCAGGGGCCAGATTTTACTGCTCTTCGATTGTTCCTCTTCTCGGATTTTACAGTGACAAATGTCTTTGTCGGGAAATGGGGTGTGTGTCACGCTTCCTCTTTTGGACATGCTCCGGCGCTTCCCAAATATGAGGAAGTGTGTGACAGACAGCTTCCTGTGACAAACATGTAATGTGTTTGAGGGTAAAGAGGTGACATTGGACCCAGCCGCCCCAGAATGCAGCACACTCAGCACAATAGAAATAAACTCATAATAATAGCACTATATTATTATCATTATTATTGACTACATAGAATGCCTTTTACATTTATTACTTTACTAGCTTGGGGACCCGGCGGTGCCCGGGTTATTTGAGGAAGGCATTGTGTGCCAAGGTTGGTCCTTATCAGATGTTTATGTGGCTTGCAGTGGTCTCAGGAAGTTAGTGAAGGTACTGCAAGTCCCATTGGCCATGGTCCATCCCCCTCCCAACACCACCAGGATGTAGAGTGGGTCATGTGGGCTCTGTGTGTCACGTTTGGTCTTGATCATTCATTGGATGAGGGTCGCAGCAGTCTCGGAAGGTGAGTGAAGGTACTTCAAGTCCCATCATCCATAGTCCATCCTCCTTCAAATGGCAGCAGGATGTAGAGTGGGTCATGAGGGCTCTGTGTATCAGGTTTGGTCTTGATCATTCATTGGATGAGGGTCGCAGCAGTCTCGGAAGGTGAGTGAAGGTACTTCAAGTCCCATCATCCATAGTCCATCCTCCTTCAAATGGCACCAGGATGTAGAGTGGGTCATGAGGGCTCTGTGTGTCAGGTTTGGTCTTGATCATTCATTGGATGAGGGTCGCAGCAGTCTCGGAAGGTGAGTGAAGGTACTTCAAGTCCCATCATCCATAGTCCATCCTCCTTCAAATGGCAGCAGGATGTAGAGTGGGTCATGTGGGCTCTGTGTGTCACGTTTGGTCTTGATCATTCATTGGATGAGGGTCGCAGCAGTCTCGGAAGGTGAGTGAAGGTACTTCAAGTCCCATCATCCATAGTCCATCCTCCTTCAAATGGCAGCAGGATGTAGAGTGGGTCATGTGGGCTCTGTGTGTCACGTTTGGTCTTGATCATTCATTGGATGAGGGTCGCAGCAGTCTCGGAAGGTGAGTGAAGGTACTTCAAGTCCCATCATCCATAGTCCATCCTCCTTCAAACGGCACCAGGATGTAGAGTGGGTCATGAGGGCTCTGTGTGGCAACTTTGGTCTGTATTGGTCATTGGATGAGGGTCACAGTGCTCTCAGGAAGTGAGTGAAGGTACTTCAAGTCCCATCATCCGTGGTCTGTCCCACACAAAACTGCACCAGGATGTAGAGTGGGTCACGAGGGCTCTGTGTGTCAGGTTTGGTCTTGATCAGTCATTGGATTAGGTTTGCAGCAGTCTTGGAAAGTGAGTGAGGGTACTTCAAGTCCCATTATGCATGGTCTGCCCTCCTCCAAACTGCACCAGGATGTAAAGTGGGTCATGGAGGCTCTGTATGCCAAGTTTGGTCTTGATCAGCCAAACACACATACATACATACAAACACACATACAAACATTCTGCTTTATTATATACTAGCTGAGGACCCGGCGGTGCCCGGGTTATTTGAAAAAGGCATTGTGTGCCAAGGTTGGTTCCTATTAGATGTGTATGTGGCTTGCAGTGGTCTCAGGAAGTTAGTGAAGGTACTGCAAGTCCCATTGGCCATGGTCCATCCCCCTCCCAACAGCACCAGGATGTAGAGTGGGTCATGGGGGCTCTTAGTACCACGTTTGGTGTTGATCATTCATTGGATGAGGGTCGTAGTAGTCTCAGAAGGTGAGTGAAGGTACTTCAAGTCCCGTCATCCATGGTCCACCCCCCTCCAAACAGCACCAGGATGTAGAGTGGGTCATGAGGGCTTTGTGTGCCAAGTTTGGTCTTGATTAGTCATTGAATGAGGGTCGCAGCAGTCTTGGGAAGTGAGTGGAGGTACTTCAAGTCCCATCAAGTCCCATGCACTGTGACCCTCATCCAATGACCAATACAGACCAAAGTTGCCACACAGAGCCCTCATGACCCACTCTACATCCTGGTGCCGTTTGAAGGAGGTGGAGCCCGTGGGCGGCCTTGGGCCGCTGCCCCCCCCGGGCCCGACGATGGGGGCTCCAGCTGATTGTTCCAACATGGCGCCGTCCTCACCCAGCCCGGCGTCCCTGACTCCGCCCCCTCCTCCCTCTTCAGTGGCTGGGACCGCCCCCCTGGCGGCCCCAGTCATGGAGCTGCCGCCGCTGCCGGTCCCGCCGCCCAAAGCCCCAAGCCCCTCTTCGCCGCTGCATAGGCGGCCCGTGACGGATGTGGTGGACATCGAGGGAGTCTTGGCAAGGGCTCCGGGGGAGCGGCCCCGGCGATGTGCGGGGCGGCTGCCGACGGTCCCCCTGACTGTGGCCGGCCCGGGCCCCGGCGGACTACCCAAGTCTGATAGACACCAGAGGAGGCAGAGACGGGGTCGAGGACGAGGCAGGGGGCGGGGCCGGAGGATGCCCCTCCCTTGCTCTGTAACACCTCCCCCCACGGTGACTGACCTCCAGAAGGTGCCCCCCGGAGGGCCCCGTCCCAGGACGTTCCGGAACACGGCCCGTAGGTCCGGGGCGCCCCCACCGGCGAACCCCCAACTTAGGAGGGTAGACAAGCCGCCGATGACGAGGCCTGGTCTACGGGCTGGCAATAACCGACACTACAGTGACTGTCATTCTCTTGACTTGGAGTCTCTGAGGTCGTTCCTCAATTTGTGGGACCCCCCCGGCTCCCCTCATTTGATGGTCGCCAATAGCTCCACCGGATGGCTCTGCCCCTTGACATGAGCCTGGTCTTCCCTCTCCTCTCCACTTGTTGTCGTTTACCCTGTGATGTCTTACCCTTTATATTGTATGTCCATTCATGTATTTTCTGGTGTATTGTTTACCTGTCCTTTTTATCTTGTATTGTGATTTCTAGACTTTGTAAGCCGCTGCGAGCCGTATGGAGTTAGCGGCATATAAGTCCAAGGAAATAAATAAATAAATAAATCATTCGTGGTCCATCCTCCTCAATACTGCACCAGAATGAGTCATGGGGGCTCTGTGTGCCAAGTTTGGTCTTGATCAGTGTTTGGATGAGGTTGGCAATGATCTGGTGAAATGAGTGGAGGTACTTCAAGTCCCATCATCCGTGGTCCGCCCTCCGAACTGCATCAGGATGTCCATTGGGTCATGGGGGCTTTTTGTGCCAAGTGTGGTCATGATTATGCACTTGATGAAGGTCGCAGCAGGCTTGGGAAGTGAATGGAGGTACTTGAAATCCCATCCTTCATGGTCCATCCTCCTCTAAACTGCAGTGTGGGTCATGAGGGTACTGTGTGCCAAGTTTGGTCTTGTGGTTCAGGGCCGCCTTGGTCTGTGGGGAATGAAGAGTTTGAAAGTACTACAAATCTCATAACCTGTGATGGTACTTCAAGTCCCATCATCCATGGTCCTCCCTACTCCAAACTGCAGTAGAATGAATCATGGGTCATAGGGGCTCAGTGTGCCAAGGTTGGTTACTGTTAATTCAGGCCATACACAATGTCCCATTAACTGAGGCCTAGTCAGGGAAATCAAGTTAATGAAGCAATACTGTAAATTTTGGGCCTGGTTTGTGATTTGTAGGGGCTACAATGTTTTCTGGGAAGTTAATTGGGTGAAGGTACTGGAAATCCCATCATTCGTGGCCCATCCTGTCCTAAACTCTCTTTTGGGGCCTGTCCATACACAATGTCCCATTAACTGAGGCCTAGTCAGGAAAATCAAGTTAATGAAGCCTTACTGTAAATTTTGGGCCTGGTTTGTGATTTGTAGGGGCTACAGTGTTTTCTGGGAAGTGAATTGGGTGAAGGTAGTGCAAATCCCATCATTCGTGGCCCATCCTGTCCTAAACTCTCTTTTGTGGCCTGTAATGTTCTGGCCTGCTCTGCTGGTAATTGGTAAGTTTAAAAGGCTGAATGGCAGGCAGCCGTTTTCTAAAAGCTGAGGGGGAGGAGAAAACAGGAATCCATTTTGTTTTTACAGGGCCAAGTGGGGAGGGAATGTTGATGGTGCATTTTTTCCCCTCAGTGGGAAGAAATCCTGTTGTTTGAATGTAGAGGCCTGGATTCTGGGATGCTGGCTAATCAGTGGCTATCAATGCCCTCTGTCTGGTGCCTTAGAACAGTGTTTCCCAACCTTTTTTGAGCCGCGGCACACTTTTAACATTTAAAAAAATCTGGGGGCACACCACCAACCAAAATGACACTGTAACACAGTAAAGAACGGCTGGGGGGATGGTGACCTGCTGGGAGCAGCTGCTGGGAGTGCTGAAGTCAGGGGAGGAGATAGGCCACACCATGCCCCGCCCCCTCCCCCCTGGCTTCAGTTCTCCCACAGCTTCTCAGCCTTGAGGGGGCAGTGCCAAGCAAGCATTGTGCTGGCTCTGCCACCGCTGGCTTGGCACTGCCCCCTCAAGGCTGGAGAAGCTGTGAGGGTGCTTAAGCTGGGGGAAGGGGCGGAGCCAGGCCACGCCATGCCCCTCCCCTCCCCCCGGCTTCAGTTCTCCCACAGCTTCACCAGCTTTGAGGGGGCAAGCCAGCATTGTGCTGGCTCTGCCATCACTGGTGCTGAAGCCGGGGGAGGGGGCCGAGCCAGGCCGCGTCATGCTCCCCCTGGCTTCAGCTCTCTCACAGAGGAGGAGCATGAGCGGTGGACGGGCTTCAGTAGGCGGGGCTCTTCCGCGCGGCTTCAACAAGCAAGGGGCGAGAGTCATGGCAGATTGGAGGCTGGTTGGGGAAACGGCCGAAGAAGGCGGTGCCTTGGTCCCTTCTTCTTTTTCTTTGCGCCCGCCCATCCCTTCCTCCTCCTATCCCAAGCAGCAGGAGTTCGGCAGGAGGAGGGGGGAAGGAAGGGGGCAGAGAGCTTTTCTCGCGGCACACCTGATGGTCGCTCACGGCACACTAGTGTGCCACGGCACACTGGTTGAGAAGCACTGCCTTAGAATTTTGGAGTGGCGAGGCTGGCCAATCAAAGGACTTTATGCAAATAGCTGCCACATATCCGCCCTTCCGCCCTTCCGCCCTCCGCACACATACATACATACAAACATTCCGCTATTAAGGTATATACAGATAGAGATTATTATTATTATTATTACATTTAACATTTTACTCTATTTATTATTTTATTGTTATTATTACATTTAGAAATGGAGATGAGCACCAGAGTCCCAGAGTTGGACTCGACTGGACTTAATGTACTCATAGCCTCTTATACATAGTGTTCTTCTCTGATCCCAAATTACACAGAGTGGATTATGTCTAATTTCCTCATCCAGGTTAGTACCCACTTCGGTCACCCTTTCGGTGCCTGTTTTGTAATGCATACATTGCTGTCTTTGTTGCCTGAGATATACAGAAGGCAAGGCGGATGGGACGGACAGGACGCTGCATATTTTCCAATTCTCTTTGGACAAATAAGGGCTAAAAACGTTTCTTGGGAAAGAGCGAAGGGCCATGTCCCTATATAGCAAAGTAAACAAGGAGCACCTTTGAAATCTCCCTGTGTTTTCTAAATGCCTGCCAGATTCAATATTTACCAAAGAGGCTGGAAAAGGCCCGGCTCCAGCTGGCCCCTTTGACCGCCTCCCCTTCAAAGCGTGAAGCTTGCAGGACACCATCTAACTATCGAAAGCATTGCTTTTCCTATCATAACAAATAAATCAACAAAGGAGGGAAATGGCCCTCGTCCAGCACCATGGAGAGCGTATCGGGGGCTTCTCGGGGACAGGCTTGGGTACTCTCAAGCAATGGAATCCATATTGCACACCATTCGAGCAAAGATCCCTATAAGCAGCGTTTCCCATCTTGGGGGTCGCGAGCCCTGAAGGGTTTGCAAGAGGGTTTCAGAGGGTTGACAAAGACCATTAGAAAAAAAACCATATGGAATAAACACGAAAACCCCTCTTTGGGTGTCACCAACAGAAGCTGAACAAAGGAGGCTACAAGGATGGAAAACATGGCTAAGATATAAAAATTACAAAGGGAAAACATGAGCTAAAAACACAGGAAGAAATAAATCAAATAACGGGTAACGTAACTTGGTTACAACATCTTCAAATTAAGAACATATATAATCAAGATAAAAAAGAAGGGTTTTAATGAGAAAGAAGACTTTTGGGAACAACTAATAAAAACTGAGAAGAAAAATATTACAAAATTATTTAGTAAGCTACTAGACTGGGCAACCGAAACGGAAAGTATAAAAAATTGTATGATAAATTGGGCAAAAAACATTGGTAGAGAAATAAAACTACAGGAGTGGCGATTGAGATGGACGAAAAAAATTAAATATACTTATGCCACAGATCTCAAAGAAAACTGGATGAAGATGTTCCACAGATGGTATATCTCTCCACAAAAATTAGGCATAATGTACAAAAACAGTCAAATAAACTGCTGGAAATGCCACTCACATCCAGGGAGTTTTTATCATATGTGGTGGTCCTGTGCGTAGCGACAACTTATTGGAGAAACATACACAAAGAAATACAAAAAATATTACATAGAAAATTCCCGATAAAACCAGACTACTATCTTTTAGGTCTACTAGACCAGTGTTTTCCAACCTTTTTTGAGCCTATTTTTATTTATTTATTTATTTATTATTCGGGCTTCTATGCCGCCGACTCCCTGAGGCTCGCGGCGGCTTACAGGAGCCGAAGGGCACAGTAAAATACAGGCAATAAGCAGTTAAAAACAATTAAAAACAACAGCAGTACAGTAATTAATAACACAGTTAACACAATGAACAGCACATCATCCTCAGAAGAACGAATAGATGGCGGGGCATGGGCAGGACTGACTCACCCAAGGCCTGCTTAAACAGGTATGTTTTACAGGCCCGTCTAAACGGGAGCAAGTCCTTCATAGCCCGAGTTCCGGCCGGAGGCGTTCCCGCAGCGTAGGTGCTATGACAGAGAACGCCCTCCGGCGGGTAGCAGTCAGCCTTGCGAGTTTAGCTGAAGGTATCTCCAGGAGATTGGAGTCCTCAGACCGAAGTGATCTTGGAGGGCAATATGGGGTGAGACGGTCCCTCAAATACGCTGGCCCCAGGCCGTGTAAGGCCTTAAAGGTGAGGACCAACACTTTGAAGGTGATCCGGTGCTCAATTGGCAGCCAGTGCAGATCCTGCAAAACAGGTGTTATGTGGGCGCCAGCTGGCGTGCCAGACAGGAGCCGGGCGGCAGTGTTCTGCACTAGCCTGAGCTTCTGGGTCACCGACAGAGGAAGGCCAACGTGAGCGTTGCAGTAATCCAGCCTTGAGATGACTGTGGCTTGGATCACCGTGGCCAGATCGTTCCGGGAGAGATAGGGGCCAGCCTCCTTGCCTGTCGCAGATGAAAAAAAGTGATCTTGCTGACCGCAGAGACCTGGGCCTCCATGGTCAGCTGGGAGTCCAAATGGACCCCCAGGCTCTTTAAGGAAGGCGATGGGCATAACACCGCACCGTCCAGGCTCAGAAGCTGGACATTAACATCACCACGTATGGGCACCACGTATGGAGGGCCATCATCCTCGAGCGACCAGGGATCGCCTAAGTCAATGTTTCCCAACCTTTTTTGAGCCGCGGCACACTTTTTACATTTGCAAAATCCTGGGGCACACCACCAACCAAAATGACACAACATGGCACTCTAACACAGTAATACATATAATTAATATGTTTTCAAATGTATTTATACACTCAGTGTGAAACCTGGGCCTATTTCGATGAACACAACATAGATATCCTGGCAGGAATGGCAGAAAAGACACAAACTTCCCACACAGAACTCCCATAACCAAGAGAAAATACTATAAGAGTTTGGTGGGCATTGACCTTGAGTTTTGGAGTTGTAGTTCACCTCCATCCAGAGAGCACTGTGTAATCAAACAATGTTGAATCAGGACCAAGCTTGGCATGAATACTCAATATGCTCAAATGTGAACACAGGTGGAGTTTGGGGAAAATAGACCTTATTTATTTATTTATTTATTCGTTCGACTTAATATACCACTCTCTCTGGAGTCCAGAGAAGTTTACAGAGTTAAAAACAGATGACCACATAAAATGCAATAAAACAAGATAAAACCCCCAGTTAAAATCAAATTCCAGCAGAACTGCAATAGCAGTAGGAATATGCTGACAGCGACACAACCTTGACATTTGGGAGTTACAGTTTCTGGGATTTATAGTTAACACACAATCAAAGAGCATCCTGAACTCTTGCAATAATGGAATTGAACCAAACTTGGCATATTGAACTCACATTACCAACAGAAAGTACTGAAAGGGTTTGCTTGGGAATTGACCTTGAGTTTGGAAGTTGTAATTCACCTACACCCAGAGAGCACTGTGGACTCAAACAATGTTATGTTATGTTATTGTTTGTTTTCTATCCAGAATCACAATGTTGAAAAAAGCCTCACCACCTTAAGGTCCCTAAAACAGGCATGGGAAAACTTCGGCCCTCTGGGTGCTTTGGACTTCAACTCCCACCATTCCTAACAGCCTGAAGCCCTTTCCTGCTTAAGTGGCTGAGGCGGGAAAGGAAAAGGGCCCGAGGCTGCTAGGAATGGTGGGAGTTGGAATCCAAAACACCTGGAAGGTCCAAGTTTGCCCATGCCAGCTTTCGACAGAGACCTCTTCCTCCCCCTCCCCCTTCGCGCCCTTTCTTCCCCCTCCTGCCCAACACTTACTTTTCCTTCTACACTACTGCTTCTGCCACTATTTTGTTCCGAGGGAGCAGTGTGAGCGTGTTCAGGAGTGGAGGGGGAAGGAAGACGTGACCCGTGCGGGCGCTCCTGCGCAGACTCACCCCAGAGCAAAGCGAGGCAAAGCGAGCAGAGCGAGGCTGGGAAGAAGGGAGCCCGAGTGGAGAAGAAAAATTGTTTGTCAGGAGGGGGAAGAAAGGGGATTGGAGGTTCCCATTTCCCACGGCACACCTGGTGATCGCTCACGGCACACTGGTTGGGAAACACTGTACTAGACAAAGAATTAAATTTAGACAGTAATGAGTATAAAGTCTTTATTTTTATGTCTACAGCAGCACGTATGGTTTATGTAAGATATTGGAAAACCGACTACATTCCCAATAAAGACCAATGGTTAGTAATTGTCATTTCTCCTGAGTAAAAATACGGGAAATCCAAGCAAGCAAACAGACTGGAATCTAATAGAAGATTACAGGAATGTAAAATAATAATAAAAAAACATTTAAAATTATTAAATATATAATCAAGGTAAGTAATAAAGAAATAAAGGGACTTATAAGAAATACCGTGTTTCCCCGATAGTAAGACACCCCCAATTGTAAGACGTATCGGGGGTGTCAGGGAGGTCGGCTAATATAAGCCGTACCCCGAAAGTAAGTCGTACCTCGTCGCCGCGCCGCCGCCGCCGCAACCGGCCCATCGGCTACGGCACACCTCCGCGGCGCACCTTTCTGCCAGGCCTCCAAGGAAGGGAGGGGGAAGAGAGCCAGAGGCGTGGCGAAGCAGCGCCGCGTCAGAGTGACGCGCCGGGCGAAGCAGCGCCGCGTCAGAGGGACGCGCCAGAGTGACGTGCCACCGCCACGCCTCTTGCTTCTTCCCCTCCTTCCTTCTCGTCCCAGGAAGGGAGGGGAAGAGAGCCAGAGGCGTGGCGAAGCAGCGCCGCGTCAGAGTGACGCGCCACCGCTTCGCCACGCCTCTTACTCTCTTCCCCCTCCCTTCCTTCGTCCAAGGAAGGGAGGGGGAAGAGAGCCAGAGGCGTGGTGAAGCAGCGCCGCGTCAGAGTGACGCGCCACCGCTCGCCCACGCCTCTTACTCTCTTCCCCCTCCCTTCCCTTTCGTCCAAGGAAGGGAGGGAAGGAGCCAGGGGAAGAGAGCCAGAGGCGACGCGCCACGCGCCATGCCTCTTACTCTCTTCCCTCCCTTCCTTCGTCAGGAGGGGAAAGAGAGCCAGAGGCGTGGGTGAAGCAGCGCAGAGTGACGCCCATGCCTCTTACCTCTGGCTCTTTCCCCCCTTCCCTTCGTCCAAGGAAGGAAGGGGAAGAGAGCCAGAGGCGTGGCGAAGCAGCGCCGTCAGAGTGACGCGCCGCCGCCGCCACGCCTCTGGCTCCTTTCCCCCTCCCTTCCTTCGTCCAAGGAAGGGAGGGGGAAGAGAGCCAGAGGCGTGGCGAAGCAGCGTCAGAGTGACGTGCCGCCGCTTCGCCACGCCTCTTACTCTCTTCCCCCTCCCTTTCTCCGTCCAAGGAAGGGAGGGGGAAGAGAGCCAGAGGCGTGGCGAAGCAGCGCCGCGTCAGAGTGACGCGCCACCGCTTCGCCACGCCTCTTACTCTCTTCCCCCTCCCTTCTTTTTCGTCCAAGGGATGGGAGGGGAAGAGAGCCAGGCGTGGCGGCAGCGCCGCGGAGTGACGCGCCACCGCCGCCACGCCTCTTACTCTCTTCCCCTCCCTTCTTTCGTCCAAGGAAGGAAAAAGCTGCGCCAGAGGGAGGTGTGCCGCGGCGATGGGGCTGGTGCGCGGCGTGGGTGGCGGCGTGGGCGTGGCGGCGTGGCGGGTACGTCTTAGTTTATATAGCGTCTTACTTTCTTTCCCCGAAAAGTCCGCGCGGACTTTGGCACGCGTCTTAGTTTATATAAGACGTACCCCGAAAGTAAGCCGTAGGGGGACTTTTCGGGGGGGGGGAAAGAAAGTAAGTCGCTGTCTTACTTTCGGGGAAACACGGTAGTAAGGAGCTTATGGATAGTATCCAGACTTAGGAGACAACTGTTAGATGATAGTTAAATTTTTATGTCTTGAGATATCCTACCAAGAAGAAGAATGGAAGTCAACATGCTTATATATTGTTATGTGATATGTGTTTTATGTTATTTTTTCTTTCTCTTTCTCTTTTTTCCCTTCTCCCTATGCAATCCCTCACATCATTTTGGTCTAACGATTTTGTTATATGTATCACAGTATTCACATAAAACCAATATTTTTTTAAAAAAAAGAAAAAAAAAACCATATTTCTGATGGTCTTAGTGTTACTGAAAAGGCCCCAAAAGCACCCCTAAAACAAAGATTTCAGCAGAACCTCTGGTGAATTTTTAAAAGCAATCTAAAAATCCTTTTCCCAAATGATCTCACCAAAGGAGTCCGGAAGAAGGTGCCACTGAAGTTTTTATTCTTATTCTTATTTTATTCTTATCAGCTGAGAAGGATGACCACTGCAGTTTCCTTGTCGCAAAGCAGTCATAAAGTTACATTGAAAACATATGCCATTTTTATACAGAACTGTCAAATTCAAACTTTCCCACCCCTGCATGCTGTAGTAGGCTTCGTGATGATTGGTTGGAAACTTGGAAGCCAGCTGTAGCGGGAACCAATCGTGAAACAGCGCCGCTTTTGCCCTGGCGAATGGGAAGTGAGGGACAGGAATGTGTTCAAAACAAAGAGCAGCTGGAGCTTTCTTGATTAGATCATGTCCATATGTAAATGAAGATCCGAGCCCCTGACCTTCGGGCCAAAGGAATTCTTTTGTTCTTCGTGAAAAACAGGAAATTGTCCTTACCGACCCTTCCTTGTTGACAAAGTGCCATATGCAGATTCTATTCAGCCTTCTGGATGGTAAATAAATGAAATAACTGTAGCAATGTGCTGGTTTCCGAGGCCAACAGTGACAGCCGATTGTGAAATATGAAATATAGCTATGCCATACGTTCTATAAATGTGGGACGAGATTAAACTCAGAGGGTCCAACGTTTATGGAACAAAAGGAGTCTTTCAAAAA
This sequence comes from Anolis apletophallus, assembly GCA_030556195.1. NCBI lineage: Eukaryota > Metazoa > Chordata > Lepidosauria > Squamata > Anolidae > Anolis > Anolis apletophallus. The sequence goes on along the minus strand of JARBWK010000017.1, from coordinate 4,411,640 downwards.
TGGGGAGAAGGGAAACCAGAAAGAGTCCTCTGTCATGCAAATTGTTCCAATGATTGGATTAAAGGGTGCAGCCAGGAATGTGGTTTCATCCTGATCTCAAAACAAACAGCTGGGTCACATAGCATTCCTTCATATTATTTTACACATGGGAAGGGGGGGAAACATGCAGGAGAATTACATAGGAGGGTTTCAGGGGAATGTGCAGATGAGGAAGAGCACACGAGGCTGGAGGGAGGAGTGAGCAGGCGTGCTCGGCGCATGGCAACGTGGTGCGCATGTGCGGATGAGGGAGAGCGCACAAGGCTGGAGGAAGGAGAGAGCAGGCATGCTCGGTGCATGACAGCGTGGTGCATGAGGGAGAGCGTGTGAGGCTGGAGAGAGGCTCATGCCAGCAATTCCCTTCAAGGCATGGGGCGTTCTGTATGGGAAGTCTGGCCCAATTCTATCTTTGGCGGGGTTCAGAATGCTCTTTGATTGTAGATGAACTATAAATCCCAGTGACTACAACTCCCAAATGACAAAATCAATCTGCTCCCCAACCCGTCAGTATTCAAATTTGGACTTATTGGATATTTGTGCCGAGTTTGAAATACAGTGATGAAATACCAATGTAAATAAGTTTTGTTGGAAATAAAGAGTTAAGTGAACAGTTCATACCTGTTGTAGTATCTGAGTAGATTTCCACTGTGGAGTAGTCAATTAATCAGCTGTGTGCTGAGCTGTGTTTGGGGAGTGGTTTCCTGGTTGCTATAAAATCTCTCTGCTGTGCTAAATGTGTGGGGGGGATTGAAGAAGAAGAAAGTCTGGCCGAGCGTTTGGCTGATAAGGAGGAGGAGAAAGAGTTTGTTTGAAAAGACACGCTGATATCTTTGCCAAGTCTAGTGACAAAGAAGACGTGAAGACTCTGTTTATCCTGTTACTGTTTTGTGGTAGTTTTGTTTTTCTCTGGAGAACCACTTCATGGATGCAAGCTACTGTAGCAGAAGGATCTGTGAGTCTCGGAGCGTGAGCAAACAAAACCTCCTGTATCTATGTTTGTGTTTTTGCACTGCCATGCAAGAGAATTTATCTTGTAGTGGATATATTTGCTGACTGGACTATACTTTATGAATTTTACAACATTAAAGAACTGAAGTCAACCTTTGCAACAAGAAACTTCAAGTGTCCTAAGTTCTTCCGCTTGCCGCTGTGTTTTTCCTTTTAAGGTGGAGTTGGGAATTTTATTTCCATCATTCCCAGTTTCCTACATATTTCAACAAGTTTATGGCTGGTGGTCAACACAACATGAAGACCTGTACTAAGGGGTCGCAACATTAGGAAGGTTGAGAAACATTGCCGTATAGCAGGGGTGGGCAATTATTTTTTCCAAGGGGCCACATGAGAGCCAAAAAATATTATGGAGGGCCGCACCTAAAGGCGGAACTACATGCTAATCTACATAATTTATTTATTTATTCACTTACTATATTCACTATATATTACACATCATTAATATTAACATATTAATATATCAAGAAATATTCATATATTATTAGTATAATATAACATTATATTATTTATTATATTAAAATTATTATACAATAATAATTAAAACCACTAAAATAAAATAATGCTTCCTTGTAGTCCCCTTCTCTGGAGGGTTTTTTGCAGAGGCTTGATGGCCATCAGTCGGAGGTGCTTTGATTGTGTATCCCTGGAGGTTGGGCTGGATGGCCCTGGGGTCCCCTCTCGATGACTTCCTGTTCCCACCTTTCTAAACACCTCCTGACAGCGAGCCTTTGAGATTGGTGACGGAAAAGGAAGAGATCAAACTCCATTGAAAGGATGGGAAACTCAGGACCAAACTTGGCAAGCGGGTGAGCGGGTGGGGCAAGCGGCAGGTGGTGCGAGGGGCGAGTAGGTGAGGGCCAAGCCTGCCTGCCTGCCTGCCGGGGCGAGTGGCAAGCGAGCGGCGGGGTGAGGTAAGCAAGCCTGCCTGCCTGCCTGCCTGCCTGCTGAGGTCCTTAGCAGGGCCGGATAGAATCGGCCAAAGGGCCGCATCCGGCCCCCGGGCTGTAGTTTGCCCACCCCTGCCGTATAGTCTGCTGGTGAGTATAGATTTGCTCAATGGGCCCCTTTACTCTTGGCAAGTTCCCGGGTTTCTGAGCAAAATATTTCCCTCACTAAGCCTTAAGAATGTAAACCAATGCCGGGATTGATGGACAATCCTCTATAAAAACTATGCCAAGAATGGTTTAAATATATTGCATCTTTTCATGGGGGTTCGCAAGGGGGTTTCAGAGGGGTCACCAAAGACCATCAGAAAACGAATCAGAAAACGAAAACTAAAGAATATTAATTAATAATAAGGAGAGGAGCCAAATACCTCTTTGAAAACTAAAGAATTATTATTTTATTTCTTATTTATAATAATTTAATAAATAATAAATAAATAATAAGGAGAGGAGCCGAATGCCTCTTTGAAAATTAAATAATTATTTTATTTTTATTATTTTATTATTTATTTATAGTTTTCAAAATACCTCTTTGAAAACTAAAGAATTATTATTTTATTTCTTATTTATAACAATTTAATAAATAATAAATAAATAATAAGGAGAGGAGCCGAATGCCTCTTTGAAAATTAAATAATTATTTTATTTTTTATTATTATTTTTTCATTTATTTTTGATAAAGAATATTATTTAAATAATTATTTTATTATTATTATTATTTCATTTATTTATAATATTATAAATAGTAATAAATAATAATGAGAGGAGCCGAATACCTCTTTGAAAAGTAAAGAATTTATTCTTATTCTTATTATTTTATTTATTTATAACTGTACTAGCTGTACCCGGCACGCGTTGCTGTGCCCTATTTAGGAGATGCGACAAAGTCTGAGTATGTAAGGGTTGGAATTAATGTTACTTCTCTGAATTGCGGTCGGATGGAGTGTGGGTCATGGGGGGCATTGTGTGCCAAGTTTGGTCTTTATCGGTCTTGGTTCTGGGACACAGTGGTCTGTGGGGGAATGATGGGTTTTGAAGTAGTACAAATCCCATTATCCATGGAGGTACTTCAAGTCCCATAATCCATGGTCCACCCTCCTCCAAACTGTAGTGGAATGTAGCGTGGGTCATAGGGGCTCTGTGTGCCAAGGTAGGTTACTGTAAATTCAGGCCATACACAATGTCCCATGAGCTAAGGCCTAGTCAGGAACAGCAAGTTAATGAAGCCTTACTGTCAATTCAGGCCATACACAATGTCCAATGAGCTGAGGCGTAGTCGGGAGAATCAAAGCCTTACTGAAGGCCATACACAATAATGAGCTGTCAAATTCAGAGCAATTAAAAACAGCATTCCATTAAGTGAGGCCTAGTCAGGGAAATTAAGTTAATGAAGCCTTACTGTCAATTTTGGGCGTGGTCTGTGATTTGTAGGGGTGTAAATTTTAAGTGGGAAGTGAATTGGGTGTTTGTGTTTGTGCCTCAGCCCTTTGCCTTATCCTCCTCTGACAGTTTATTATGGTTCGGAATGTTCATGTTGGCTGGCCAGTACAGGAGTTATGCAAATCCGCCCTTATTGGCAGCCAATCATGTTGTCAGAATGTAGAGGCTGGGAGAGTCATTGGCAGCCCCGGAGGATGCTGGGAAATGTAGTTTTTTTAACTCGTTGTTTTGGGGGCCTTTTAGGTTTTGGGGGGGAAAGTTTCTTTGCTACAAACAGAACTTGCTTGAGGCCTATTTCTGTTGGCAAGTTTGGTGTTTCTGCGTTGTAAGGTTTCTCTGTTTGGGACAGTCGGTCCATGACGGGAACCCCTTTATATAATAGATGAAGGGGTCACGGTATTAAGAAGGTTGAGAAACACTGACCTAAAGCTTTGCAGAACTTATGTTCAGCCATTTCAAAGCTCCCTGCTTGAGTGGTGATGGCACGATCATCAGCGTAGATGAAACTCTCTGATGTAAATATTTATTTATTTATTTATTTATTATTCGGGCTTCTATGCCGCCGACTCCCTGAGGCTCGCGGCGGCTTACAGGAGCCGAAGGGCACAGTAAAATACAGGCAATAAGCAGTTAAAAACAATTAAAAACAACAGCAGTATAGTAATTAATAACACAGTTAACACAATGAACAGCACATCATCCTCAGAAGAACGAATAGATGGCGGGGCATGGGCAGGACTTACTCACCAAAGGCCTGCTTAAACAGGTATGTTTTACAGGCCCGTCTAAACGGGAGCAAGTCCTTCATAGCCCGAGTTCCGGCCGGGAGGGCGTTCCACAGCGTAGGTGCTATGACAGAGAACGCCCTCCGGCGGGTAGCAGTCAGCCTTGCGAGTTTAGCTGAAGGTATCTCCAGGAGATTGGAGTCCTCAGACCGAAGTGATCTCGGAGGGCAATATGGGGTGAGACGGTCCCTCAAATACGCTGGCCCCAGGCCGTGTAAGGCCTTAAAGGTGAGGACCAACACTTTGAAGGTGATCCGGTGCTCAATTGGCAGCCAGTGCAGATCCTGCAAAACAGGTGTTATGTGGGCGCCAGCTGGCGTGCCAGACAGGAGCCGGGCGGCAGTGTTCTGCACTAGCCTGAGCTTCCGGGTCACCGACAGAGGAAGGCCAACGTAGAGCGCGTTGCAGTAATCCAGCCTTGAGATGACTGTGGCTTGGATCACCGTGGCCAGATCGTTCCGGGAGAGATAGGGGCCAGCCTCCTTGCCTGTCGCAGATGAAAAAGCGATCTTGCTGACCGCAGAGACCTGGGCCTCCATGGTCAGCTGGGAGTCCAAATGGACCCCAGGCTCTTTACGGAAGGCGATGGGCATAACACCGCACCGTCCAGGCTCGGAAGCTGGACATTAACATCACCCGGGCGACCCAGCCACAAGATCTCCGTCTTCGCCGGATTCACCCTCAACCTACTGGCTCGCAGCCATCCAGTAACGGCTTCGAGGCAGTGTTGGAAATTATCGGGGACAGAACCCGGCCTGCCCTCCATCCTCAGAATGAGCTGGGTGTCGTCAGCGTACTGGTGACACTCCAGCCCATAACTCCGCACCAGCTGTGCAAGCGGCTGCATGTAGATGTTAAATAACAGAGGGGAGAGAATGGCCCCCTGGGGGACCCCACAGAGTAGTGGGGAGCTCTCGGAGACCACCTCGCCCCTCCTCACACGCTGAGACCGCTGGTGGAGGAAGGAGGTCAGCCATTTAAATATGAAGTATTTGGCCACATAATAGGCAGGAAGAGCACCTAATGCTTTGGAGAACTTCTGTTCAGCCACTTCAAAGCTCCCTGCTTGAGTAGTGATGGCATGATCATCAGCGTAGATGAAACTTTCAATCCTTGGGAAACACTGCTATAGACAGTCACGATTCTCCACCCGAACCCCATCCCTTCTGCTTGTTGACGCCACCATTGTCTCTTTCAAAGGAACCGGTGACATAGCCAAATAATCTTTTATTCAATTTAGCTTTCCTCAGAAATTCCCCCAAGAGGGACATCATGGTTTCCCGTCCCAAACTATATTTTTAGGCCTGTGATGGATGCCTTCCTTCTCAGGGAAACAGGGAAGCGGATGCCGGCGTCCCTCGGCGCTTGTTTCATGTCTCACTAGTAGGGACCAAGAAAGGGGCGAACATGTCAAAGCAAGCGCTGTTTTGTGTGCTGTGTCTTGTTTTATTGCCTTTGTTGCTGCGTCCTGTGCTTCTGCTTCAAACCTTCGGGCAGTCCAGCCAAGCCAAGGTCAGCTCTGTACGTTCCTCTACAAAAATAACAACCAGATCGGCATTCTCAAAGCCGTGCGTGGACCCGAAGGTAGCGATTCAGCACATTTTGTGCTTTTGCCAAGATTGCAACACTGGTTCTTTGGAAGCATGACTCAGAGCCGAGAAGGAACTACTTTCAGTGTTTCTCAACCCACGACCCCTTAATACAGTTCCTCATGCCGTGGTGACCCCTAAACATAACATTATTTTCGTTGCTACTTCAGAACTCTAATTTTGTGACTGTTATGAATCATAATGTAAATATCTGATATGCAGGCTGTATTGTCATCCTCTGGACCAAATTTGGCACAAATACCCAATACGCCCCAATTTGAATACCGGTGGGATTGGGGAAGATTGATTTTGTCACTGGGGAGTTGTAGTTGGTGGGATTTATAGTTCTGTATGTTGCAAGAATTACAATACACTCTATTGCAAAACGTATCAAAATGTATTGTCTCATAACAATCTGTTCTATATAGAATCAATATCACAGTGCGTGCAATGTCTATACAGTTGAACACAATCCAGTTATATAGCCCTTACATACAATAATCGGGCATAAAGACGCAAACATACAGTCTATTTTACCCCTATGGGCAATCCGGAGGCGATTCTCTCGCGGATCGGGACCGAGTCGTCGGGGGAGCCTTAGGAGTCGGGAGAGCTGGCACTGCTCGGTGAGCAGGCGCCTACGGCAAGAGGTAACGACGCCAGAAGGCCGTTTCACGTATACCAGCCCGGGAGGCGTTTTGCAACAGCAATATTTTTTATTTATTTATTTATAAATTCGACTTGGTAGACCGCTCTCTCTGGAGCCCAGAGCGGTTTACAGCATAAAATCAATAAAACATCAATAAACAGATAAAAGACGTATACCCAAAAGCCCCCCTCCCCACAAATGATCCCGGCAAGCAATAATACGCAGAGGCAATACATGGCAGGACGGTATGTTGGCAGCTGGCAACTAAGGAGGCATCAGTTGGGACCAAATGCCTGCCTGTATAGCCAAGTCTTCACAGACTTGCGGAAGGCCAACAAACCCCGTAGTGCTCGTATCTCCTCCGGCAGAGAATTCCAGAGGGTCGGAGCGGCCACTGTAAATGCTCTCTGCCGGGTGCTCGACAGCCTACAGATCTTAATACTAGGGACCTCTAGTAGATTAAGCCCCTCTGAGCGCAGTGATGTTCTGGGTTTGTATGGGGTAAGACGCTCCCTCAAGTACACTGGCCCCAAACCATATAAGGCCTTGAAAGTTAGAACTAACACCTTGAAGGAGACCCGGAATTCGATGGGAAGCCAGTGCAGTGCACGCAGGAGTGGGGTCACATGCGCAGATCTTGGGGCTCCCGACAGCAGGCGCGCTGCTGCGTTCTGCACCAGCTTAAGTTTCGGATCGCCGACAAGGGCAGGCCAATGTACAGCGCGTTACAGTAATCAAGCCTCGAGATGACCGTGGCTTGGATCACCGTGGCCAGGTCGCAGCGGGAGAGGTAAGGAGCCAGACGTTTCGCCTGCCGCAGATGGTAGAACGCTGTCTTGCAAGCGCAGGCAATCTGCGCTTCCATCGACAGTTGGGTGTCTAGCTGGACCCCAAGGCTCTTAACTAGGGGCTGTGGGTGAAGTGCCACACCATCAAACGTCGGCAACTGGGTCTCTACCCCCTCCGGGCGGCCCAGCCACAAGATCTCCGTCTTCGTCGGGTTCACCTTCAACTTACTGGCTCGCAGCCATCCAGTTACGGCTTCTAGGCAGAGATGGAAATTATCGGGTACAGATTCCACCCCGGGGTCCATCCTCAGAATGAGCTGGGTGTCATCAGCGTACTGGTGACATTCCAGCCCAAAACTCCATATCAATTGGGCGAGTGGTCGCATGTAGATGTTATATAACAGCGGGGAGAGAATGGCCCCCTGAGGGACCCCACAATGTAAGGGGGAGCCCTCGGAGGCCACCCCTCCCCACTTCACTCGCTGCAGGCGGTTTTGGAGATGATATGCATGGAGAAGCGCTAATGCGCAACCTTCCGTTTTGACCAAGAGTCTAAAATTGATGACAACCATTCCGGGGAGGAGCGGCTAAAAGACCCCAGCGCCCTGAGGAAGCGTGGTATACGCGAAACGGCCTTCTGGCGTCGTTACCTCTTGCCGTAGGCGCCTGCTCACCGAGCAGTGCCAGCTCTCCCGACTCCTAAGGCTCCCCCGACGACTCGGTCCCGATCCGCGAGAGAATCGCCTCCGGATTGCCCATAGGGGTAAAATAGACTGTATGTTTGCGTCTTTATGCCCGATTATTGTATGTAAGGGCTATATAACTGGATTGTGTTCAACTGTATAGACATTGCACGCACTGTGATATTGATTCTATATAGAACAGATTGTTATGAGACAATACATTTTGATACGTTTTGCAATAGAGTGTATTGTAATTCTTGCAACATACAGGTCTGCCCCTGAAAGAAAATAGGGGATAGCGTTGTGTATTAGCAGTTTGCTAGAGGAACAATTTTGTTTGTGTATGGGATTTATAGTTCACCTACAACCAAAGAGAATTCTGAACTCCACCAACGATGGAATTGAACCAAACTTGGTACACAGAACTCCCATGACCAGCAGAAAATACTGGAAGTGTTTGGTGGGCATCGGCCTTGAGTTTGGAAGTTGTAGTTCACCTCCATAAACTACTTCATAAACATAATTTTGCTCTTGTTATGAATCGTCATGTAAATATTGGGAGCGGGCGATGGGAGCCCACCCAGCCTTACCTGTCACCCACTTCAAAGCTGAGCAGGTGGGGTGGATCCCTGGGCGGGCGGCCGGCCGGGGGGGGGGGGGCTGCCGTGGAGAACAAACTCAGTGGCTTCACGTGGACCTTTAAGGCGCTTTATGGTCAGGGGCCAGCATATCTCAGAGACCGCCTCTCCCCTCTTCGCCGCCAGTGGTCGCCACGACTCCTCCAACTAAACTCACTGTATGTTCCAGGCCCCAGGGAAGTACGCCTCGAGAGCACGAGACGTAAGGCCTTCTCTATCTCTGCGCCTGTCTTGTGGGACTCCTTGCCTCCCCACTTGAGGGCCATGCCTGACTTGCGACCCTTTGCTCAGGCACTCAAGACCTGGCTTGATGATGATGATGATGGCGGTGGTCTGACGGGAGGCAGGGCCTTGCTGGAGGGGGTGGGGAGGGGCGGGGCATGGCGGTGTGAGTGCTTGGGGGGGCTGGGGAAGGAGAAGCCATGTTATGCAACATAATGGGGGGATATGGCAGGGCTGGCCTTATTTATTTATTTATTTATTTATTATTCGGGCTTCTATGCCGCCGACTCCCTGAGGCTCGCGGCGGCTTACAGGAGCCGAAGGGCACAGTAAAATACAGGCAATAAGCAGTTAAAAACAATTAAAAACAACAGCAGTATAGTAATTAATAACACAGTTAACACAATGAATAGCACATCATCCTCAGAAGAGCGAATAGATGGTGGGGCATGGGCAGGACTTACTCACCAAAGGCCTGCTTAAACAGGTATGTTTTACAGGCCCGTCTAAACGGGAGCAAGTCCTTCATGGCCCGAGTTCCGGCCGGGAGGGCGTTCCACAGCGTAGGTGCTATGACAGAGAACCCCTCTTCGGCGGGTAGCAGTCAGCCTTGCGAGTTTAGCTGAAGGTATCTCCAGGAGATTGGAGTCCTCAGACCGAAGTGATCTCGGAGGGCAATATGGGGTGAGACGGTCCCTCAAATACGCTGGCCCCAGGCCGTGTAAGGCCTTAAAGGTGAGGACCAACACTTTGAAGGTGATCCGGTGCTCAATTGGCAGCCAGTGCAGATCCTGCAAAACAGGTGTTATGTGGGCGCCAGCTGGCGTGCCAGACAGGAGCCGGGCGGCAGTGTTCTGCACTAGCCTGAGCTTCCGGGTCACCGACAGAGGAAGGCCAACGTAGAGCGCGTTGCAGTAATCCAGCCTTGAGATGACTGTGGCTTGGATCACCGTGGCCAGATCGTTCCGGGAGAGATAGGGGGCCAGCCTCCTTGCCTGTCGCAGATGGAAAAAAGCGATCTTGTTGACCTCAGAGACCTGGGCCTCCATGGTCAGCTGGGAGTCCAAATGGACCCCCAGGCTCTTTACGGAAGGCGATGGGCATAACACCGCACCGTCCAGGCTCGGAAGCTGGACATTAACATCACCCTTGCATTCTGGGAGTGGCAGGTGGGGGTGGGGGTGGGGGGGAGGGGATTCACAGTTTCTCTGGGAGCAGGTGAACTGCAACTCCCAAAATGAATGGCAATTCCCCCTCCTGCTGCCACCTGTCCTGTCCTGTCAATACAGGACAGGAGCTGAATATACGGGACACGAAATTCAGAGCAAAAATACGGGACGTCCCGTATAATACGGAACAGGTGGCAATCCCAGTCATGCAAGTCAGATGTTCCCACCTCAACATCTTTAAACTTACTCGCCCAACGACGCACAGTACTCACATCAACACAATCCCCATAAACAGTTTGCATTCTCTGATGAATTTCCTTTGGGGTAACACCTGCTGTCAAGAATTCAATGACTGTGCATTGCTTAAGTCGCATTGACCGACCGTCTATACTTCGCACTTTAACAACACAAAAGTTCAATGCTAGGGCTTCCCGCCAAAATGGAGCTGTAGGGGAGAGTCTACTGAACAAGCCAGTACCTGCCGCATACCAGTACTGCCATCTATTGAGGAGTTACGAAGGTGGAGGCATTACTTTTCATTCAAACCTCGTAGTGGGATAAGGCATTAAAGCACGTCATACGAGGGTGAGTCAATAAGTCCGTGACTTTTTGAATGAAACACGGGTTTTTGGATTTAAAAAATCATTTTGTTTTTCAACGTCGTCTCCTCTGAGCTCTGTACACTTTGTCCAACGTTTCTCCAATTTTTGTATCCCTTCCAAAAAATAAGATTTGTCCAGGTCATCAAAATAGGTATTTGCTTGTGAGATGATTTCATTGTTGGAGTCAAATCTCTTTCCGCTGAGGTTTGGAAACAAGAAATAGTCACTCAGGGCTAAATCCGGAGGATAGGGCGGATCAGGGAGCAATTCGTATCCCAATTCATGGATTGTTGCCATGGCAACTGCACATGTGTGCACCCTTGTATTGTCCTGGTGGAAAAGAACTTTTTTCTTGGCCAAATGTGGTCGTTTTTTCCCCCAAATCCTCATTAAATCGACCCAATAAGTTGGCATAATATTTGCCATTGATTGTTTTACCCTTTTGAAGGTTGTCGATGTGGATTATACCGCGTGCATTCCAAAAAATGGTCACCATGACTTTATGGCAGGGGTGGGCAACCTACGGCCCACGGGCCGGATGCGACCTGGCAGCTGATTCTGTCCGGCCTGGGGAGAAGGGCATCGGGGGTGGGGCCAAGAGGAAGGGGTGCCGCTGCCGCCATCCGATCGCGGGCTCTGTGGGGCCTGTGTCAGCAGACAGGTTGGAGGAGCGGCGGCTTTGGAGTGCCTGCATCCCCCGAGGCGATCCGGGCCTGCAGCGGGAGCACTCGGCGACCTGCGAGGGCTGATCGCCCTGGCGACCCAAAAGATTTTTATCATCTTCCGGGTCTCCAGGTCAAATAAGCCGCCTCAGATCGCCGACTGCTCCCCCTGCAGGCCCGGATCGCCTCCAGGGATGCAGGCACTCGATAGCAGGGCGATCAGCTGGGGAACGGCTGGGGGCGAGATCGGGTGGAGGCCTGCAGCCTCCGAACGCCTGCTGCTCTGCTCTGCTGCTGCGGCGGTGGCTGGGTCCGCTTTGCCATCCTCTGGGCTGGGTCCATTGGGCCATTCCATCTTGGGATCCTTCCTCTCTTGAGGATGTCAGCCTCCATCGTGGTTCGCATCTTGAATTTCATTTTATTTTAGTGGTTTTTATTATTATTTTATAATAATAATTTTATAATAATAATATAATAATATAATACATAATATAATATAATAATGTTATATTATATTATAATTTCAGTATATTATAATCTATATATATAAAAATCGAGTGGTCGTGGGATGTCGTATATGCACGGCCAAACTATACCCCCCCCCCCCAAACACAAATCCCACGACACACATTCCCCCAGAGCATGAGGTACAGACATAACACAAAAAAACACACCTCCCTAACTTGCCCCCCCAAACAGCCCCCAAAAACCGCCCATTGACTCCCGTTCTGCGCTGCCCGCGAGCGCTGGAGAGAGGGAGAGCAATCGCGCAGGCGCACAGCGACCCCCCCAAAAAACCCCCACCCCATCCCGTCACCCTCTCCCCACTCACCGGGACCTTCGCAGCCACACCGGCGACCCAATAACCACCTCCTCGCCATCCTCGCCATTGACCACACGTCCCCGGTCCCAGAGCAGCTCTAGGCCTGCCAAACTACACTTCCCAGAAACCTCCGCAAGAACCAGAAGTGGCCATGCCGGGGTTTCTGGGAAGTGTAGTCCAAAACGCCGCACTTCAATACAGCGGCCTGACACCACCAGCACACACAAAAGGGCGGGCGCGTGCGGCGCGGCCCATGCGCCGCCAGGGGCGGGAGGCAGGCCCGGAGATTGGCGCTCCGCCCTCCGCCGTGCCCAGCGGTTCCAGCGGCCACGCCTGAAAGAAGGTAAGCTCCCGAGCTTACCTTTTTCTGTGGCGACGCCCACAACTCACGGGGACGGCGGAGTGCGGATCGGCGATCTCCGCTCCCTTCCGCCCTCCGGCATGTCCCCACGGTTGCGGTGGCGCGCCTGAAAGAAGGTAAGCTCCGGGCTTACCTTGCTTCAGGCGCGCCCCACAACCAAGGGGAACAGGGCGGGAGGTAATGAGAGAGACAGAGGGGAGGCCTGAGAGTGGGCGGGGGGAGAGAGGGGGGAATGACACAGAGAGAGACGGGGAGAGAGAGGGGGGAGTGACACAGAGAGAAAGAGGGGGGGAAGAGAAGGGGGGAATCAGGCAGCGAGAGAGAGGAGGGGGGAGAGAGGAGGTGGGAAAGTGAAACAGAGAGAGAGGGGGAGGGAGAGAGACAAGGGGGAAACAGAGAGGGGGAAGTGTACATACACACATACAGAAACACACACATACATACACATACATACAGACACACAGACACATACATACTCACACGCATACATACACATACACACACACACATCCATACACACACACACACACAACTACATACACACACATACACATACATACACAAACACATATATATACACAGACACACACACATCCACACACATACATACACAAAAACACACAAACACACACACACACACACACACACACACATACATATATATACACACACAAAACACATTGTCAAATCATTTCCAACCCTTACATACCCACACTTCCACACATCTCCTAAATAGGGCACAGCAACGCGTGCCGGGTTCAGCTAGTGTCTATATATATACTATAATATAATAATTATGATATTAATACTAATAATATATGAATATTTCTTGATATGTTAATATGTTAATATTAATGATGTGTAAAATATAGTAAATATAGTAAATAAATAAATAAATATTGTAGATTAGAATGTAGTTCAGCCTTTAGGTGCGGCCCTCCATAATATTTTTTGGCTCTTGTGTGGCCTCATGTCAGTGACTGGCGGCATCGAGCAGGAGATTCTCAGGAAGGCGGGGCTTCCTGTGGAAGTTCTTCCGGAGCCGCAGCGCGGGACAGGAGGAGGTCCTCTGCTCCCACCCTCCCTTTCTTTTTGCCCATACGGACACAAAGCATCACCTTGCTTTGTAGCCGCCCCAGTGGGAGTTCGCCTCTCTCTCTTCAGGAAGGAAGCCGCGGGCCGGATGGCATCGCCCGGAGGGCCGCATTTGGCGCGCGGGCCGTAAGATGCCCAGGTCTGGCCAACACCATATTGTGAATTTTTTCAATTGTTTCGGGTGTAGAGACCTCAACTGGCCGTCCAGAACGTTCGGCGCCTTCCGCAGTGTTGCCCTTTCAGTTAAGAGGCGGGAAATTCAAAAAGTCACAGACTTATTGACTCGCCCTCGTATATCCAGGAGGAGATGAATTGTGTTTTCTTTATAGCTCTCCACTTTGGCCAAAGGCCTGGCCATAACTAACGAAACCTTGCATGCAACGCGTGATGGATAGGACTCGGGGGAGTGACTTGGACTCATATAGAAAGCGTCGAAGTTGGCTGGAAAGGGAGAGACACGAGATTAATGGTCCTATATAAATGCTAAGTGAAAGCTGGCCGTTGGAAAGGAAATGTAAACTATGGAGAGAGTGAGTCCGCTAACACACCCAGCCTGTTTCAATTAAACATGACAACCCAAGCCATTGATAGCAATGCTGAAGTAATGCACCTGTCAGGGGGAAAAAACTATGCTTTTCTTTTGAAACAGAGCCAGGATGGATATCTGTCGGGAAGGTTTTGAATATGCCTTCCTGCCTTTCAGTGCGAGGTTGGATTGGATGGCTTTTGGGGTCTCTACTAACTCTAGGATTCTATGATTCTTTGCTCTAGGGTGGTGTTTCTCAACCTTCCTAATGCCGCGACCCCTTAATACGGTTTTTCATGTTGTGGTGACCCCCCCCCCAACCTATTTAATAACTAATCATTATGTAAATAATTATATATATAATCTATATATATAAAGGAAGACCCGTCATCGAACGACCGTCCTAGGCAGAGAAACCTTCCAAGGCAGAGACACCAAACTTGCCAACAAAAATAGGCCTCAGGCAAGGAAGGTTTTTAGCAAAGAAACTCCCCCCCAAAAAAACCAAGAAGGCCCCCAAAACAACAATAAAAACTACATTTCCCAGCGTCCTCTGCAGCTGCCAGCGAATCCCATTGGCCAACATCGGCCCACACAAAATGCAGGGAGGCTGAGTTCCCATAGTAACGGTGGGCGGAGACAGCCAAGGCTAGATTAGAATGCTGAGTGATTTGAGTTTAGTCAGTTGGTGTTTGTGGGTTAAACTGCCAAGGCCAAGCTCTAGGAGGGAGCAGGTTCCCACACTCGAGAAACACAATCCAAAAGACCAAGCCAACACAAAATACCACAAAACGCCAATATGCAGAAGATACACAACTATGTGCACAGAGCACATACATACCACTCGCAGGACAAAAGACACCCACAACAAAAGACACCCACTTTACAAACACCACACCCACAACATGACAGCCACACAACTTGCGATGCCTACCTCTACAGACCCACAACACAACAGACACACAACACACACAACACATACATACCACTGCTACACAGAAACCTACACAGTATCACCAACTAACACAGGAGGACATAACAACTACCAGGAGGACATAATAATAACACAAATAGGGCACCAGGGACACAGGCACCACTGACACACACATACCACCAGAATAACACAAACTTGCAACCCCCCCAAAACAATCCTGCAACACAAAAACCCACCCCAACCAAAATTCACAACAAACACCACTGGCAAAGCCACACCCCCTCCACATCAGAACCAGCACACAGCCAGACTGAGACAACTATGTCACCACAACACATACAAAATACACCCCACAAATACCTGACAACTTCCCCAACACAAAACCCAGGACTGCACTCACTACTCACCACCACACACACCTCCAAATACACACACATCCCAGGCACAATACTCCAGCAATTCCTACCCACACAACACAACACAACTTCCTATCACAACCCATCCCCCCAACCTTACGGGACCCCACACACACAACACCTACCACCACCACAAACAAAAACCAACTCCACCTATACTCCAACCACAACACAACACAACACAGTGTCTACAAACACACACAAACACCCAAAATACCCCACCCACACAAGCATCAACCTCTACATCAACACAGGCAGACGGAAAGACAAAAAACATTGTATATCCACAAGCTCTGCAGAATGCCAGCAACACCACACACCGACAACTCCCCAGGACTTCAACATCCCACCCACCAGAACAACCCACGACACAGCCATGACCCCACCAAGACCGTAAGTAACATCATTTCCAACCCTTACATACTCAGACTTTCTCGCATCTCCTAAATAGGGCACAGCAACGCGTGCCGGGTACAGCTAGTTATATATATAAATATAATAACATAATGAATCGTCATGTAAATACTGATATGCAGGATGTATTTTCATTCACTGGACCAAATTTGGCACAAATACCCGATACGCCCATATTTGAATACTGGTGAGGTTGGGAGCAGGGTCGAGTTTATTATTTGGAAGTTGTAGTTGCTGGGAGTTGCTGGGTCATGGAGGGTCTGTCTGCCAAGTTTGGCCGTGATCCATCATTATTGGGAGAAGCAGTGGTATCATGAATTTACTGAAGGTACTGCAAGTCCCATCATCTGGATGGAGAGAGGGTCATGGGGGCTCTTTGTGCCCAGTTTGGTCTTTATTGGTCATTGAAGAGGGTCACATTGTTTTCAGGAAGTGAGTGAGGGTACTGCAAGTCCCATCATCTGTGGTATGTCCCCCTCACGACTGCACCAGGATGTAGAGTGGGTCATAGGGGCTCTGTGTGCCATGTTGCTCTTTATTGGTCATTGGATGAGTGTCACATTTTTTTCAGGAAGTGAGTGAAGGTACTGCAAGTCCCATCATCCCTGGTACGCCCTTCTCCAAACTGCAGTAGGATGCAGAGTGAGTCATGGGTGCTCTGTGTGCCAAGTTTGTAGAGGTTGGCCAATCTGAAACCACAGTTGGAGCCATTCCTGACAGCCTGAGTGCCTGTCCTTTTCCCTCTTTGCCTCCTAAGAGTGTTGGAATGTTGGTGGTGGCTGGCCAATCAAGAGTCCATATGCAAATTCTCCCTCAGTGGCAACCAATCTCCTCTCTGCCGCCTTCCCTCTCTGCCTCCTAAGAGTGTTGGAATGTTGGTGGCGGCTGGCCAATCAAGAGTCCGTATGCAAATTCTCCCTCAGTGGCAACCAATCCCCTCTCTGCTGCCTTCCCTCTCTACCTCCTAAAAGTGTTGGAATGTTGGTGGCGGCTGGCCAATCAAGAGTCCGTATGCAAATTCTCCCTCAGTGGCAACCAATCCCCCTCTCTGCTGCCTTCCCTCTCTGCCTCCTAAAAGTGTTGGAATGTTGGTGGTGGCTGGCCAATCAAGAGTCCGTATGCAAATTCTCCCTCAGTGGCAACCAATCCCCTCTCTGCTGCCTTCCCTCTCTGCCTCCTAAAAGTGTTGGAATGTTGGTGGCGGCTGGCCAATCAAGAGTCCGTATGCAAATTCTCCCTCAGTGGCAACCAATCCCCTCTCTGCTGCCTTCCCTCTCTTCCTCCTAAGAGTGTTGGAATGTTGGTGGTGGCTGGCCAATCAAGAGTCCGTATGCAAATTTTCCCTCAGTGGCAGCCATTCCCCTCTCTGCCTCCTTGGAGTGTTGGAATGTTGGAGGTTGGCCAGTCAGTGGCGTTATGCAAATAACCCCACAGTGGCAACCAATCGAAACGCTGCCACATATTCCTCCGCAAACACTGATTTTTATTATATACATAGATAGATTTGCTTTTTAAGTCTCTTTGTGAGTGATGGTCACTCGTTGGCCTGATAGGTGACTTGTGTCCAAACTTGGCGTCAATTTGCCCAGTGGTTTATGAGTTATGTTAATCCCACAAACGAACATTACATTTTTATTTATATACTGTAGATAACTAGCTTGGGGACCCGGCGGTGCCCGGGTTATTTGAGGAAGGCATTGTGTGCCAAGATTGGTTCCTATTAGATGTTTATGTAGCTTGCAGTGGTCTCAGGAACTTAGTGAAGGTACTGCAAGTCCCATTGGCCATGGTCCACCCCCCTCTAAAAAGCACCAGGATGTAGAGTGGGCCATGGGGGCTCTGTGTGTCACATTTGGTCTTGATCTTTCTTTGGATGAGGGTTGCAGCGGTCTCGGAAGGTGAGCGAAGGTATTTCAAGTCCCATCATCTGTGGTGCATCCTCCTTGAAGCAGCACCAGCGTGTAGAGTGGGTTAAAGGGGCTCTGTGTGCTAATTTTGGTCTGTAGTGGTCATTGTGAGCCGCAGTGTCTGACTGCCTGAGGCCTTTCCTTTTCCCTCTGAGTCACCTTAGAATGTTGGGATGTGGATGGCCGATTGGAGTCCTTTATGCAAATACCATTTCAGTGGCAACCAATCCCCTCTGTCTGGGGCTGTAGAATGTTGGAGTTCTGAGGCTGGCCAATCAGAGTCCTTTGTGCAAATAATCCCATAGTGACAACCTATCGAAATGCTGTCACATATTCCTTGGCACCTCCGCACCTCCCAGAAAATGAACATTCCATTTCCAATGGGGAAAAACCCTGTCATTTGGCTAACTCAAGCATTCAGTTGCATTCTGTTTTGCTGGCCAATCAGAGTCCTTTATGCAAATAATCCCATAGTGGCAATTTATCGAAACGCTGTCACAAATTCCTTGGCACCTCCGCACCTCCCAGAAAATGAACATTCCATTTCCAACTGAAAAAAATTGTCATTTAGCTAACTCAAGCATTCAGTTGCATTCTGTTTTGCTGGCCAGTCAGAGTCCTTTATGCAAATAGTTCCTCAGTGGCAACCAATGCCCTCTGTCTGGTGCCTTAGAGTGTTGGAGTCCTGATGCTGGCCAATCTGAGTCCTTTATGCAAATAATCTGGTGCCTTAGAGCAGGGGTGCTCAGAATGGTGATCTCGATCACCAGGGTGATCTTCGGGCCTCATCCTAGTGATCTTCAGGCCCCTGACCAGGTTTTTTGCAGTTTGTCCTCTTCACGCGCCCCTGCACGCTGCAAAGAAGTCCTCCGTCGTTGCTCCTCCCCGCTCCCTGCTCGCGCGCCGCCTCCAAAAGCTCCAGAGTCCAAGAGGCAGAATGGGCCCCCTCTTTTGGATTCCTCCCTCCGTCCTTCTCCAGCCACTCAGAGTCATAGGAGACCAAAGGGGGCGGGCCTGGATGACGCGATGCATGGCTGGCCCCGCGCGCATGCGCAGAAGAGCCCATTCTGCCTCTCGGACCTCTCGTGAGCTCTTGGAGGCGGCACGCATGCGGGCGGCGTGGAAATAGGAGCAACGACAGAGGCGAAGAAGAAGGACGCTTTGGGGTCATTTCCTTACCGCATCTCAAAGGTCGGTCTTTTTACTTTGGGGTGGGTGCTTGATTGTTCTGTGGCATGTCTCTTCGTTTATTTTTTATGTTTAAAAATGGCATTTTAGCTCCAAAGCCTCTCTGCTTGCTTTGTTCCTTGAGAAATATATGTTGGGCAATATGGAAATGTGGGAGAAATGGGGTGGTTGGATGTATTTTTGCATGCCCCTTTGTTTACCTTGCTGAGTATTAATTGGCCGTGCAGTTCAACAGCCTCTCTTCTTACTTTCTGGCTGATAATATGTGTGGTAATATGGCAGTGTGGGAGAAATGGGGTGGTTGGATGTATTTTTTCATGCCCCTTTGTTTACCTTGCTGAGTATTAATTGGCCGTGCAGTTCAACAGCCTCTCTTCTTACTTTCTGGCTGATAATATGTGTGGTAATATGGCAGTGTGGGAGAAATGGGGTGGTTGGATGTATTTATGCATGCCCCTTTGTTTACCTTGCTGAGTATTAAATGGCCTTGCAGTTCAACAGCCTCTCTTCTTACTTTCTGGCTGATAATATGTGTGGTGATATGGCAGTGTGGGAGAAATGGGGTGGTTGGATGTATTTTTATGCTCTGTTTTATATTGTTGTTATTAAATTGAAATATTGATGTTTTATAAGTTCATTTTATGTAAACTGCCCCGAGCCTGCTGGAAGGAGCGGTACATAAAAATAAATAATAAATATAAATAAATAAATAAGAAAATAGTTATACGTTTTACATTTCTGGGTAGGTGATCTTTGGGACTTGGTTTTTTAGTCAGTAGCTCCCATGCTGAAAAAGTGTGAGCACCCCTGCCTTAGAGTGTCCGAGTGCTGAGGTTGGCAGAGACAAAACAAGCTGAGCTGTATTCCCATAGTGTATGTGTTTGTATTTTTTTGTCCTGTCCTTGAAAACAATAGGCAACGGGGAAGAATGCAGGCAGATGTTGTTGTTCTTTGTCTGAAAGGCGGCGGCCTTTGAAAGCGCCAGAAACAGAACCATAAAACATAATAGAAGAAACGGAAGCAAAGCAATGGTTGGCAGGCCTAAGAAATGAATCTGAGCACGTAGGGCAGAGCCTTGCAAAGTGTTTGGCGGCTGCAAACGTAACGGAAAATGACCGGAATTCTTGGGAATATATGTCATTGTCTTCCAAATCCGTATATACTCGAGTATAAGCCGAGCCGAATATAACCCAAAGCACCTAATTTTACCACCAAAACTGGGAAAATGTATTGACTTGAGTGTAAGCCGAGGGTGGGAAATGCAGCAGCTACGGGTCAATTTCAAAATAAAAATAGATACCAATAAAATTGCATTAATTGAAGCATCCGTAGGTTAAATGTTTATGAGTATTTACATAAAACTGTAATTTAAGAGAATACTGTCCAACTCTGATTAAACCATTATTCTAACCTTTGTCAATGTGCTAATAATAATAATAGAGTAAAATAATGGAAATGTAATAATAACAGTAATAATAGAGAAAAATAATAGATGTAATAATAAGAGCAAAAGAATATAAGTAATAAAATAATAAATAGAGTGAAATAATAAATGTAATAATCATCAATAGAGTAAAATAATAAATTTAATAATAAAACAAAGTACAATAATAAATGTAATAATAACAATAAAATAATAAATAGAGTAAAATAATAAATGTAATAATAATAGAGTAAAATAATAAATGTAGTAATAATAGAGTAAAATAATAAATGCAATAATAACAATAAAATAATAAATAGAGTAAAATAATAAATGTAGTAATAATAGAGTAAAATAATAAATGCAATAATAACAATAAAATAATAGAGTAAAATAATAAATGTAATAATAATAATAATTAGAGTGAAATAGTAAATGTAATAATAACAATAATAAATAGAGTGAAATAATAAATGTAATAACAATTCAACGCCATACATTCACAAAAAAAACAATTTAAACACAATTTAAATAAATATATCATCATCATCATCACTATGAGCATCATCTTGGGTTGCTGTGGGTTTCAAAATAATTTTGCAGTTCCTTGAAAACAACCACACAGCGCCGCCTAGAGGTCGAAAGGTGTGGTGCAGGAAGGAATGTCTAATTTCCTTTTTCAACATTTTTTGATCCGCGGCACATTTTTTACATTTACAAAACCCTGGGGCACACCACCAACCAAAATGACACAAAATGACACTCTAACGCAGTAATACATATCGTTAATACGTTTTAAAATGTATTTATACACTCACTGTGAAACCTGGGCCTGTTTCGATGAACACAACATAAATATCCTGGCAGGAATGGCACGAAGACACAAACTTCCCACACAGAACTCCCATAACCAAGAGAAAATGCTATAAGAGTTTTGGAGTTGTAGTTCACCTACACCCAGAGAGCACTCTGGACTCAAACAATGTTGGATCAGGACCAAACTTGGCATGAATACTCAATATGCCCAAATGTGAACACAGATGGAGTTTGGGGAAAATAGACCTTGACATTTGGGAGTTACCATTTCTGGAATTTATAGTTAACACACAATCAAAGAGCATCCTGAAGTCTTGCAACAATGGAATTGAACCAAACTTGGCATATTGAACTCTCATTACCAACAGAAAGTACTGAAAGGGTTTGCTTGGGAATTGATCTTGAGTTTGGAAGTTGTAGTTCACCTGCACCCAGAGAGCACTGTGGACTCAAACTATGTCATGTTATGTTGTTGTTTGTTTTCTATCCAGAATCACAGTGTTGGAAGGAGGCTCACCATTTGAAGGTCCCTAAAACAGGCATGGGAAAACTTCGGCCCTCTGTGTGCTTTGGACTCCAACTCCCACCATTCCTAACAGCCTGAGGCCCTTTCCTGCTTAAATGGCTGAGGGGGAGGAAAAGGGCCTGAGGCTGCTAGGAATGGTGGGAGTTGGAGTCCAAAACACCTGGAAGGTCCAAGTTTGCCCATGCCAGCTTTCGACAGAGACCTCTTCCTCCCCCTTCCCCTTCGCCCCCTTTCTTCCCCCTCCTGCCCAACACTTTTTCTACACTGCCGCTTCTGCCGCCATTTTGATCCGAGGGGGCAGCGTGAGCGTGTTCAGGAGGGGAGGGGGGAGGGAGGGAGGCGTGACCCGTGCGGGCGCTACTGCGCAGACTCGCCCCAGAGCAAAGCGAGGCAAAGCGAGCAGAGCGAGGCTGGGAAGAAGGGAGCCCGAGTGGAGAAGAAAAAGTGTTCGGCTGGAGGGGGAAGGAAGAGTATCGGAGGTTCCAATTTCCCACGGCACACCTGATGATCGCTCACGGCACACTAGTGTGTCACAGCACACTGGTTGGGATACACTGGCCTAAGGTGACTCAAGGCGGGTTACAGATTGGCAACAATTCGATGCCATACATTCATTAAAAAAACACAATTTAAATAAATATATCATCACTATCATCATCACTATCAGCATCATCTTGGGTCGCTGTGAGTTTCAAAATAATCCTGCAGTTCCTTGAAAACAACCACACAGCGCCACCTAGAGGTCGAAAAGTGTGGTGCAGGAAGGAATGTCTAATTTCCTTAGGTAATAAATAAAAAATTGCAACCGAGTTGACATTCAGAGGATTGCCACCATTATGGAAATTAAGACTCAATGGATAGATAAAACATTGGAAATTAAGGACATGGATAAATTGAATTTTTAAAAAATTAAAATTAAGTAATGAAAAGGGAATAAACACGACAGACTGGACAGTATTGGAAGAATATCTTAACTCAGATGGAAAATAATTCTTACCGAACCATTTAGAACAGTCTGTTAGATCCTGCCTGGAGGGGTTACGTGGGCCTCTGTTGAATATCATAAACAGCTCCCTTGAGCAAGGAGTCTTTCCAGAGTGCTTGAAAGAGGCGGTGGTAGCTCCATTGCTGAAGAAACCGTCATTGGATCCCGCGGTTCCCTCCAACTACCGCCCAGTGTCGAATCTCTCGTACCTGGGCAAGGTGGTTGAGAGGGCAGTAATGGAGCAGCTGCAGTCCTTCTTAGATGACACAACATGGTTAGACCCCTTCCAGTCCGGCTTCCGTTCGGGGCACGGGACGGAGACGGTCCTGGTCTCCATCACAGACCAACTCCGCTGCCAGCTCGACCAAGGCGGGTCTGCGCTGCTCGTGTTATTGGACCTCACGGCAGCGTTTGACACGGTCGACCACAATCTATTGATCCACCGCCTGGCCATGGCTGGAGTGAGGGGGACTGTCCTTAAATGGCTGACCTCCTTCCTCCACCAGCGGTCTCAGCGTGTGAGGAGGGGCGAGGTGGTCTCCGAGGGCTCCCCATTAGTTTGCGGAGTTCCTCAGGGGGCCATTCTCTCCCCTCTGTTATTTAACATCTACATGCAGCCGCTTGCACAGCTGGTGCGGAGTTATGGGCTGGTCTGTCACCAGTATGCTGACGACACCCAGCTCATTCTGAGGATGGAGGGCAGGCCGGATTCCATCCCTGATAATTTCCAGCATTGCCTCGAAGCCGTCACTGGATGGCTGCGAGCCAGTAGGTTGAGGGTGAATCCGGCGAAGACGGAGATCTTGTGGCTGGGTCGCCCGGGCGGGGTGGGTGCCCGGCTTCCGACCCTGGACGGTGCGGCGCTGTGCCCAGCGCCGTCTGTGAAGAGCCTGGGGGTCCACTTGGACTCCCAGCTGACCATGGAGGCCCAGGTCTCTGCGGTCAGCAAGGCTGCTTTTTTCCACCTCCGCCAGGCAAGGAGGCTGGCCACCTACCTCTCCCGGAACGACCTGGCCACGGTGATCCAAGCCACGGTCATCTCAAGGCTAGATTACTGTAACGTGCTCTACGTTGGCCTTCCTCTGTCGTCGATCCGGAAGCTCAAGCTGGTGCAGAACACTGCCGCCCGGCTCTATGTCTGGCACTCCAGCAGGTTGCCGTATAACACCCGTCTTGCAGGATCTGCACTGGCTGCCTATTGAGCACTGGATCGCCTTCAAAGTGTTGGTTCTTACCTTTAAGGCCCTGTACGGCCTGGGGCCAGCGTATCTGAGGGACCGCCTCACTCCTTATTGCCCACCGAGATCACTACGCTCTGAGGATGCCAATTTCCTGGAAATACCATCAGCATAGTCGGCACACCTGACATCTACCCGCCGGAGGGCGTTCTCCGTCATAGCCCCCACGCTGTGGAACGCCCTCCCGGCTGAAACCAGGGCCCTGAGGGACTTACTTCCATTCAGGCGGGCCTGCAAACCCATCTGTATAGGCAGGCCTTTGGAGAGTAGGCCCGTGTGCTCTAGGTACGGTGCCATGGCACCTGCTGTTGCTCCGACTGTTCTGTTGCCTGCTCTGTATTGTTTTAATTGTGCAATTGTTTTATGTTTTTAATCTTTTGTTATTGTGCTCCTGGCTCTTGTGAGCCGCCGCGAGCCTTCGGGAGTCGGCGGCATAGAAGCCTCAATAATAAAATAAATAAATAAATAAATAAATAATAGGGGGCAGAGGCCCAGAAATACCCCTAAAGCGAGGATTTCAGCAAAAACCTCAGGTGAGGTTTTTTTTTGAAAAAAACAGCCTAAAAATCCCTTTCCAACTGCAGATTCCTTGTCGCAAAGCAGTCATAAAGTTACATTGAAAACATATGCCATTTTTATACATTTCCCGCCCCTGCGTGCTGTAGGCTTCATGATGATTGGTTGGAACCTTGAAAGCCAGCTGTAGCTGGAACCAATTGTGAAACAGTGCTGCTTTTGCCCTGGCGTATGGGAAGCGAAGGACAGGAATGTGTTCAAAACAAAGAGCAGCTGGAGTTTTCTTGATTAGATCATGGGCCAAAGCAAGTTCTTTGTTCTTGGTGAAAAACAGAAATTTGTCCTTAACGAGCCTTCCTTGTTGACAAAGGGCCACATGTAGATTTCCCATGAGAGTTTTCAGTCTTCTGGATGGTAAACAAATGAAATAACTGTAGCCATGTGCTGGTTTCCGAGGCCAGTAGTGACAGCCGGTTATGAAAAATGAAATATAGTTACGCCATACGTTCTATAAACGCGGGACAAGACTAAACTCAGAGGGTCCAGTGTTTATGGAACAAAATGAGTCTTTCAAAAATGGAGAGAAGGGAAAGAACCTTCTCCAAACCAGGAAGAGTCCTCTGTCATGCAAATTGTTCCAATGATTGGATTAAGGGTGCAGCCAGGAATGTGGTCACCCTGATCTTGAAAAACAACAGGTGAGTCATATAGCCTTCCTCATATTATTTTACACACGGGGAGGGGGGAAAACATGCAGGGAATGGTTTACATGGGAGGGTTTCAGGGAAATACCACTATCAATATCTCATAATTATTTCATATACAAGAAGTAGAAAGAAAGTCCATATGATCTTAAAAGCATCAAATCCATATGCTTTGGGGAAGTCCATAATAGAAAAGTCCATTTGTGTCCTTGGAAAAACTATAAGAGATTAGTCCTTTTTGCTAATAGCCAGAGGAGAGTCCAAATACATGAAAATCCTTGGAAAACGATGTCTCCCAAACCGCTCAGGGCTTGCCCCTGTTGGCCTGTCCGCATGCAACTCCGTGCACAAAGGGTCTATGGCAGGGGTGCTCACAATGGTGATCGGGATCACCAGGGTGATCTTCAGGCCTCATCCTGGTGATCTTCAGGCCCCTGACCAGGTTTTTTGCTGTTGGTCCTCTTCACGCGCCCCTGCACGCTGCAAAGAAGTCCTCAGTCGTTGCTCCTCCCTGCTCGTGCGCCGCCTCCAAAAGCTGCAGAGTCCAAGAGGCAGAATGGGCCCTCTCTTTTGGATTCCTCCTCCTCCCTCCGTCCTTCTCCAGCCATTCAGAGTCGTAGGAGACCAAAGGGGGCGGGCCTGGATGACGCGATGCATGGCTGGCCCCCCCATGCGCAGAAGCGCCCATTCTGCCCCTCGGACTTCTCGTGAGCTCTTGGAGGCGGCACGCATGCTGGCGGCGTGGAAATAGGAGCAACGACGGAGGAGAAGAAGAAGGACTCTTTGGGGTCATTTCCTTATCGCATCTCAAAGGTCGGTCTTTTACTTTGGGGTGGGTGCTTGATTGTTCTGTGGCATGTCTCTTTGTTTATTTTTAATGTTTAAAAATGGCCTTTTAGCTCCAAAGCCTTTCTGCTTGCTTTGTTCCTTGATAAATATATGTTGTGGAATATGGAAATGTGGGAGAAATGGGGTGGTTGGATGTATTTTTGCATGCCCCTTTGTTTACCTTGCTGAGTATTAAATGGCCTTGCAGTTCAACAGCCTCTCTTCTTACTTTCTGGCTGATAATATGTGTGGTAATATGGCAGTGTGGGAGAAATGGGGTGGTTGGATGTATTTATGCATGCCCCTTGTTTATCTTGCTGAGTATTAAATGGCCTTGCAGTTCAAAAGCCCCTCTTCTTACTTTCTGGCTGATAATATGTGTGGTAATATGGCAGTGTGGGAGAAATGGGGTGGTTGGATGTATTTATGCATGCCCCTTTGTTTACCTTGCTGAGTATTAAATGGCCTTGCAGTTCAACAGCCTCTCTTCTTACTTTCTGGCTGATAATATGTGTGGTAATATGGCAGTGTGGGAGAAATGGGGTGGTTGGATGTATTTATGCATGCCCCTTTGTTTACCTTGCTGAGTATTAAATGGCCTTGCAGTTCAAAAGCCTCTCTTCTTACTTTCCGGCTGATAATATGTGTGGTAATATGGCAGTGTGGGAGAAATGGGTGGTTGGATGTATTTTTATGCTCTGTTTTATATTGTTGTTATTAAATTGAAATGTTGATGTTTTATAACTTCATTTTATGTAAACTGCCCCGAGCCTGCTGGAAGGAGCGGTACATAAAAATGAATAATAAATATAAATAAATAAATAAGAAAATAGTTATACGTTTTACATTTCTGGGCAGGTGATCTTTGGGACTTTTGGGGTTTTTTAATCAGTAGCTCCCATGCTGAAAAAGTGTGAGCACCCCTGGTCTATGGCTTCGGGTCAAGTGAGGCAAGAAAACAGAGAGGTAGAAATGGCTGGAGGTCTTTTGATGCCAAATCCCAGCCTTTTGTGCTAGAGATGCCAGACCACATGTGCAGGAACGTTGGAACTCCCTGCTGCAGGTCAAACCCATTAGGATCCAGATGGGCTCTTTCTGAGGCTGGCCTTCATAAGAAGATCAACAACAAAGACAGAGGGAAGAATTGCAAGTTTCCTATTTGGACATATAGTATGATGAACCCCTTTTTAAGGGTAGAAGGAGGAAGAACGGAAGTCATTTTTTTCTTTCCCCCCTCTTCTTTTCTTCTTTCTTCTTTCGTTTTTCTTCTTGATATTAGTTCTAAACTTTACTATATGTACTGTATATTGTTACATTGTTTTTTAGGTTTACTTTGTTTTAAATCAATCTATATATATAAAAAGGGAATGGTCGTGCAAT
Organism: Anolis apletophallus; assembly: GCA_030556195.1. Classification (NCBI taxonomy): domain Eukaryota; kingdom Metazoa; phylum Chordata; class Lepidosauria; order Squamata; family Anolidae; genus Anolis; species Anolis apletophallus. The sequence goes on along the minus strand of JARBWK010000017.1, from coordinate 4,384,339 downwards.
GGGGCAAATTGACAGCAAAACTATAAGCCCCAGAAGCACAACCCCCCCAACACATTACAACATACCACGAGGTACCTAGAGGGCACAAAAAACCCGACCTAGATACCTCGCAAGACCCCCAAGGATCACCCCCAAAAAACCGCCAACGGGACCTGGCGTTGCGGCGCTTAGGGAATAGCAATGCCCTCCTTCCCCCACTAGGGGACGGGAGAGGGAGAACAATGGCGCAGGCACACTGAACCCCCCACCCAAACCCATCCCCTCGCCCTCAGTCCTTGCTCACCGTTCACTACAACACCGTAACCACCTCCTCCGCCGCCTCCCAGCCGCTCCTCCACCCGGGCCGAATGGGCGGCGGCGACCCACCTCCTCCACCGCCTTCGCGAACTCCTCCGCCGCCTCCCAGCCTCCCGTTTGTCACCTGCCAGAGCTGCTTCTGGGGCTCTGGGTGGCCCTCTCCAAGCCGTCTCTGCCGCATCTCAGGGCAACCGGGGAAGCCAGAGACCAAAAAGAAAAAAACCCCAAAAAACTACAAATAAAATGGCGCCCAGACCACTTCCGGTCCGGACAAAAAGGCTCTGCCGGAAGTTGGACCTGCAAGAAAAGGAGTCTGTCTGGAAACACGGACAAAACAAAAGAGCGCACGGAAACCGGAAGTCCCGCCCCTTATGGCCGGAAGACCTCCAACTCAAGATTCAGAGGATTGAGCAGTGATGGCAAGATCATCAGCGTAGATGAAACTCTCTGAAGTAAATATGAAGGACTTTGGCCACATAATAGGCAGTATTATGCATTAAATAAATACTAAACGACGATTAGATGTTACAGGACTGTCTTTCCTGGGGCCTTGGGCTCCTCATTTCGTTTGTCTTTAAGACTAGACAAGTCAGATCTAGTCCACATCCCGAAGCTTACACCCCAGAAAGTTTGCATGTTAAATCTCCTGTGCTTCCTCTTCCTTTGGCAGGGATCGCTGTTTCTTCTGTAGAGATTACGCTTGTTGTCAGCAGCAGGGATGGTTCCATGTCTCTGTGGGCCATCTGTCTCTCTGTTCCAGGGAGGAGCTCGGAGGACTTCCAGGTGCTTTCGCAAGGGGCGGGGAGTCGAGCATGGAACTTGACCCGACTTCCTGTTCCACTTCTGCCTCCTGCGGCGCTTGCTCCCACGTGTCCATTCTTTCCGCTTGACCTCCAAGAGGGATGAAGACATCTGGTCTTCTTCGGCGTTCCCAAGGTCGCCGGCCATCTTGGTCACCACACTAAGTGCCCCCCCAATGGGGGGTCGCGGTGCCACGGCTGCCGCTCTCTAGGGCGGGCCAGGACTCAGGAGATCTCCAGCAAATCCTGTTACAGCCAGGAATGCTCACCCTCCAGCGGGGGCTGGGGGAGGGTCGGCAGAGCCTCTCCCCATCGACCGTGCCCGTCCCTCCAATCGGTAGCAGGCGGGCGCATCAAAAGGACAACCATCCTCAGGAAAGCGAGCCGTCGGGAGTGGAGGGCGGGGGCCAACTGTCAACAAGTTGACTTTCGCGGTCTCCATGTCCATCGCCTGCTCTGTAGCGGCTCCCATCGCTGATCCCTCGGCAACTCTCTCAACAGTCTCCACAGGAGACTCCTCCGCACCATCCTGTTCAGTCACTGTGGGCTTCTCCATCAGGAGGTCCCAAGAGTGATCCCAGGTTAGATCTGGGGGTCTTTGGTAAGTCGGGGGCGGGATATGGTCCTCTGGGCCCCGTTCGGGCTGGTGGTGCTGTGGGTGGCTTTGGCGAGGGATCAGTTCCCTCAGCAATTTGCCAAAATTCTCGCAGCATCTCACCAGGTGCTCGTATTCTCTACGTAGTATGTCCAAAGTGAGCTGATCGATCCCTTTCCGGGAAATCTCAGGCTCTAGTCTCAGTCTCGGTTGGTCTAGAGCAGGGCTGTTCAACTGGCGGCCTGGGGGCCGTATACGGCCCCCCAGCCCCTTCCCTGCGCCCCCCTAAGCTTTTTAATAAAAAATAAAAAATAAATTAAATAATAATATTTTTAAAATTACCCACTTCCGGGTTCCGGAGCAAGTATCACGAGACTACGGAAGCCACACGGGATTTCGCTCTCAACGCGAGATCACGCCTGCGTTGAGAGCAAAATCCCGTGTGGCTTCCGTAGTCTCGCGATACTTCTGTTGCCGAAATCTCGGCTACTTAATCCCTGCAGCCCACGCAGACACGATTTGGACCTTCTCGGCTGCTGCCTCGGTCGGGTCGTCGCCTCTGCTTGTGGGCCGGCTACACCTGGATCCGGCGCGTTTGGGAAGGTAGGCTAACCTTTATGGTATTATTATGTAATTGTGTATGGATGCCCCTTATGTATTCCCTCCCTGCATTTCCCCTTAGTAAAAGATTGTATTTGATTGTATGGATGCCTCTTATGAATTGTAAGTAAATTGGACCCGGCGGAGGGGAGGGGGCGGAGCGGAGCCTGGGGTGGGGGCAGACCCTTCGGCCCCCCAGGTCATCAGTGACCGGAATTCAGGCCCCTGGGCCGGTAGAAGTTGGACAGCCCTGGTCTAGAGTTCCAGAGTGGCCAAAGTACATATTAAGTACTTTGGCCACATAATAGGCAGTAAGAGCACCTAAAGCTTTGGAGAGCTTCTGTTCAACCACTTCAAAGTTCCCTGCTTGAGTGGTGATGGCACGATCATCAGCATAGATGAAACTCTCTGAAATAAAAATGAAGTACTTTGGCCACATAACGAGAAGACGGGAAAGCTTGGAGAAGAGAATGATGCTGGGGGAAATGGAAGGAGAAAGGAAGGGGGGCCGACCAAGGGCAAGATGGATGGATAGGACCCTTGAAGTGATTGGCTTGACCTTGAAGGAGCTGCGGGTGGTGACGGCCGACAGGGAGCTCTGGCGTTGGATGTTCAACGACGTCACAAAGAGTCGGAAGCGACTGAACGAATGAACAACAACACATCATATTTGTAATCTGTATGATGCATTCCCTTTTTGGATGGGGGCTTGCAAAGTGTCCCACAACCAGGCCCGGATAACCCATAAGGCCACCCGAAGCCATGGCCTCGGGCGGCACAAATGGGGGCAGATTAGGACCCCCCAATTATTTTTTTTTAAAAAGGCCATTTTTTTGAGTGAGGGAAGGGAGGGGGGACCGAGAAGGAGAAGGAGGCGGCGCAAAGAGGCGCCGTGTCACAGCCAGGCCTCTGATGCGCCGCCCCTTTGCGCCGCCTCCTTCTCGGTCCCCTCTCCCTCCCTTCCTTCACTTGAGTGAAGGAAGGGAGGGTGGACTGAGAAGGAGCAAGAGGCGGCGCGAAGGGGTGCCACGTCACAGCAAGGCCTCTGACGCGCACCCTTCGCTGCCTCCTTCTCCTTCTCGGTTCCCCTCCCTTCCTTCCTTCACTTGAGTGAAGGGAGGGGGGACTGAGAAGGATGCAGCACGAAGGGGCGCCACGTCACAGCAAGGCCTCTGACGCGCCGCCCCTTCATGCCGCTTCCTTCTCGGTTCCCCCTCCCTTCTTTCCTTCACTTGAGTGAAGGAAGGGAGGGTGGACTGAGAAGGAGCAAGAGGCGGCGCGAAGGGGTGCCACGTCACAGCAAGGCCTCTGACGCAGCACCCCTTCGCGCTGCCTCCTTCTCCTTCTCGGTTCCCCCTCCTTCCTTCCTTCACTTGAGTGAAGGGGGGGGACTGAGAAGGATGCGGCGTGAAGGGGCGCCACGTCACAGCAAGGCCTCTGACGCGACGCCCCTTCATGCCGCTTCCTTCTCGGTTCCCTCCCTTCTCTCCTTCACTTGAATGAAGGAAGGGAGGGGGGACTGAGAAGGAGCAAGAGGCGGCGCGAAGGGGTGCCACATCACAGCAGGGTGTACCCCAAGGTTCAGTTTTAGGACCGTTACTTTTTAATTTATTCATTAATGACCTGGACGTAGGAGTGAATTCTGAGGTAGCAAAGTTTGCAGACGACACTAAATTGTTCAGGGTAGTTAAAAAATGAAACTGATTGTCAAGAGCTCCAGAAAGATCTCTCGAAATTGAGTGAATGGGCAACAAAGTGGCAAATGCATTTTAACCTAAACAAGTGTAAAGTCATGCACATCGGGGCAAAGAACCCCAACTACACCTACCAATTGATGGGGTCAAAGCTTTCCGAGACAGACCAGGAAAGGGATCTTGGGGTTTTGGTGGACAGCTCAATGAAGATGTCAACCCAGTGCGCTGCAGCAGTGAAAAAAAAGCAAATTCTATGCTTGGCATGATCAGAAAGGGAATCGAAAATAGGTCGGCAAATGTTGTATTGCCTCTCTACAAATCTATGGTGAGGCCACATCTGGAGTACTGTGTACAATTCTGGTCTCCGCACCTTAAGAAGGATATAACGGAACTGGAAAAGGTACAGAAAAGGGCAACAAGAATGATCCAAGGGATGGAGCGGCTCCCTTACGAAACCAGGTTGCAACGCCTTGGTCTTTTCAGCCTTGAAAGACGGCGTTTAAGAGGTGACTTGATCGAAGTGTATAAAATCATGCATGGGATAGAAAGGGTGAATAGAGAAAAATTATTTTCTCTGTCACACAACACTAGGACTAGGGGCACTCCCTGAAGCTCCAAGGTAGGAAAGTTAGGACTAATAAAGGGAAATATTTCTTCACCCAGAGGGTCATTGGGTTATGGAACTCACTTCCAGAGGAGGTTGTGACAGCGGTCAGCCTGGACAGCTTCAAGGCAGGATTAGACAGATTCATGGATACCAAGGGAATCAGTAGCTACTGAAATGGACATCCGAGTGCCACCTCTGTGTTGATGGAGGCAGGCAGGATTTCCCCGGGTACTGGTTGTGGGGGGTCGGGAGCAGGTGAGGGTTTTGCCCTCCTTTCTGCTAGAGATCCCTGTGTACAACTAGTGGGCCACTGTGTCACACAGAATGCTGGACTAGATGGGCTGAGGCCCGATTCAGCATGGCTCTTCTTATGTTTTTAGGGCCTCTGACGCGCCGCCCCTTCCCGCTGCGTCTGTCTCCTCCTCGGTTTCCCTCATTCCTTCCTTCACTAAAGGAAGGAAGGAGGACCCTCGGGCCGCTGCCGCTCATGGGCAGCACGCCCTGGGGCGGGGCTTCCCCCGACCTGGGGGCGGTGGGGCTTCTTTGGGCCTAGGACAGGGCTGTCCAACTGGCGGCCCTGGGGCCGTACACGCCCCCCCAGCCTGTTGGCCCCGGCCCCAGCTATGCCCCTGGCCGCCATTTTTAATTTTTTTAAAAAAATTTAAATGGCGGCCGGGGGAGGGGGAGGGGAGGCGATGCAGGGAGGAGGAAGTGAGCCAGCTCCTCCTCCCTACACCGCCCTCTTCTTCCCTCTTTCTCCGGAGCCAATGCCTTGGAGGAGGGGGGTCCCCAGCGGTGCCTCCCTCTCCCTTCCAAGCTCGCTTCCCCCGAGCCTTCAGGTTTGGGGAAGGGTTTTCACCCGGCACTCGAGACGTGAGTGCTGGGCGAAAAACCCTTCCCCAACCTGGAAGGCTGGCGGGAAAAGCAGTGGCGCTCGCTTCTCCCACCAGCCATCCAGGCTGGCGGGGGAGTTTTCGCCCAGCTCCGTGTCCCTCTGCTCAGAGGGACACAGGAGCCGGCGAACCCCTCCCGAATCGTGGAAGGCTCGCGGGGGAAGCGGCGCCGCTTCGCTTCCCCCGGCAGCCTTCCAGGCTTGCGGGGGAGTTTTCATGGCTCCCGTGTCCCTCTGCTCAGAGGGACACAGGAGCCGGGCGAACCCCTCGAAGCCTGGAAGGCTCGCGGGGAAGCGAGCGCCGCGTCTCGCTTCCCCCGGCAGCCATCCAGGCTTGCGGGAGGGTTTCCCTGGGTGACATTAGGCTGGGTGACGGAAGAAGTTGGACAGCACTGGCCTAGGGCGCCAAAAGGAGCTAATCCAGGCCTGTCCACAACTCCATTGAAAACGAAGCCTGTTTTCTGTTGCTCAGTTTTTCGCTTCCTTCTGCGAGAAACTCATTTTGCGCCTGTCTGTCAATTCCAGTTCACTTTTAGGGCCTGAAGCAAAACAATAAAAAAGCTGGTTTGTGAGGGAAGAGGGGGAGGAAGTAAATAAAGAGACTCTCATCAATAATGGGAGAGAAACCGAACCTCCGGCGGCGACGCAAGATGCAAAGCGAGCGCAACCCTCCCTCCCAAAGGCAATGTCTTCAAACAAATCGAGTTCAGGCGACCCTATTTGGCAGGAAATTGGCTGGCTGAGCTGACAAAAATGAGTCAATTTCCCGTCGTGAGCATCTAGGTGCCCTCGAAATCAAAAGGAGATCGCGGCAAAAAAGAAAGGAAATTGATACACTAGATACGGCGCAAAAGAGAGATAAATGTTGTCGCCAAGCAAATGGCACACAGCCCAACCCATATATATATATATTTCTCTCTATCTCTATCTCTAACCAGGCCCGGATTAAAAGCTTTTTGCACCCTCGGCCACACTTTGGAATTACGCCCCCTTTAAGGCAACCTCTACCACCCCCCCATCTCTCTCTCTCCCCCCCTGCCTCGTGCCGCCACATCCTTCCCGTCCTGTGCCAATGGGGCTGAGTGGAAAGGTGCGCACATGCTGTCACTGAATAGAAGTGAACGGGCCCCTTTGTGTGGCGGGGAGCGAGTCCGTTACCCCTCGGGAAGGAGGCAGAGGAGGGCGAGAGAGTGCCGCAGAGCCGAGGCCCAAAAGGACGGGGAAAGTCGGCCTGGGTCCAGAGCATGCTCTTCGTCCGGGGCAGCGGCTTCAGAGGCGGCCCCATGTGCGGCTCATGGCCCAGCGGCTGCAGAGAATTGGGGCCTTCCTCTGCCTCAGGCTCCCCTCCGGGCCCCCACGCCGCATGCCACCCTTCTTTCCCACGGCCTCCTCTTCCCTCAGCAGCCTGCGAAGGAAGCTGCTCCGAGCCAGGCCAGGCCAGGCGCCCCCTCCCCTCCCCTCCCCTCATGCGCAGAAGCACTGGCTGAGAAGCAGTGGCGTAGATGGATGGGCTGAGGCTGACGCGGCGCTCACGAGCGCTGCCTCCGCGGAGCCCGGCCTTGGCTCCGCCTCCTTTTGGGTACCAGGCGGCAGGGGCCAATCGCGGTGCGATTTTTGAAATTATTTTATAACATTTTTATTTTTTTGGTCCGTGATCTGTGCCCCCCTCGGCTTGCGCCCCTAGGCCATGGCCTAGGTTGGCCCTAAGGGTAATACGGGCCTGTCTCTAACTCTAACTGTAACTCTAACAACTCTATCTCTATCTCTATCGCAGGGGTCGGGAACCTTTTTGACTCAGAGAGCCATGAAAGCAAAATATTTTGAAATTTATTTCAGTGAGAGCCATATAATATATATCAGGGCTGTCCAACTTCTAACCGGCCAAGGGCCGGAATTCAGGTCACTGATGACCTGGGGGGCAGAAGCGGGCAATTTCGTCCGTTTCTGAGGCTGGCGTGACACTTTAGCAAGAAGGGGGAAGCCAAGGGAGCCCTCCATGGCTTCGCCCTTCCTGCTAAAGATTCCTCCTCCTCCTTCCCCCCCCGCCACTGTGATCGGGACACCAGCGGCGCCGGGAAGGAGGAGGAGGCCCGCCCCGCGCTCCCTCCCACCCTTCCGGCGCAGCCGGTGTCCCGCTCGCCGCAGCGGGGGGAAGGAGGAGGAAGGGAGGATTCCTCCTCCTCCTCCTCCCCCCCCCCGCCGCCGTGGTGATCGGGACACCAGCGGCACCGGGAAGGAGGAGGAGGCCCGCCCCCTCGCTCCCTCCCGCCCTTCCCGGCGAAGCCGGTGTCCCGATCGCTGCGGCGCCGGGGAAGGAGGAGAAGGAAGGGAGGATTCCTCCTCCTCCCCCCCACCGCGGCAGCGATCGGGACACCAGCGGCGCTGGGAAGGAGGAGGAGGCCCACCCCCTCGCTGCCTCCTGCCCTTCCCAGCGCAGCCGGTGTCCCGATCGCCGCGGTGGCGGGGGGAAGGAGGAGGAGGAACAGAGGATTCCTCCATCTCCCCTCCCTCCCCCCGCCGCTGTGAACCGGATCGCACCGGCGGGGCGGAGAGAGGGACGGAGGGGGCGAGGCAAGGAGGAAGAGCTGGCTCCCTTCCTTCTCCCTGCCCCGCCTCCTCCTCCCCCCTCCCTCGCCCCCGCCGCTGCGATCTTGCAGCGGCGGCGTGGAGAGAGGGACGGAGGGGGTGGTGCAGGGAGGAGGAGCTGGCTCCCTTCCTACCCCTGCCCCGCCTCCCCTCCCCCGGCCACTATTTAATTTTTTAAAAATTTTTAAAAAAAAATTAAAAAAAATCTTTCAGGAGGGTAGCGGGGGCCGTGTCCAACAGGCTGGGGGCCGTGTATGGCCCGCGGGCCGCCTGTTGGTCAGCCCTGGTATATATAATATATATTTTAAGACTGAATTCAACTAAATGTGAGAATATACATACATACTATGAGAAAAGAATTCCCCCGTGCCCAGCTGTGCCATCGGCAGGGACCTTTACCTCCATGGCTTCCGCTACTTCCTTTGTTCGGGGAAGCTCTCCTCCTGCACGCTTTCCTCTTCCGCGGCCGTTGTGCTGGGTTCGGCAGGGGCCCGCCCTGCATCCAGCCTCTCTGTTTTAGGCTGTCACCTTGATCCCTGCAGGGTCCTCCCCGCCTCCCTTGCTGCGGGTTTCAGGCCCGGCGGGGCCCACCACGCAGCGTTTTCCACGGCCCAAGGCCGCTTTCCGGCAACTCCTTGGGCGGGGAGGGGTCTGCGGCTTTCGATCGGGCAAGGGAAGGTCTCGGCCCACCATCCACGCGGGGCCACCTGCCCCAGTCCTTCCTGCCTCCCTTGCTGCTGGTTTTGGGCCAGGTGGGGCCCACCATGTGCCATTTTCAGCAGCCCGGGACCGGCTTCCGGCACCTCCTTGGGCAGGGAGGGGCCTGCGTCCTGGCATCCGGCCTTTTTGTTTGGGTGTTTTTGCTCCTGTTGGGGCCTGCCACGTCTGCGAGCCAGATGCAATCATCAAAAGAGCCACACCTGGCTCGCGAGCCATAGGTTCCCGACCCCTGGTCTATAGAGTCAGGAGCAATTTGAGAAACTGTAAGTCGCTTCTGGTGTGAGAGAATTGGCCATCTGCAAGGACATTGCCCAGGGGGCACCTGGATATTTTGATGTTTGACCATCCTTGTGGGAGGCTTTTCTCATGTCCCCACACGGGGAGCTCATCTTTGCTCTCCCTAGATTTGAAACTCTGACGTGTCAGTCTTCAGTCCTGCCAGCACAAGGGTTTAACCCACTGCAAAAACAGAAACTCTCTCTCTCTCTCTCTCTCTCTCTCTCTCTCTCTCTCTCTCTCTCTCTCTCTCTCTCTCTCTCTCTCTCACACACACACACACACACACACACACATATACAGTAGCCATCCCCTGTCACGAGTTGCTGTGGCTACGTCTGTGTATATGTGTGTATATATCTGTGTATATATCTGTGTATGTGTATATATCTGTGTATGTGTATATATGTGTGTGTGTTTATATAGACTTAAAACCACCAAAAATACACCATATATACATATACATATGCACACATTCATATATCTCTCGGCATTACTTCGCGAACGAAGATTCAGGAAGGACTCATCCCACGCTTTTTACAGGCGCGTTGATGACTAAAAAGGCCAATCTGAGATAGGCAAGTTCGGTTGCAGAAAGCGCAGCAGAAAGTCTCCTTGGGTGATGTTTTTCCAAGTTGCGGTACTTTCAGCGTTGTCGTTTCTCTTCGAGACCCATTCGGCGTGTCTTCTCGAAAGAGGCCGCAGCATTGTGGATAGCGCCTCTCCATGCCTCCCCGATGTGAGGCCAGGGTGGACCATTGTTGGTGATCAATCTGGCCGAGCCTGAGATGTTGTTTCAGGGAGTCCTTATATCTCTTTTTGGGGGGCGCCTCTCTTGCGCTGACCCGTGGCGAGTTCACCGTAGAGTATCTTTGGGAGGCGGTGGTCCTCCATCCTAGAGACGTGTCCTGCCCAGCGCAGCTGTGTTCTCAATAGCATGGCCTCAATGCTGGTGATCCCTGCTTGCTCAAGGACAGCAACATTCGTCACATAGTCGGTCCAGTGTATATTTAGGATTGTGCGAAGACAGCGCTGATGAAAGCGCTCGAGGAGTCGTAGGTGTTGGCGATAGGTGACCCATGTTTCAGACCCATAGAGGAGAATGGACAGTATGATAGCTCTGTACACACTGATTTTGGTGCTTTGTCTCAGGTGCTTGTTGCTCCAGACTCTTTGTGAAGCCTTCGAATGCACTATATGCCTTTGATAATCTGTGATCTATCTCTTTGTCAATCTTGGCGTCTGAAGAGATGATGCTTCCCAGGTAGGTGAACTGCTGAACGGATTTAAGCACAGATGTGCCTATGCTGACGTGAGGATGGTGGTGTTCTTCCTGTGGTGCGGGCTGGTAGAGGACTTCTGTTTTCTTCAGGCTGACTTCCAGCCCAAACAGCTCTGCAGCTGTTGCAAAGCAGGATGTGAGCGCTGCAGGGCTGCTTCTGAATGGGCGACAAGGGCAGCATCGTCAGCATAAGTAGCTCACGGACTAGATAGTTTAGAGTCTTAGTGCGAGCCCTCAGACGGCTTAAGTTGAACAAGCTACCATCAGTACGATAGCGTATATATATGCAGTCTTCTTCTTGTAGGTCTGCCATAGCCCTTTGGAGCATCATGCTGAAGAAGATTGTAAATAGGGTTGGTGCAAGAACACAACCTTGTTTCACTCCATTAGTTATGAGAAAGGGCTCCGAGAGAGCATCGCCATATCTGACTTGACCGTGCTGGCCCTCATGTAACAGGACAATCATTTTGAGGAACTTGGGGGGACATCCTAGACGTTCCAGGACAATATTTGTGTGTGCACAAGCACACACAAATATACATACACACACATGCATACATACATACACATATACCCCCCGCGGGGATATTACTTACTTGCGCAACTCGCTTCAGTTATAAGCTGTGTATGTGATGAGTTATATACGCTATGTTGTATATCCCATTTTTAATGGTTTTAGGTTATATGTGTTGTTTTATATATGTGATTTTATCTGTATTTTACCAGTACTTACTTGTATTCTAGTGTTGTGAGTTGCTCTGAGCCGCACGGGAGAGGCGACAGACAAGTTGAAACAAAATAAATAAATAAATAAATAAATATACATATGCACACACCTATATATACACACATACATACATACACACGGACATATAGACAAGCACACACATATGCACAATATACATACACATAAACACACAAATACACAAATATATACACATATACCCGCACACCTTGGAAGCCAGCTGTAGCTGGAACCAATTGTGAAACAGCGCCACTTTTGCCCTGATGAATGGGAAGCGAGGGACAGGAATGTGTTCAAAACAAAGAGCAGCTGGAGTTTTCTTGATTAGATCATGTCCATATGTTAATGAAGATCCGAGGCTTTGACCTTTCGGGCCAAAGCAAGTTCTTTGTTCTTGGTGAAAAACAGGAATTGTCCTTAACAACCCTTTCTTGTTGACAAAGGGCCATATATAGATTTCTCTATGAGAGTTTTCAGTCTTCTGGATGGTAAATAAATGAAATAACTGTAGCCATGTGCTAGTTTCCGAGGCCAACAGTGATGGCCTGTTATGAGATATGAAATATAGTTATGCCATACGTTCTATAAACGCGGGACGAGGCTAATCTCAGAGGGTCCGACGTTTATGAAACAAAAAAGGGTTTTTTCAAAATGGGGAGAAGGGAAAGAAGAACTTCTCCAAACCAGAAAGAGTCCTCTGTCATGCAAATTGTTCCAATGATTGGATTAAGGGTGCAGCCAGGAATGTAGTCACCCTGATCTTGAAAAACAACAGCTGAGTCACGTAGCCTTCCTCATATTATTTTACACATGGGGAGGGGGGAAAACATGCAGGGAATGGTTTACATGGGAGGGTTTCAGGGAAATACCACTACCAATATCTCATAATTATTTCATGTGCAAGAAGTAGAAAGAAAGTCCATATGATCTTAAAAGCATCAAATCCATATGCTTTGGGGAAGTCCATAATAAAACTATAAGAGATGAGTCCTTTTTGCTAATAGCCAGAGGAGAGTCCAAATACATGAAAATCCTTGGAAAACGATGTCTCCCAAACCGCTCAGGGCTTGCCCCTGTTGGCCTGTCCGCATGCAACTCCGTGCACAAAGAGTCCATGGTTTCAGGTTAAGTGAGGCAAGAGAACAGAGAGGTAGAAATGGCTGGAGGTCTTTTGATGCCAAATCCCAGCCTTTTGTGCTAGAGATGCCAGACCACATGTGCAGGAACCAGGGGTGGTCTTACGTATACGCGAAGTACGCGGCTGCGTGGGGCGCCATCTTGGAAGGGCGCCGCCGCGCCGCCCGTGCTGCCGTAGCAAACCTCCCTGCTGCTGCGTTGGCTTCAACGCCTGCAGGAGCTTCATGCGCGGAGGTTTCCGCGAGCAGTGGCCCGGAACTAAAGTTGAGCTCCGGAGCCACTGCGCATGCGTGAAAATCTCCGCACATGCCCAGAAAGCTCCTGCAGGCGCTGAAGCCAAAGCCTAAACAGGCCTTGCGCGAGGCTGGGGGTGGTGCAGGGCGCGTGAGAAGGAAGGGCGTGGCCTCGTGCGAGCCACTACACAGCCACCAGTTTGCCGCTGCGCTGTGAGGGAGCCTTTCTCTTCCTTTTCCTTCCAGGAAGCCGGCGGTGAGTGGCGGTTTTCTCCTGAGGGGCGCCTTCAGGCAGGAGCTTCTGGTCATGCGCAGACAGGGGGAGGGAGATAATGGGTTTTTTTGGGGGGGGCAAAATAATGTTTGCTTACCATTTAGAATTACCTTAGACCAGTGTTTCCCAACTTTTTTGGGCCGCGGCACACTTTTTACATTTACAAAATCCTGGGGCACACCACCAACCAAAATGATACAAAATGACACTCTAACACAGTCATACATATAGTTAATATGTTTTTAAATGTATTTATACACTCAGTGGGAAACCTGGGCCTGTTTCGATGAACACAACATAGATATCCTGGCAGGAATGGCAGAAAGACACAAACTTCCCACACAGAACTCCCATAACCAAGAGAAAATGCTATAAGAGTTTGGTGAGTATTGACCTTGGGTTTTGGAGTTGTAGTTTACCTATATCCAGAAGCACTGTGGACGGAAACAATGTTGGATCAGGACCAAACTTGGCATGAATACTCAATATGTGAACACAGATGGAATTTGGGGAAAATAGACTTTGACATTTGGGAGTCACAGTTTCTGGGATTTATAGTTAACACACAATCAAAGAGCATCCTGAACTCTTGCAACAATGGAATTGAACCAAACTTGGCATATTGAACTCTCATTACCAACAGAAAGTACTGAAAGGGTTTGCTAGGGAATTGACCTTGAGTTTGGAAGTTGTAGTTCCCCTACACCCAGAGAGCACTGTGGACACAAACAATGTTATGTTGTGTTGTTGTTTGTTTTCTATCCAGAATCACAATGTTGGAAGGAGGCTTACCACTTTAAGGTCCCTAAAACAGGCATGGGAAAACTTCGTCCTTCTGGGTGCTTTGGATTTCAACTCCCACCATTCCTAACAGCCTGAGGCCCTTTCCTACTTAAGTGGCTGAGGGGGGGGGGGAGGAAAAGGGTTTGAGGCTGCTAGGAATTATGGGAGTTGGAGTCCAAAACACTTGGAAGGTCCACGTTTGCCCATGCCAGTTTTCGACAGAGACCTCTTCCTCCCCCTTCCCTTTCGCGCCCTTTCTTCCCCCTCCTGCCCAACACTGACTTTTTCTTCTCCACTGCTGCTTCTGCCGCCATTTTGATCCGAGGGGGCAGCGTGAGCGTGCTCAGGAGGGGAGGGGGGAGGGAGGAAGACTTGACCCCTGCGAGCGCTACTGCGCAGACTCACCCCAGAGCAAAGTGAGGCAAAGCGTGCAGAGCGAGGACGGGAAGAAGGGAGCCCGAGTGGAGAAGCAAAAGTGTTCGGCAGGAGGGGGAAGAAAGGGGATTGGAGGTTCCCATTTCCCACGGCACGCCTGACCATCGCTCACAACACACTAGTGTGCCACGGCACACTGGTTGGGAAACACTGCCTTAGACCGCCCCTGGCAGGAACGTTGGAACTCCCTGCTGCAGGTCAAACCAATTAGGATGCAGATGGGCTCTTTCTGGGGCTCGGCTTCAGTGGGACGCTTTGGTTGTTTTCCTTGCACGCTCTTTCTCGTGCCACAGCAACCTCTGGACCCGAGGCTCCGTGAGTGTTATTATTACGGTGCTCTCTCCGTCTGATCCCATTTCAGACTGAACATATACTTTCCACGCTTGGCTTGTTGTTGCTTGGCTTTTGTTTTCATCGCAATGACAAACAAAGGAGATGCGGGAAGTGATTTACCGTAAGTGCTGCATAAGAATGAGCCTGCTTGAGGCTTCGATTTAGATTCAATAAAAAATAATAGGTACGGTAATTGCGGGAAGGCGCCTCGTACTTTGGCGCAGTGCAGCGCTCAGGGAAGCTGCCATTTTGACGAGACCTTGCAAGAGATCAACTACAAGTCAACCCAAATTTCCAGAGATCTGGAAGCCAAGCCCTATGAGGGTCGGCTTAAGGAATCCTCCCAACAAGCCCTCCTCCGCTGTGATTGGCCGGCTTCTCATAGAATCATAGAGGCTCATGCCAGCGAGTCCCTTCAAGACAGGGGGTTCTGTGTGGGAAGTTTGGTCCAATTCTATTGTTGCTGGGATTCAGAATGCTCTTGGATTGTGCTAAACTATAACTCTCTGCAAGGACAAGTCCCAGATGTCCAGGTCAATTTTCCCCAAACTCCACCAGTGTTCACATGTGGCCATATTGGGTGTTTGTGCCAAGTTTGGTCCAGATCCATCGTTGTTTGAGTCCACAGTGCTCTCTGGATGTAAGTGAACTACAACTCCCAAACTCAAGGTCAATGCCCACCAAACCCTTCCAGTATTTTCTGTTGGTCATGGGAGTTTTGTGTGCCACGTTTGGTTCAATTCCATCGTTGGTGGAGTTCAGAATGCTCTCTGGATGTAGGTGACCTATCTGGATGTAAGTGAACTACAACTCCCAAACTCAAGGTCTATGCCCACCAAACCCAGTATTTTCCGTTGATCATGGGAGTTTTGTGTGCCAAGTGTGGTTTAATTCCATCATTGGTGGAGTTCAGAATGCTCTCTGGATGTAGGTGACCTAGATGGATGTAAGTGCACTACAACTCCCAAACTCAAGGTCAATGCCCACCAAACCCTCCCAGTATTTTCGGTTGATCATGGGAGTTTTGTGTGCCAAGTTTGGTTCAATTCCATTGTTGGTGGAGCTCAGAAGGCTCTTTGATTGTAGGTGAACTATAAATCCCGGCAACTACAACTCCCAAACGACAATATCAATCCCCCCCCCAACCCCACCAATATTCAAATTTATTGGTATGTGTGCCAAATTTGGTCCAATGAATGAATTTACATGATGATTGACAACAGGAGCAAAATTACAGCCAGTCATAAATGACATCATTTTATTTGTTTGTTTGTTTACTCGACACATCGATGGGCGACAGCCATTTGTACCGAAGTCACAAAGCCAGATGGAAACAGGCAGCGGAAGCTAACGGCCGATCAGAGTCACAAAATTAACACCAGCCGACCGTTGCGTTTGTCAACGAAATGAAACACAACATTGCAACGAGGGGCCTGTTGCAGGCTTACTTGTGAATGTTATTTGGCACCGCAGTTTTGCTGGTGGTTTCCCTCCCGCTTAGAAATGATGTGCTGCTCCAAATGCCAAAGCACTTGATCTCCGAAGCAGGCGGCTTCCTTGAACGACATCCTTGAACGGCATCCAAATTTAGGTGACCCGAAAGACCACATTCTCCCAAAACAAACCTGCTGAGATCCCATCTGATGGGACATTGAGGAAAGGCCTTCTCAGCAGCGGTTCGTCCTTCTCCCAAAATGTAAACAATGCGCAACTTGGGGATAATGGAGCAGAGGCATGCCCGGATTACCCATAAGGCCAACGAGGCCATGGCCTGGGGTTCTCTCTCTTGCTTTCTCTCTCGCTTTCTCTCTCGCGCTCTCCCTCTCTCTCGTGCTCTCTCATGCGCGCTCTCTCTCTCTCGTGCGCGCTCTCTTTCTCATGCTCTCACGCTCTCATTCTCTCTCACGCTCTCTCTCTTGCTCTCTCACGCGCTCGCGCTCTTTTTCTCGCTCTCACACGCTCTCTCTCTCACGCTCTCTCTCTCTCACGCTTTCTCTCTCTCTCGCTTTCTCGCATTCTCTCTCATGCGCGCTCTCTCTCTCACCCGCTTTCTCTCTCTCACGCTCTCTCTCTCTCACGCTCTCTCTCTTGCTCTCTCACACGCGCTCTCGCTCTCGCTCTCTCCCTCGCGCACGCTCTCTCTCACACTCTCACACTCTCTCTCACGCTCTCTCTCTCACGCTTTCTCTCTCTCTCACGCTCTCTCTCTCTCTCGCTCACGCTCTCTCTCTTGCTCTCTCACACGCGCTCTCTCTCTCTCTCGCTTTCTCGCTCTCTCCTCTCAATGACGCTCTCTCACACTCTCTCTCACGCTCTCTCACGCTCTCTCTCACGCTCTCTCTCTCTCTCACGCTCTCTCTCTCTCACGCTCTCTCTCTCACACTCTCTCTCTCTCTCTCTCTCTCTCTCTCTCTCACGCTCTCTCTCTCTCTCGCTTTCTCGCATGCTCTCTCTCTCTCATGTGCGCTCTCTCTCTCACCCGCTCTCTCTCTCACGCTCTCTCTCTCACGCTCTCTCTCTTGCTCTCTCACACGCGCTCTCGCTCTCTCTCTCGCACGCTCTCTCTCACGCTCTCACACTCTCTCTCTCACGCTCTCTCTCACGCTTTCTCTCTCACGCTCTCTCTCTCGCTCTCACACGCTCTCTCTCTTTCGCTCTCTCTCACACGCTCTCTCTTGCTCTCCCTCTCTCTATCTCACGCTCTCTCTCTCTCTCTTTCTCGCATGCTCTCTCTCTCTCATGCGCGCTCTCTCTCGCTCTCACCCGCTTTCTCTCTCTCACGCTCTCTCTCTCTCGCTCTCTCTCTCTCTCTCTCATGCTCTCTCTCTCTCTGCTCTCTCTTGCGCTCTCTCTCGCGCATGCTCTCTTTCTCGCGCATGCTCTCTCTCGCGCACGCTCTCTCTCTCACGCTCCCACACTCTCTCTCTCACTCTTTCTCTCACGCTCTCTCTCACGCTCTCTCTCTTGCTCTCTCATGCTCTCTCTCTCACGTGCGCTCTCTCTCTTGCGCTCTCTCTCGAGCTCCCTCTCTCACGCGCACGCTCTCACGCTCTCACACACTCTCACGCTCTCTCTTGCTCTTTCTCTCTCATGCGCTCTCTCTCACGCGCTCTCTCTCACGCGCTCTCTCTCTCTCATGCGCACTCTCTCTCTCACACTCTCACACTCTCACGCTCTCTCTCTCTCTCACACGCTCTCGCTCTCTCACACGCTCTTTCTCTCACGCTCTCTCTCTTGCGCTCTCTCTCGTGCGCACTCTCTCTCTCACACTCTCACGCTCTCTCGCTCTCTCACGCGCACGCTCTCTCTCTCGCATGCTATCTCTCTTGCTCTGTCTCGTGCACGCTTTCTCTCGCTCTCACCCGCTCTCTCTCTCACGCTTTCTGTCTTTCTCACGCTCTCTCTCTTGCTCTCTCATGCTCTCTCTCACGCGCGCTCTCTCTCTCTCTCGCGCTCTCTCTCTCGTGCGCGCGTTTGGAGTAAGTTTGCACCCACTGCGCTCTCCCCAAGCCTCCCGACTCCCGAGGAGACCTTCAGAGCACGGCGGAGCTTTCCAGCCAGTGGGAATGGGGACCTTGGAGGTGGCGGGAGGTTGGCCTAAAGGGGGTGTCATTCCAAAGGGTGGCCTAAGGCGCAAAAAAGTGTTAATCCGGGCCTGAGCAGAGGATGAAGTTGGGGGCATGCAGCACATTTGGAGGAAGAAATACCAACAGTGTATGATACGCGCAGGCGCCACCATACTCCTAGCGCAAAGCAGCAAAGACTTGGGAACGATATTGAAGAACGTCAAGGAAGAACTCCCGGGATCCATGTGAAGCCCATCCGTAGAAGATGGGATCCTCCTCTCTGCAATTCTGACCTTTGTTTTCACCGCAATGGCCAACGGCTTAGACCCAGGCCTTGACCTGGCCGTTCCATCTCCCGCCCTCTTCGCACCAGGGCCACTTCACCCCCTTGTAGGTCGCCCGGGTGCAGGGCTGGAAGCACATGAAGAGGCGGAGGCGCCGCGCCAGCCGGCAATAGGCCACCATGGCCAGCACCATGAGCGGAGACATGATGACGAAGCCGAGGATGATCAAGGCGGAAGAGCTACTGTCATCCAGGAGGGTCTTGCAGTAGGAGGCCGAGGAATGGAGCACCTGCGCGAGGAGACAAAATGAGGGGAGTTAGGATTGGCTGGTAGAGAAGGGGGCGGAGCCTAACTTAGAAAAAGGAAAAAATGTATACACATAATGGATAATGTAATGGAGGGATTGATAGGAGTTGTAGTTCACCTACAACCAGAGCGCACTATGAACCCAAACAATGATGGATCTGGACCAAACTTGGCATGCATACCCGAAATGCACAAATTTGAATACTGGTGGGTTTTGAGGGGCATCGTCCTGGGCATTTTGGAGTTGTAGTTACTGGGATTTATAGTTCACCTACAACTAGAGTGCACTATGAACCCAAACAATGGTGGATCTGGACCAAACTTGGCATGCATACCCGAAATGCACAAATTTGAATACTGGTGGGTTTTGAGGGGCATCGTCCTGGGCATTTTGGAGTTGTAGTTACTGGGATTTATAGTTCACCTACAACTAGAGTGCACTATGAACCCAAACAATGATGGATCTGGACCAAACTTGGCATGCATACCCGAAATGCACAAATTTGAATACTGGTGGGTTTTGAGGGGCATCGTCCTGGGCATTTTGGTGTTGCAGGTACTGGGATTTATAGTTCACCTACAACAAGAGTGCACTATGAACCCAAACAATGGTGGATCTGGACCAAACTTGTCATGCATACCCGAAATGCACAAATTTGAACACTGGTGGGTTTTGAGGGGCATCGTCCTGGGCATTTTGGAGTTGTAGTTACTGGGATTTATAGTTCACCTACAACTAGAGTGCACTATGAACCCAAACAATGGTGGATCTGGACCAAACTTGGCATGCATACCCGAAATGCACAAATTTGAACACTGGTGGGTTTTGAGGGGCATTGTCCTGGGCATTTTGGAGTTGTAGTTACTGGGATTTATAGTTCACCTACAACTAGAGTGCACTATGAACCCAAACAATGGTGGATCTGGACCAAACTTGGCATGCATACCCAAAATGCACAAATTTGAATACTGGTGGGTTTTGAGGGGCATCGTCCTGGGCATTTTGGTGTTGCAGGTACTGGGATTTATAGTTCACCTGCAATCAGTGAGCACCCTGAACTCCACCAAAGATGGAATTGGACCACACTTGGCACACAGAGCCCCCATGATGAGCAAAAAAAAAAATTAGAGGTCTTTGGGGAAAATTCACCTTGATTTGAGGGAGTTGTAGTTCGCGTACATCCAGAGAGCACTGTGAACCCAAACACCGATGGATCCGGATCAAACTTGCCACACATACCTGATATGCTGAAATTTCATTCCTGGAGGGGTTTGTGGGGTGGGGGTGGGGGGGTAACTGGCCTTTCTTTCTGGGAGTTGTAGTTCACCCACAACCAGAGAAATTGTGACCTTCACCGATGATGGACCTGGACCAAGCCTGGCATATGAATACGTATTTCTATAAAATACATATTAAATAGATGGTCTCTGTCAAAGAACACTGGAGTCTTACCAAACTACAACTCCAAAGCATTGAGCCGTAGCCGTTAAAGTGGTGTCAAACGGCATTCGTTCTTCAGGGCAGATGCCTTTTTACTTGGCAGTGGCTCCCAGTTTGGATGGGCACTCGCTGCCACCGTCTTTCTGTCCCTCGTAACTATGTAATACCCTGGCTAAGCAATATCCCCGCAACGATGCTTCCCAAACTTGCCTGTTGTCAGCCTTCCTCAGCTGCCTGAGATGGAGGGGCCGGGATCCTTCACAGGCATGACAGGTAATTAGAGTTTATCAAAAGCCGGTGGCTCCACTTCTTCTCCGGCGCAATGACAGTAAACAATTCTGCGGCGTGCACACAATGTCAGTGGAAGGGAAGCCAACTGCAAGCCAGAATAGTTTGGGAAGAAGGGAGAGGCGGAAATGAGGTGAAGCGGCATTGCATCCGACAGAGCCTCCAAGCATGCCCAGATTACCCATAAGGCCAATGAGGCCGTGGCCTAGGGGTGCAAGCTGAAGAGGGGGCGCAGATCACGGACCAAAAAAAACCCCCTGGTCCGTTCCCCTCTTTCCCCCTTTCTCATGCCCCTCCTCACTCCTTCTCCCGGCAAAGTCTCTGCTCCGTCCCCAGGGTCTGGCTTCGGGAGCAGCTCTCTCTCGTGCCCTTCTCTCTCTCGCCCTCTCTCGCGCGCACCCTCTCTCTCGCTCTCTCTCGCTCTCTCACGCTCTCTCTCGTGAGAGCTCTCTCTCTCGAGTATCGCGCGTTCTCTCACTCTCTCATGCTCTCTCTCACTCTCTCGCGCCTTCTCTCTCTCGCGCACCCTCTCTCTCTCTCTCTCTCTCTCTCACTCTCTCACGCGAGCTCTCTCTCAAGCTCTCGCTCGCTCTCTCTCACTCTCTCATGCTCTCTCTCTCTCTCTCACGCCTTCTCTCTCTCAAGACCCTCTCTCTCGCTCTCTCGTTCTCTCACTCTCTCACGCTCTCTCTCTCGCGCCTTCTCTCTCTCGCGCACCCTCTCTCTCGCTCTCTCGCTCTCTCACTCTCTCTTGCGCTCTCTCTCGTGCGAGCTCTCTCTCTCGAGTATTGCGCGTTCTCTCACTCTCTCATGCTCTCTCTCGCTCTCTCGCGCCTTCTCTCTCTTGCGCACCCTCTCTCTCGCTCTCTCTCACTCTCTCTCACGCTCTCTCTCATGCGAGCTCTCCCTCTCTCGAGTCTCGCGCGCACTCTCTCATTCTCTCATGCCTTCTCTCTCTCGCGCACCCTCTCTCTCTCTCACTCTCTCTCGCGCTCTCTCTCATGCGAGCTCTCTCTCGCTCTCTCGTCTCGCGCTCTCTCTCACTCTCTCTCGCGCTCTCTCTCATGCGAGCTCTCTCTCGCTCTCTCGTCTCGCGCTCTCTCTCATTCTCTCTCAATCTCTCTCTCGTGCGAGCTCTCTCTCTCTCAAGTCTCGCGCGCTCTCTCACTCTCTCACGCCTTCTCTCTCTCTCGCGCACCCTCTCTCTCTCTCACTCTCTCTTGCGCTCTCTCTCATGCGAGCTCTCTCTCTCGCGCTCTCTCTCACTCTCTCGCGCGCTCTCTCTCACTCTCTCATGCTCTCTCTTGCGCGCACACTCTCTCTCTCTTGAGCTCTCTCTCGCTCACACAAGCTCTCTCTCTCACTCTTGAGTCTCGTGCTCTCTCTTGCTCACTCGCGCGCTCTTGCTTGCTCACGCTCTTATGCTCACTCACGCTCTCTCTCTTGCGCTCTCTCTCTCTCTCTCTCTCTCTCTCACACACTCTCTCTCTCTCTCTTGTGCGCGCCTTTGGAGCGAGTTTGCACCCGCTGCGCTCTCCCCAAACCTCCGGACTCCCGAGGAGACCTCCAGAGCACAGCGGAGCTTTCCAGCCGTTAGGAATAGGGACCTTGGTGGCGGGATGGTGCCTACTCGCCTTTCTCTTCTGCTCCGGAGGCACCATGGCGAAAGCCAGCCAAGTGTGGGTCTGAATGGTGTGTGTGTGTGGGGGGGGGGGGGGGGTTAGTAGAAGTTGGTTGGGGGCGTAATTCCAAAATGTGGCCTAGGGCGCAAAAAGTTGTTAATCCAGGCCTGCCTCCAAGATGCCATAGATGGGAAAGCCTATACACACCTCTATCTATGTACAGTTGAAGGCCCTTGGTAGCACCATGGCTTAAACGGCTGAGCTGCAGAACTTGCTGACTGAAAGGTCAGCAGTTCGAATCTGGAGAGCAGGGTGAACTTCTGCTGTTAGCCCGATTTCCTACCAACCTAGTAGTTCGAAATGTGGGTAGATCAATAGGTACCACTTTGGCAGGAAGGTAACGGTGCTCCATGCAGTCATGCTAGCCACATGACTTTGGGGTGTCTATGGACAATGCCGGCTCTTGAGTTTAGAAGCGGAAATGAGCACCACTCGGACACCTTTGCCTTTTATGTACAGTTGTCTGTCATATCAAAGTGTAATGGCATTGAATGTTTGCCGTATATGTGTTCTGTGATCGGCTCTGAATTCCCTTCAGGATGAGGAGGGTGGAATATAAATACTCTAAATACAAGGGTTGAATGAAAAGTAATGCCTCCACCTTCGTAACTCCTCAACAGATGGCAGTACTGGTATGCGGCAGGCACTGGCTTGTTCAGGAGACTCTCCTCTACACAGGCCCGGATTACCCATAAGGCCAACCTACGCCATGGCCTAGGGGCACAAGCCGAGGGGGGCGCAGATAACGGACAAAAAATAATGTCGAAACAAATAAAAACGCCGTGGCTGGCCCCTGGGGTCTCTCCCAACTCTCGGAGCTTGCGAATGCCAAGGGGGAGTTGGGTGTGTTGGTTGTGGGGAGGGTGCCTGGCTCTGTCCCCGGGTCCAATCCCGAGGACCTGGCCCTCTTCTCCCTCCCTTCCGGACATGGCCTCCTTTGCGGAGGGAGGGAGCGAATGGCGTGCGGGTGCCCCGGCCTGGCTGGCCCCCCCTCTCCTTCCATCTTTCCTGGGGAGGCTGTCCCTGGGGCCCTTGGATGCTCCCTTGGCTGGGAAGGAGAAGGAGGCCAGGTGGGGGGGGTCTCTGCTTCTTCGGAGGGAGAGAGAGAGAGAGAGAGAGGAAGAGCTTCCTGACTGTGTGTGTGTGTGTGAGAGAGAGAGCTATTGTTCACCAGGGGAACTCTCTGTGCAAATAATGACCCTTATGTGTGTGTCTGTGTGTGTTCTGATTGGGTTGCGTGGGGGGGGGCAGTCCCGGGGAGAGGGTCTTTCTTGCCGGAGTCTCCTCCAGGGCTGGCGAGTTGCCCATGTCAGCCGGTCTTTCCTCGTGGCTTCTATCATCAAAACATGGGTGGGGAGAGTGGGTTCAGCTGCCGAAACGTGCCTTTTGCAGGAGGGAGGGAGAGAGGGAGGGAGCCCCTTTCGCTCTCATTTGGCAATGGACCCATCCACATCTTTGGGGGAGGGGGGCAGTCAGGGGCGGTCTAAGGTAATTTTAAATGGTAGGCGAACATTATTTTGGTGCCCCCCCAAAAAACATTATTTTGCCGCCCCCCATGTAAAACAAATATACAATTATAATATCACAATACCATTAGTAGTATTATATTGTATCAATGTATATACAATATATTATACCATACTCATACTATATTATATCATAATTATATTATACTACATTACAATATAATTATATTATACTATATTGACATTAGAATATAATGTAACATTCTATTATATTATTATTATTATAAAATAATAAAATTATTTATTTAAATAAAATTATCCTCTACTAAATATTTTCATGACTCCTATAAAACTCAAATAACCCAAAATAAAGTAAAATAAAATATTATATATTACTATTTTGTACAATACCACTATACTGCAATATTGTTTGTAATATTACATGTAATATAAAATATATCATTATTCTATTGTTATATTGTATTTGTATTATATTGAATGACAATATTAAGCAGAACTGTATAATAATCCACAAGAAATGCAATGTAAATGCATCAAAATCAGAATATATTACCTACCACCCGGCTCATAATTCATAGGAGTCTCCCATAAGTCCAAAATTAGGATCCCAATGTAAATGTAAATAGAAAAACAGCCAAAATGTTCAAATGAGGCCGAATACAGGCAGTGCGGCCTGGGCAAACTTGGGTCCGCCTCCCTGCTTCTAAGTGTTTTGGACTCCAACTCCCACAACTCCTCATAGCCTCAGGCCCCTCAGGTCTAGACAGAAATAGAGCCGAAGAAAGGAAGGAGGGAGAGAAGAGGTCACAGAGGAGGAGGAGGAGGAAAGCCCTTCCTTCATTCCTTCACTTACACTTCCTTCACTGATTCTTTTCTCCTTCCTGCAAACGCACGCACACAGGCGGACACAAAAGGGAGGGGAAGCACTCCCTGCCTGCCCGATAGGGAGTGCTTTGCTTACAGGCTTCTGCGCAAGGGAGCTACTGGGCATGCGCGGAGGTTTTCGCAAGATGTGCAGTTGCTCCTGCGCTCAACTTCAGCTCCGAGCACTGCGCCTGCGTGAAAACCTCCGCGCGTGCCCAGAGGCAGCGTTGGAGCTCACAAGGCCGGGGTCAAAAAGCAGGCAGCTGCAGCACTGTCTGAGGAACATCGGCAGGGTCAGGATGGCGCCCCCTTCCCAGATGGCGCCCTAGGCGGCCGCCTACTTGGCCTATATGGTAGGACCACCCCTGGGGGCAGTCCAGGACCTTTGCAACCATCAGGCAGGCAGGCAGGGAGGGAGAGAGGAGGCTCCTCTAGAAGACTTGGGCCGAGCAAGGGTCGGGGTCAAGGCTTCAAGGTCCGCGCGGGGGGACGACGACGGGACACGTTCTCTGCTGGTGGGAGGGGGCCCCACGCCCACAGCCTGCCCCCCTCCCCCCGGCGGAGAATATGGCCTGCCCCTTGCCCTGCCAGGTGGGACTCTTCTGCCGTCCTGGCACACTGGCCAGGCAGGCCCAGATTACCCATAAGGCCAACCGAGGCCATGGCCTCGGGCGGCAGATTTGGGGGACGCCTGAAGGAATGGCGTCCGCCTGCGCGAGAAACAAGGAGCCGGGGGGAAGTCCCGCCGCCCCTAGGGCGATTGACGCGGCTTCCCCCGTCGGCAGCGGCTCCGCCCGTCCTCCCTTCAGTGAAGGGAGGGGGCGGAACCGGGGTGACAGACAAGGCGCCGCTGGAAGTCCCGCCCCTAGAGAGACTCACGCGGCTTCCCCCGCCGCCGCCCCACTCGTATTTGGGGCACGGGCGAGCGGGGCGGTGGCGGGGGAAGCCGCGTGAGTCGCCCTAGGGGCGGGACTTCCAGCGGCGCCTTCTCCCTCACGCCGGTTCCGCCCCCTCCCTTCACTGAAGGGAGGAGGGGCGGAGCCGCTGCCAGCGTGACGGACAAGGCGCCGCTGGAAATCCCGCCCCTAGGGAGACTCATGCGGCTTCCCCTGCCGCCGCCCCGCTCATATTTGGGGCATGGGCGAGCAGGGCGGTGGCGGGGGAACCCGCGTGAGTCGCCCTAGGGGCGGGACTTTCAGCGGCGCCTTCTCCCTCACGCCAGTTGCGCCTCCCTTCAGTGAAGGGAGGAGGGGCGGAGCCGCATGCAGGCATGACGGACAAGGCGCCGCTGAAAGTCCCGCCCTAGGGAGACTCACGCGGTTCCCCTGCCGCCGCCCGCTCATATTTGGGGCATGGGCGAGCAGGGCGGTGGCGGGGAACCCGCGTGAGTCGCCCTAGGGGGGGCGGGACTTTCAGCGGCGCCTTCTCCCTCACGCCAGTTCTGCCCCCTCCCGCTTGCAGGGCCGGGGCCGGCATGAGGGAGAAGGCACCGCTGGAAGTCCCGCCCCTAGGGTGACTCACGCGGGTTCCCCAGCCGCCGCCCCGCTCATATTTGGGGCATGGGCGAGCAGGGCGGTGGCGGGGGAACCCGCGTGAGTCGCCCTAGGGGCGGGACTTTCAGCAGCGCCTTCTCCCTCACGCCAGTTCTGCCCCCTCCCTCTTGCGGGGCCGGGGCCGGCATGAGGGAGAAGGCGCCGCTGGAAGTCCCGCCCCTAGGGAGACTCACGCGGGTTCCCCCGCCGCCACCCTGCTCGCCCATGCCTGAAATATGAGCGGGCGGCGGCAGGGGAAGCCGCGTGAGTCTCCCTAGGGGCGGGACTTCCAGCGGCGCCTTCTCCCTCATGCCGGCCCCGGCCCCACAAGAGGCCCCGCTCCTCGGGGGCGGCATTTAGACAGGGGGGCCTTGGGCGGCACAGTCCGCTAATCCGGGCCTGCGGCCAGGCACAGACGGACAGAACAAGGATGGAGGACACCAGGCCGCCTGCCTGCTCGCTTCGCCTCGGCTCTCCTTTCCCGGCCCGGCCCCTGGCTCTCGGCTGCCCGGGACACTCCTCCTGCCGCCTGGCCATGGGAAGCGCCTGCCAGAGCTTCCTGGTGGCCTTGACCTTCCTCCTCTACTGCCCGGCGGGTAAGAAGGGGGCCCCCGGCCCTTTCCTGGGGGGGGGTGTGCGGTAGAGGTTGGCTTAAAGGGGGCGTAATTCTAAAGTGTGGCCTAGTGCGCAAAAATGTGTTAATCCGGGCTTGACAGGCAGCCCGCTGATTCCTGAAAGGCCTGCCTCAAGCACTGATTTGCTTGGTTGATTAGCCGGCGATACCCTTGAATGCGCAATTTTGCAATCTCTCCCCTTCATTTGGCAAGTCTGAACGCCGGGGGAAGAAATTGCAGGAATTGCAGGAAGCGTTTCGCCCGGCGAGGCCTACATAGGAAGGAATCAATTGGCAATTAGTCTCTTCCTCAAAGCACATGATGCGCTTGGGCTCTTTTCACGAAATCTAGGGGGTCAGGCAAAAGGTTGCCTTTCTCGCCTCTTCCTCGGCTCCGGAAGAGCCACTCATCAAACAAAGCGGCCGACTGGGACCGGTTTAATACCTCAACAAAACCACGTTAATGAAATTGGCTCCAACGTTGACAATTTAAGAGTACGTAATTGAAAACTGAGAAAGGCCGCAGCAATGGAGGCTGGCTCTGAACGGTAGAATGAATGCAGTTTCGCATCCCTTGACATCGCTATAGAATGCGGTACAGCTTGGAGAAGCTTCGGCCAATCGGAAGCAGTGGTTCTCAATATGTGGGTTCGCAACATGTTTTGGCCTTCAACTCCCAGAAATTGTAACAACTAGTCATCTACGCCAGGGGTGCGCACGCTTTTTCAGCATGGGAGCTACTGATTAAAAAACCAAGTCCCAAAGATCACCTACCCAGAAATGTAAAACGTATAACTATTTTCTTATTTATTTATTTATATTGATTATTCATTTTTATGTACCGCTCCTTCCAGCAGGCTCGGGGCAGTTTACATAAAATGAAGTTATAAAACATCAACATGTCAATTTAATAACAACAATATAAAGCAGAGCATAAAAATACATCCGACCACCCCATTTCTCCCACACTGCCATATTACCACACATATTATCAGCCAGAAAGTAAGAAGAGAGGCTGTTGAACTGCGAGGCCATTTAATACGCAGCAAGGTAAACGAAGGGGCATGCATAAATACATCCAACCACCCCATTTCTCCCACACTGCCATATTACCACACATATTATCAGCCAGAAAGTAAGAAGAGAGGCTGTTGAACTGCAAGGCCATTTAATACGCAGCAAGGTAAACAAAGGGGCATCCAAAAATACATCCAACCACCCCATTTCTCCCACACTGCCATATTACCACACATATTATCAGCCAGAAAGTAAGAAAAGAGGCTGTTGAACTGCAAGGCCATTTAATAGGCAGCAAGGTAAACAAAGGGGCATGCAAAAATACATCCAACCACCCCATTTCTCCCACACTGCCATATTACCACACATATTATCAGCCGGAAAGTTAGAAGAGAGGCTGTTGAACTGTGAGGCCATTTAATACGCAGCAAGGTAAACAAAGGGGCATCCAAAAATACATCCAACCACCCCATTTCTCCCACACTGCCATATTACCACACATATTATCAGCCAGAAAGTAAGAAGAGAGGCTGTTGAACTGCAAGGCCATTTAATACACAGCAAGGTAAACAAAGGGGCATCCAAAATACATCCAACCACCCCATTTCTCCCACATTGCCATATTACCACACATATTATCAGCCAGAAAGTAAGAAGAGAGGCTGTTGAACTGCAAGGCCATTTAATACGCAGCAAGGTAAACAAAGGGGCATGCAAAAATACATCCAACCACCCCATTTCTCCCACATTTCCATATTCCCCAACATATATTTCTCAAGGAACAAAGCAAGCAGAGAGGCTTTGGAGCTAAAAGCCCATTTTTAAACATGAAAAATAAACAAAGAGACATGCCACAGAACAATCAAGCACCCACCCCAAAGTAAGATTTCAAGACGAAATCTGAAGATTGAACCAGGCTTTTTCAAGGGGAGACACGTAACGAAGAGACACATTTGGATCATCGGCAACTAATGGGGCCGACAGCGAGCAGGGCACCCGAGCGTGGCCAATCTTGCAGAATCCGTAATGAGAACAGAATGGGTTTGTCTGTTCGAATCAATCCAGGGACGGCGGGGGGTCAAGCAAACCCACGCAGCCCCCCGGGATCGACAGTTCCGTTTCTGTTTTTCGCTCCTGTCTCCGACTCTCTTCCTGTTTTTTCCCGTCTAATTGGATAGACAGGGAAAGGGAGAGACCGAGCTGAACAGGCAGCAGCCTTAATTAAAATATGATGATGACAATACCTCTGAGAATGTGCAGAGTGCTGTGTTTCCTCCAATTTAATATGAAAAGAGCTACTTACAGCCTCCGACGGTGCAGCAGGTTAAACCACTGAGCTGCTGAACTTGCTGACCGAAAGGTCGGTGGTTTGAATCCAGGGAGCAGGGTGAGCTCCCATTTCTAGCCCCAGCTTCTGCCAACCTAGCAGTTCGAAAACATGCAAATGTGAGTAGATCGATAGGTACCTCTCCAGTGGGAAGGTAACGGCGCTCCATGCAGTCATGTTGGCCACATGACTTTGGAGGTGTCTATGGGCAACACCAGCTCTTCGGCGTAGGAATGGAGTGGCGTGAGCTCCCACTTTTAGCCCCAGCTTCCTCCAACCTAGCAGTTCGAAAACATGCAAATGTGAGTAGATCGATAGGTACCTCTCCAGTGGGAAGGTAACGGCGCTCCATGCAGTCATGTTGGCCACATGAACTTGGAGGTGTCTATGGACAACGCCAGCTCTTCAGCGTAGGAATGGAGCAGCGTGAGCTCCCAGCTTCTGCCAACCTAGCAGTTCGAAAACATGCAAATGTGAGTAGATCAATAGGTACCTCTCCACTGGGAAGGTAACGGCGCTCCATGCAGTCATGTTGGCCACATGACTTTGGAGGTGTCTATGGGCAACGCCAGCTCTTCGGCGTAGGAATGGAGTGGCGTGAGCTCCCACTTTTAGCCCCAGCTTCCTCCAACCTAGCAGTTCGAAAACATGCAAATGTGAGTAGATCGATAGGTACCTCTCCAGTGGGAAGGTAACGGCGCTCCATGCAGTCATGTTGGCCACATGACTTTGGAGGTGTCTATGGACAACGCCAGCTCTTCGGCGTAGGAATGGAGTGGCGTGAGCTCCCACTTTTAGCCCCAGCTTCCTCCAACCTAGCAGTTCGAAAACATGCAAATGTGAATAGATCGATAGGTACCTCTCCAGTGGGAAGGTAACGGCGCTCCATGCAGTCATGTTGGCCACATGACTTTAGAGGTGTCTATGGACAACACCAGCTTTTTGGCTTAGACGTGGAGCGGCGTGAGCTCCCGCTTTTAGCCCCAGCTTCTGCCAACCTAGCAGTTCGAAAACATGCAAATGTGAGTAGATCGATAGGTACCTCTCCAGTGGGAAGGTAACGGGCGCTCCATGCAGTCATGTTGGCCACATGACTTTGGAGGTGTCTATGGACAACGCCAGCTCTTCGGCGTAGGAATGGAGTGGCGTGAGCTCCCACTTTTAGCCCCAGCTTCCTCCAACCTAGCAGTTCGAAAACATGCAAATGTGAATAGATCGATAGGTACCTCTCCAGTGGGAAGGTAACGGCGCTCCATGCAGTCATGTTGGCCACATGACTTTGGAGGTGTCTATGGACAACGCCAGCTCTTCGGCGTAGGAATGGAGCGGCGTGAGCTCCCACTTTTAGCCCCAGCTTCTGCCAACCTAGCAGTTCGAAAACATGCAAAGGTGAGTAGATCATGCAGTCATGTTGGCCACATGAACTTGGAGGTGCCTATGGACAACGCTGGCTCTTCGGCTTAGCAATGGAGATGAAGACCACCCCCCAGAGTCAGACTTAACGCCAAGGGAAACCTTTACCTCTTCGAATTCTGCAGCACTACTGGTCACAGCTGACTTCCAGTAAGAGCGCTCAAGGGCCAGGGCTTCCCAGTTCTCAGTGTCTTACAATAGTGCTCTTACTAGAGGTCAGCTGTGACCAGGAGTGCTGCAGAATTCGAAGAGGGATGAATGGAGGGCGAAAGGGAGAAATGTGTCAAGGGGAAGGCACGTCAAGCCAACCGTGACCTGGTCTGCTTTCCATCTGGTTCGCAGTTTGGGTGTGATCCTGGACTCATCGCTGAGACTGGAACCCCAGGTTTCGGCGGTGAGCAGGGGAGCATTTGCACTGTTAAAACTTGTGCGCCAGCTGCGCCCGTACCTTGAGAAGTCTGACTTGGCCACGGTGGTCCACGCTCTGGTTACATCCCGTATAGATTACTGCAATGCTCTCTACGTGGGGTTGCCTTTGAAGACTGCAACTAGTCCAACGGACAGCAGCCAGGTTGACAACAGGAGCGCCATTCAGAGAGCGTACAACTCCTCTGTTGTGCCAGCTCCACTGGCTGCCAGTTTGCTGCCGGGCACAATTCAAAGTGCTGGCTTTAGCCTTTAAAGCCCTAAACGGTTCGGGTCCAACTTACCTGTCCGAACGCATCTCTCCCTATGAACCATCGAGATGTTTAAGATCATCTGGAGAGGCCCTGCTCTCGGTCCCGCCTTCTTCGCAGGCGCGACTGGCGGGGACGAGAGACGGGGCCTTTTCAATGGTGGCTCCTCGGCTTTGGAACGCCCTCCCTAGAGACATCAGATCGGCCCCCTCCCTCCTGACGTTTCGCAAAATAAATAAAATAAAATAAATAAATCTGGAAAACGATATCCCCACGGTGGGAGAACGTGCGCATCAAGAATAGGGCTCCACCACCTATGGACTTGCCACGAAGACACCACATCTGGAAGACCGTCATCCTCGAACTAAGTAAGTCATGTAAAGCAGTGTTTCCCAACCTTTTTTGAGCCGCGGCACACTTTTAACATTAAAAAAATCCGGGGGCACACCACCAACCAAAATGACACAAAATGACACTCTCACACAGTAAAGAACAGCTGGGGGTTGGTGGCCTGCTGGGAGCAGCTGCTGGGAGTGCCGAAGCCAGGAAGGGGGCGGAGCCAGGCCGCGCCATGCCCCGCCCCCTCCCCCCGGCTTCAGCTCTCCCACAGCTTCTCCAGCCTTGAGGGGGCAGTGCCAACACAGCAGTGGCAGAGCCAGCACAATGCTGGCCTGGCAGTGTCCCCTCAAGGCTGGAGAAGCTGTGGGAGAGCTGAAGCTGGGGAGGGGTGGAGCCAGGCCACGCCATGCCCCGCCCCCTCCCTCCGGCTTCAGCTGTCCCACAGCTTCTCCATGCTTGAGGGGGCAGTGCCAACACAGCAGTGGCAGAGCCAGCACAATGCTGGCCTGGCAGTGTCCCCTCAAGGCTGGAGAAGCTGTGGGAGAGCTGAAGCCAAGGAGAGGGGACGGAGCCAGGCCTTGCCATGCCCCGCCCCGCCCCCTCTCGCCGGCTTCAGCTCTCCCACAGTTTCTCCAGCCTTGAGGGGGCAGTGCCAACACAGCAGTGGCAGAGCCAGCACAATGCTGGCCTGGCAGTGTCCCCTCAAGGCTGGAGAAGCTGTGGGAGCTGAAGCCAGGGAGGGGGTGGAGCCAGGCCGAGCCATGCCCCGCCCCCTCTCCCCGGCTTCAGCTCTCCCACAGCTCCAGCCTTGAGGGGCAGTGCCAACACAGCAGTGGCAGAGCCAGCACAATGCTGGCCTGGCAGTGTGTCCTGGAGAAGCTGTGGGAGAGCTGAAGCCGGGGAGGGGGAGCCAGGCCATGCCATGCCCCGCCCCCTCCCCCCGGCTTGAGCTCTCCCACAGCTTCTCCAGCCTTGAGGGGGCAGTGCCAACACAGCAGTGGCAGAGCCAGCACAATGCTGGCCTGGCAGTGTCCCCTCAAGGCTGGAGAAGCTGTGGGAGAGCTGAAGCCAGGGAGGGGGTGGAGCCAGGCCGAGCCATGCCCCGCCCCCTCTCCCCGGCTTCAGTTCTCCCACAGAGGAGAAACATGAGCGGTGGATGGGCTTCAGTAGGCGGGGCACCTGATGATCGCTCACGGCACACTGGTTGGGAAACCCTGATGTAAGGCACAGATCTTCCTATGCCTGAGGTTTGCCCCTGACTTACCCGGGAGTGACACTGGAATCCAAAGAAGACCACCACGATGGTTGGCAGGAGGACGACGGCAAAGATGGTGGCCATCAAGAGGAAGTTCAGGAGGAAGACCAAAGAGTTCATGGCCGCCAACAGGAAGGCCCACGCGCAACAAGCCCAGGCCCCGCGGCGCTCCATGGGCAGGAGGTGGTCCTCCATGTCGTACGGCGGGAGCCCCGACCTCGCCCGGGATGGGTCCACCTCAAAGTCGTCATCATCAGACATGGTCTGGAGGCTCACACCAGAGGCTTCCTTGAGGGTTTCCGGCTCTTCTCCAGGCTCAGACCCCGTCCCAGGGAAGGCGGTGTGGGCTGCAGCGGAAAAGGGACCCCGGGTTAGATGCTCTGATCCAGCGGCTGGGACGGTCGGCCATCAAGTCAACCAGGAGATGGAAGGACGAGAAGGAGAGGTGAAAGAGATAAGGAGGAGAGGGGTAGGCGAAGAGAAAAGATGAGGAAAAGGAGGAGGAGGAGGAGGAGAGGAAGGAGGAGGAGGAGGAGAAGAGGGAGAAGGAGGTGAAGAGCAAGAAGTAGGAGGAGGAAGAGAAGAAGGAATAGGAGAGGAAGAAGGAGGAGGAGCAGGGGGAGGTGGGGGAGGGGAGAAGGAAAGAAAGAAGGAGGAGAAGAGGAGGAAGAGGAGGAGAAGGAGGAAGAGAAGTAGAAGGAGGAAGAGGAGGAGAAGGAGGAGGAAGAGATTAGGAGGCGGAAAAGAGGAGGAGGAGGAGGAGAGGGGTAGGCAAAGAGAAAAGATGAGGAAAAAGGAGGGGGAGGGGGAGGAGAAGCTGGAGGAGGGGAGAAGAAGGAAGGAAGAAGGAGGAAGAGAAGAGGAAGGAGAAGGAGGAAGAGCAGGAGGAAGAGGAGGAGGGGGAGGAGGAGGGAGGAGGAGAAAGAGAAGAGGAATGAGAAGGAGGAAAAGAGAAGGAGGAGGGGAGAAGAAGAGGAAGAAGGAAGAAGAGAAGAGGGGGAAGGAGGAGGAGCAGGGGAGGAGGAGGGGGAAGAAAAGGAAGGAGGAAGAAAAGAGGAGGAAGGAGGAGGAAGGAAGGAGGTGAAGAGCAAGAAGTAGAAGGAAGAGGAGGAGAAGAAGGAAGAGAAGTAGAAGGAGGAAGAGGAGGAGAAGGAGGAGGAGAGGAGGAGGAGGAGGAGGAAAAGAGGAGGAGGAGGAGGAGCAGGGGAGGAGGAGGGGAGAAGAAAACGAAGGACGAAAAGAGGAGGAAGGAAGAAGAGGAAGGAGGTGAAGAGCAAGAAGTAGGAGGAAGAGGATGAGGAGAAGGAGGAGAGGAGGAGGAAGAGATAAGGAGGAAAAGAGGAGGAGAGGGGTAGGTGAAGAGAAAAGATGAGGAAAAAGGAGGAGGAGGAGGAGGAGGAGAGGAAGGAGAAGGAAGAAGAGAAGAGGGAGGAGGAGGTGAAGAGCAAGAAGTAGGAGGAGGAAGAGAAGTAGAAGGACGAAGAGGAGGAGGAGGAAGAGATAAGGAGGAAGAAAAGAGGAGGAGGAGGAGAGGGGTAGGCGAAGAGAAAAGATGAGGACAAAGAAGGGGGAGGAGAAGGTGAAGGAGGAGAGGTGAAGAAAAAGAAGAAGTAGGAAGAGAAGAGGAAGGAGAAGACAGAAGATAAGAGGGAGGAGGAGGAGGAAAAAGGTGAAGAGCAAGAAGTATAAGGAGGAAGAGGAGGAGAAGGAGGAAGAGAAGGAGGGGAAGGAGGAAGGAAGAGGAGGAAGAGGGGAGGAGGAGGAGCAGGGGAGAAGAAAAGGAAGAAGGAGGAAAAGAGGAGGAAGGGGAGGATGAAGGAGGTGAAGAGCAAGAAGTAGGAGAAAGAGGAGGAGGAAGAGAAGTAGAAGGAGGAAGAGGAGGAGAAGGAGGAGAAAGAGAAGGGGAATGAGGAGGAGGAGGAAGAGATAAGGTGGAGGAAAAGAGGAGGATAGAGGTACCGGTAGGTGAAGAGAAAAGATGAGGAAAAAGAAGGGGGAGGAGAGGAAGGAGGAAGGGGAGGAGGGGAGAAGAAAAGTAAGAAGGAGGAAGAGAAGAGGAAGGAGGAGGAAGAGGAGAGGGAGGAGGGAGGAGGTGAAGAGCAAGAAGTAGGAGGAAGAGGAGGAAGAAAAGGGGAGGAAGAAGAAGAAAGAGAAGATGAATGAGGGGGAGGAGGAAAGAGAAGGAGGAGGAGCGGAGAAGAAGAGGAAGAAGGAGGAAGATAAGAGGACGGAGGAGGAGGAGAGGAAGAAGGAGAAGGAGGAGAAGAGCAAGAAGTAGAAGGATGAAGAGGAGAAGGAGGAAGAGAAGAGAAGAAAGGAGAGGCAGGAGGAGAGAGAGAAGGAGGAGGAGGGAAAAAGGGGAAGAGGAAGAAGAGAAAAGGATGAGGAAATGAGAAGGAGAAAAGGAAGGAGAAGAAGAGGAGGAGGAGGAGGAGGGGGGGAGGAAGGAGGAGAAAGAGAAGGGGAATGAGGAGGAAGAGATAAGGAGGAGGAAAAGAGGAGGAGGAGGAGAGGGGTAGGTGAAGATAAAAGATGAGGAAAAAGGAGGAGGAGGAGGAGAGAAGAAGAGGAAGAAGGAGGAAGAGAAGAGGAAGGAGGAGGAAGGAGGAGATGGAGGAGGAAGGAGGTGAAGAGCAAGACGTAGAAGGAGGAAGAGAATGAGGACGAGAAATAGGAGGAGGAGGAAGAAGAAAGAGAAGACGAATGAGGAAGAGGAAAAGAGAAGGAGGAGGAGCAGAGAAGAAGAGGAAGAAGGAGGAAGAGAAGAGGAAGGAGGAGAAGGAGGAAGAGGAGAGAAAGAAGGAGAAGAGCAAGAAGTAGAAGGATGAAGAGGAGAAGGAGGAAGAGAAGAGAAAAAGGAGGAGAGGCAGGAGAAGAGAGAGAAGAAGGGGGAGGGTAAAGGAGGAAGAGGAAGAAGAGAAAAGGACGAGGAAATGAGAAGGAGAAAAGGAAGGAGGAGAAGCAGAAGAGGAAGGAGGAAGATAAGAGGAAGAGGAGGAGAGGGAGAAGGAGAAGGAGGAAGAGGAGAAGGGGAAGAAAAAAGGAAAAAAGGAGAGGCAGGAGGAGAGAGAAGAGAGGAGGAAAAGGAGGAAAGGGAAGAAGAGAAAAGGACGAGGAAATGAGAAGGAGAAAAGGAAGGAGGAGAAGCAGAAGAGGAAGGAGGAAGATAAGAGGAAGAGGAGGAGAGGGAGAAGGAGGAAGAGGAGAAGGGGGAAGAAAAGAGGAAAAAAGGAGAGGCAGGAGGAGAGAGAAGAGAGGAGGGAAAAGGAGGAAAGGGAAGAAGAGAAAAGGACGAGGAAATGAGAAGGAGAAAAGGAAGGGGGAGAAGCAGAAGAGGAAGGAGAAGATAAGAGGAAGAGGAGGAGAGGGAGAAGGAGGAAGAGGAGAAGGGGAAGAAAAGAGGAAAAAAGGAGAGGCAGGAGGAGAGAGAAGAGAGGAGGGAAAAGGAGGAAAGGGAAGAAGAGAAAAGGACGAGGAAATGAGAAGGAGAAAAGGAAGGAGGAGAAGCAGAAGAGGAAGGAGGAAGATAAGAGGAAGAGGAGGAGAGGGAGAAGGAGAAGGAGAGGAAGAGGAGAAAGGGGAAGAAAAGAGGAAAAAAGGAGAGGCAGGAGGAGAGAGAAGAGAGGAGGGAAAAGGAGGAAAGGGAAGAAGAGAAAGGACGAGGAAATGAGAAGGAGAAAAGGAAGGAGGAGAAGCAGAAGAGGAAGGAGGAAGATAAGAGGAAGAGGAGGAGAGGGAGAAGGAGAAGGAGGAAGAGGAGAAGGGGGAAGAAAAGAGGAAAAAAGGAGAGGCAGGAGGAGAGAGAAGAGAGGAGGGAAAAGGAGGAAAGGGAAGAAGAGAAAAGGACGAGGAAATGAGAAGGAGAAAAGGAAGGGGAGAAGCAGAAGAGGAAGGAGGAAGATAAGAGGAAGAGGAGGAGAGGGAGAAGGAGGAAGAGGAGAAGGGGGAAGAAAAGAGGAAAAAGGAGAGGCAGGAGGAGAAAGAAGAGAGGAGGGAAAAGGAGGAAAGGGAAGAAGAGAAAAGGACGAGGAAATGAGATGGAGAAAAGGAAGGAAGGAGAAAAGGAAGGGGGAGAAGCAGAAGAGGAAGGAGGAAGATAAGAGGAAGAGGAGGAGAGGGAGAAGGAGAAGGAGGAAGAGGAGAAAGGGGAAGAAAAGAGGAAAAAAGGAGAGGCAGGAGGAGAGAGAAGAGAGGAGGGAAAAGGAGGAAAGGGAAGAAGAGAAAAGGATGAGGAAATGAGAAGGAGAAAAGGAAGGGGGAGAAAGAGAAGAGGAAGGAGGAAGAGGAGAAGGGGGAAGAAAAGAGGAAAAAAGGAGAGGCAGGAGGAGAGAGAAGAGAGGAGGGAAAAGGAGGAAAGGGAAGAAGAGAAAAGGACGAGGAAATGAGAAGGAGAAAAGGAAGGGGGAGAAGGAGAGGAAGAAGGAGGAGATGAAGTAGGAGAAGGAGATGCTCACCAAGGCTTTTCCATCAGGAGGGTATTCCCCATGACATCACTTCTCCTGCACCTGCCCAAGCGAGAGCCGGTCTCCAAGGAGGTCCAGGAGGTGCAAAGCAGGACTCGGTGGCAATCCAGACCCAGTGCTCTTCTTCCCCTGGACTGCTCTGGTGGCTGTGCAGAGTCTCAGCCCACTCAGGCGCTTCCAATGGATGTCTCTCCAGCATCCAGCCAATCCTTGGCAGCCATTCCTCTCCTCCCTCCCGCCCTCCTATTCCTATTCCCCATCCTCTCCTCATCCCTCCAAATCACTTACTTACTACACAGAGCCAACGTGCAGCTCCGGTGTTATCACGGTTCACGCAGGAGCCAAAGAATACCGAAAACAGTCTCCGGCACGAAGGAAGGTGGCGTGGGAAAACAACGATATTATGCTTACACCAGACGCGTTTTAGGTTCGCCAACCTTCCTAGGATCATGCATTGTTGACCCACCGTCTAGCCGTGACTGGGGTAAGGGGGACCGCCCTTAAATGGGTGTCCTCCTTCCTCCAAGATCGGGGACAACGCGTGGAGAGGGGGGGGGAGGTCTCTGGGAGGCTCCCATTAAGCTTTGGGGTCCCCGAGGGGGCCATCCTCTCACTCTTATTGTTCAACACCTATATGCGTCCGCTGGCCCAGCTGGCTCGCAACTTTGGTCTGGAGTGTTATCAGTACGCTGATGACACCCAGCTGGTGCTGAGAATGGACGGCAGGTCGGACTCCGTACCCGATTGTTTCCATCAATGCCTCGAAGCCGTGACTGGATGGCTGCGTTCCAGCCGGCCATCGAAGACGGAGATCTTGTGTCCTGGTCGCCCTGGGCTGGATGAGTGCCGGTTGCCTACCCTGGATGCAGGCATGTAGCCAGGGGGGGGGGCTAAGGGGGCTTCAGCCCCCCCCGAAATTCTCAGGGTGGTCCGCGAAAAGGCCTTACTGGTACATTATTTAAACTGTTATGTTTATTGATATCATGATCTGATCACCATGCTCATTATATCCCACATTAATGGGGTTATTGGGATAACAATACAAAAGGTTTGCTAGGGTAGACCCTCTTCCACCCAGTCTCAGCCCCCCCCGAACCAACCTCAGCCCCCCCCCCCGAATCAAAATCCTGGCTACGGCCCTGCCTGGATGGCAAGCAACTTAGCCCGTCATCCCTTGTAAAGAGCTTGGGTGTCCAATTGGACCCTTTGCTGTCCATGGAGACTCAGGTCTCCATGGTCAGCAAATCTTCGTTCCACCATTTACGACAGGCTAGGCCAGTGTTTCTCAACCAGTGTGCCGTGACACACTCGTGTGCCGTGAGCGATCATCAGGTGTGCCGCGAGAAAAGCTCTCTGCCCCCCTTCCTTCCCCCCCTCCTCCTGCCGAACTTCTGCTGCTTTGGGGGGGGGGGGGGGGGGAGGAAGGCCGAGTGGCGGCGAAGAAAAAAAAGAAGGGGCCGGGGCGCCGCCTCCTTCGGCCGTTTCCCCAGCCAGCCTCCAATCCGCCATGACTCCCGCCAAGACTCTCACCCCTAGCCTGGCTCCGCCCACTCCCCGGCTTCAGCTCTCCAACAGCTTCTCCAGCCTTGAGGGGACACTGCCAGGCCAGCATTGTGCTGGCTCTGCCACTGCTGTTTTGGCATTGCCAGTCCCACATTGTTTCTTTGTTGTTTGTGTTGGCATTGCCACACCATACCCCCCCCGACTTCAGCTCTCCAACAGCTTCTCCAGCCTTGAGGGGACACTGCCAGGCCAGCATTGTGCTGCCTCTGCCACTGCTGTTTTGGCATTGCCAGTCCCACATTGTTTCTTTGTTGTTTGTGTTGGCATTGCCACACCATACCCCGGAGAGCTGAACAGCTTCTCCAGCCTTGAGGGACACTGCCAGGTATTGTGCTGGCTCTGCCACTGCTGTGCTGGCATTGCCAGTCCCACATTGTTTCTTTGTTGTTTGTGTTGGCATTGCCACCATACCCCGCTTCAGCTCTCCCACAGCTTCCCAGCCTTGAGGGGACAGTGCCAGGCCAGCATTGTGCTGGCTCTGCCACTGCTGTTTTGGCATTGCCCCCTCAAGGCTGGAGAAGCTGTGGGAGAGCTGAAGTCGGGGGGGCATGGTGTGGCCTGGCTCCACCCCCTCCCCGGCTTCAGCTCTCCAACAGCTTCTCCAGCCTTGAGGGGACACTGCCAGGCCAGCATTGTGCTGGCTCTGCCACTGCTGTGTTGGCATTGCCCCCTCAAGGCTGGAGAAGCTGTGGGAGAGCTGAAGTCGGGGGGGAGGGGGGCATGGCACGGCCTGGCTCCGCCCCCTCCCCGGCTTCAGCTCTCCAACAGCTTCTCCAGCCTTGAGGGGACACTGCCAGGCCAGCATTGTGCTGGCTCTGCCACTGCTGTGTTGGCATTGCCCCCTCAAGGCTGGAGAAGCTGTGGGAGAGCTGAAGTCGGGGGGGGGGGGTGGGGCATGGCACGGCCTGGCTCCACCCTCTCCCCGGCTTCAGCTCTCAACAGCTTCTCCAGCCTTGAGGGGACACTGCCAGGCCAGCATTGTGCTGGCTCTGCCACAGCTGTGTTGGCATTGCCAGTCCCACATTGTTTCTTTGTTGTTTGTGTTGGCATTGCCCCCTCAAGGCTGGAGAAGCTGTGGGAGAGCTGAAGTCAGGGGGAAGGGGTGGGGCATGGCGTGGCCTGGCTCCGCCCCCTCCCCAGCTTCAGCTCTCCAACAGCTTCTCCAGCCTTGAGGGGACACTGCCAGGCCAGCATTGTGCTGGCTCTTCCACTGCTGTATTGGCATTGCCCCCTCAAGGCTGGAGAAGCTGTGGGAGAGCTGAAGTCGGGGGGGAGGGGGGGCATGGCGTGGCCTGGCTCCGCCCCCTCCCCGGCTTCGGCACTCCCAGCAGCTGCTCCCATCAGGCCACCATCCCCAGCCATTCTTTACTGTGTTAGAGTGTCATTTTGTGTCATTTTGGTTAGTGGTGTGCCCCCGGATTTTTTTTAATGTTAAGGCCCTGCTCTCGCTCCCGCCGGCTTCCCAGGTGCGGCTGGTGGGGACGAGGGAGAGGGCCTTCTCGGTGGTGGCTCCCCGTCTGTGGAATGCGCTCCCCTAGCGACATACAATCAATNCCNTCCCTNCTGACATTCAGGAAAAAGTGAAAGCCTGGATGTGGGACCAGGCGTTCGCATAGTAGCACAGGACAGCACTTTAGTAGTTTTAATGGAAAGTTGGTGAATAGGGCTCAATGCTTTTATGGACGGAACACTGTTTTTAACATAGGTGAATGCATAGGATGTGTGAATATAATTGTATTTTAATGTATTTTAGTGTCGAATGCTGGAGGGTTTTATATTGTGTTTTATACTGCAATTGTGATGTAGGCATCAAATTATGCCTTTTGGAAGCCGCTCTGAGTCCCCCCTCGGGGGTTGAGAAGAGCGGGGTAAAATGCCGTAAATAAATAAATAAATAAATAAATAAATAAATAAATAAATAAATAAATAAATAAAGAAAGAAAGAAAGAAAGAAAGAAAGAAAGAAAGAAAGAAAGTGTGCCATGGCTCAAAAAAGGTTGGGAAACACTGGGCTAGGCAACTGGCACCCTACCTGTCCAGGGACGACCTGGCCACGGTGATCCAAGCCACGGTCATCTCGAGGCTGGACTACTGTAACGCCCTCTACGTGGGCCTTCCCTTGTCGACAATCCGGAAACTCAAGCTAGGGCAGAATGCTGCTACTCGCTTGCTGGTGGGAGCGCCAGTGAGGGAGCACATCACTCCCATCCTTCGGCAACTGCACTGGCTTCCCATCGAGTACCAAATTTATTTATTTATTTATTTATTTGTTCCATCTTGTATTCCGCTCCTCCCTGCAGGCTCGGGGCGGATAACATCGTAAAAACTCGGCAGGCATGTCGCATCCATGTCGCCGTACAATAAAA
This sequence comes from Anolis apletophallus, assembly GCA_030556195.1. Classification (NCBI taxonomy): domain Eukaryota; kingdom Metazoa; phylum Chordata; class Lepidosauria; order Squamata; family Anolidae; genus Anolis; species Anolis apletophallus. Next base: position 4,343,567 of record JARBWK010000017.1, on the reverse strand, counting down.
TACAAACATAAAATACAACGTAGGTCCCGAGATTAAAATTATGTACATGCTGAGGCATTCCCTGAGCCAGGGTGCTGATTAAGAAGATGAGTACGTTCGGCTTGCTAGCCTAGCCGAAGGCCAGTTTGAACAGGGCGGTCTTACAGGCCCTGCGAAACGGAATGAGCTCCGTGGCGGCTCGGACGTCGTCCGGGAGAGAGTTTCAGAGTACCGGAGCCGCCACAGAGAAAGCCCTTTGCCTGGTAGCAGACAGGTGACAGGCGCGGACCGATGGAATCAGGAGCAGGTTCAACTCCTCCGAACGTAGTGAACTCGGGGGTTGTAGGTGAAAAAATGACGCCCTGCTGGCCGCGGAGACCTGAGTCTCCATGGTCAGCAGGGGGTCCAGCTGAACACCTAGGCTCTTAACAACAGGCGACAGGCTAAGCCGTTCGCCATCCAGGGTAGGCAACCGGCACTCATCCTGCCCAGGCCGACCAGGCCACAAGATCTCCGTCTTCGACGGGTTCACCTTCAGCCGGCTGGAACGCAGCCAACCAGTCACGGCCTCCAGGCACTGATGGAAACAATCGGGTACGGTGTCCGGCCTGCCGTCCATTCTCAGCAGAAGCTGGGTGTCATCAGCGTACTGATAACACTCCAGACCAAAGTCGCGGGCCAGCTGGGCCAGGGGGCGCATGTACACGTTGAATAATAAGGGGAGAGAATGGCCCCTGGGGAACCCACAGTCAAGTGGGGATCTCCCGGAGACCTCCCCGCCCCCCTCCACACGTTGTCCCCGGTCCCGGAGGAAGGAGGTCACCCATTTAAGGGCGGTCCCCCCAACCCCGGAACCGGCTAAACGGTGGGTTAGCAATGCGTGATCTACAGTAAATTGCCTTCAAGGTGCTGGTTTTAACCTTCAAGGCCTTGCACGGTCTAGGGCCTGAGTACCTAAGGGACCGCCTTACCCCGTATGTTCCCCCGAGATCACTACGCTCAGAAGAGCAGAATTTGTTACTTGTTCCATCGATCTCCTGATATAGATGAACTATCTGGAATTTCCGCTTCACAACCTGATGTGGTTCAGGGCAGGATGGGCCATGAATGATGGGATTTGCAGTACCTACACCTCATTCACTTCCCAAACAAAACTGTAGCCCCTATAAATCACAGACCAAACGTCCCCAGACAGAGAGGATTGGTTGCCACTGAAATGGTATTTGCATAAAGGACTCTGATTGGCCATCCACATTCCAACAATCTAAGGTGACTCAGAGGAAAAAGGAAAGGCCTCAGGCAGTCAGACACTGCGGCCCACAGCAGTGATGGATCAGGACCAAACTTGGCAAACACGGGCCCAATAGCCCGCCTCACCCAATGCCACAATTACAAAATACAATACAGAGCCCCCATGACCCACTCTACATCCTGGTGCTGTTTGGAGGTGGATGGACCATGGCCAATGGGACTTGCAGTACCTTCACTAAGCTCCTGAGACCACTGCAAGCCTCATAAACATCTCATAGGAACCAACCTTGGCACACAATGCCTTCCTCAAATAACCCGGGCACCGCCGGGTCCCTAAGCTAGTAAACAAATAAAATAAAACTTTAAGTACGGATGGAGTTTCCAGGGATTAACCTGGCATGATGGGAGTTGTAGTTCACCCACAACGTTATGCATTATTTATCCCTACCCGTTTCTGTCAAAGTACATTGCTTCCGGGAATGAGGAGGACAGAATGGGAGGATGGTGAGAAAGAAAAAGTGCGAAGGGAGTGTTTTTAACGGGCCTAAAAAAAACCCATGCATAATTCATCCTTCCGTATGGCAGAGCAACCGCGATCAGAGTTCAAACATTTCAGCCCAAAGCAAGTTCCAGGATGAAAGCGCACAGACAGAATGAGTTCTCGTTGACGCAAGAGGCCAAAGAACTTTAATTTGGGTGACGGGTCTTGGATTCCGCACGGAGTGGGGTAAGCTCCCGCTGTTAGCCCCAGCTCCTACCAACCTAGCAGTTCGAAAACATTCAAATGTGGGTAAATCAGTAGGTACCGCCTCTGCGGGAAGGTAAGGGCGCCCCATGCAGTCATGCTGGCCCACAGGACCTAGGAGGTGTCTATGGACAACGCCAGCTCTTTGCCTTAGATATGGAGTGGGGTGAGCTCCCGCTCTTAGCCCCAGCTCCTGCCAACCTAGCAGTTCGAAAACATGCAAATGTGAGTAGATCAGTAGGTACCGCCTCTGCGGGAAGGTAAGGGCGCTCCATGCAGTCATGCTGGCCCACAGGACCTAGGAGGTGTCTATGGACAACGCCAGCTCTTTGCCTTAGATATGGAGCGGGGTGAGCTCCCGCTGTTAGCCCCAGCTCCTGCCAACCTAGCAGTTCGAAAACATGCAAATGTGAGTAGATCAATAGGTACTACTCCAGCAGGAAGGTAATAGTGTTCCATGCAATCATGGCGGCCACATGACCTTAGAGGTGTCTATGAACTTGCTGACCAAAAGGTTGGTGGTTCAAATCCGGGGAGTAGGGTGAGCTCCCGCTGTTAGCCACAGCTCCATGCAGTCATGCTGCATGCAGCACGGTGCTCCATGCAGTCATGCTGGCCCACATGACCTAGGAGGCGTCTATGGACAACGCCAACTCTTTGCCTTAGATATGGAGCAGGGTGAGCTCCCGCTGTTAGCCCCATCTCCTGCCAACCTAGCAGTTCGAAAACATGCAAATCTGAGTAGATCAGTAGGTACCGCCTCTGCGGGAAGGTAAGGGTGCTCCATGCAGTCATGCTGGCCCACATGACCTAGAAGGTGTCTATGGACAATGCCAGCTCTTTGCCTTAGATATGGAGCAGGGTGAGCTCCCGCTGTTAGCCCCAGCTCCTGCCAACCTAGCAGTTCGAAAACATGCAAATGTGAGTAGATCAATAGGTACTACTCCAGCAGGAAGGTAATGGTGTTCCATGCAATCATGGCGGCCACATGACCTTAGAGGTGTCTATGAACTTGCTGACCAAAAGGTTGGTGGTTCAAATCCGGGGAGTGGGGTGAGCTCCCGCTGTTAGCCACAGCTCCATGCAGTCATGCTGCATGCAGCACGGTGCTCCATGCAGTCATGCTGGCCCACATGACCTAGGAGGCGTCTATGGACAATGCCAGCTCTTTGCCTTAGATATGGAGCGGGGTGAGCTCCCGCTGTTAGCCACAGCTCCATGCAGTCATGCTGCATGCAGCACGGTGCTCCATGCAGTCAAGCTGGCCACGTGACCTAGGAGGCATCTATGGACAATGCCAGCTCTTTGCCTTAGATATGGAGCGGGGTGAGCTCCCGTTGTTAGCCCCAGCTCCTGCCAACCTAGCAGTTCGAAAACATGCAAATGTGAGTTGATCAGTAGGTACTGCTTCTGCAGGAACGTAAAGGCGATCCATGCAGTCAAGCTGGCCACGTGACCTAGGAGGCGTCATGGACAATGCCAGCTCTTTGCCTTAGATATGGAGCGGGGTGAGCTCCGCTGTTAGCCACAGCTCCATGCAGTCATGCTGCATGCAGCACGGTGCTCCATGCAGTCAAGCTGGCCACATGACCTAGGAGGCGTCTATGGACAATGCCAGCTCTTTGCCTTAGATATGGAGCGGGGTGAGCTCCCGTTGTTAGCCCCAGCTCCTGCCAACCTAGCAGTTCGAAAACATGCAAATGTGAGTTGATCAGTAGGTACTGCTTCTGCAGGAACGTAAGGGCGATCCATGCAGTCAAGCTGGCCACGTGACCTAGGAGGCGTCTATGGACAATGCCAGCTCTTTGCCTTAGATATGGAGCAGGGTGAGGTCCCGCTGTTAGCCCCAGCTCCTGCCAACCTAGCAGTTCGAAAACATGCAAATGTGAGTAGATCAATAGGTACTACTCCAGCAGGAAGGTAATAGTGTTCCATGCAATCATGGCGGCCACATGACCTTAGAGGTGTCTATGAACTTGCTGACCAAAAGGTTGGTGGTTCAAATCCGGGGAGTAGGGTGAGCTCCCGCTGTTAGCCACAGCTCCATGCAGTCATGCTGCATGCAGCACGGTGCTCCATGCAGTCATGCTGGCCCACATGACCTAGGAGGCGTCTATGGACAACGCCAACTCTTTGCCTTAGATATGGAGCAGGGTGAGCTCCCGCTGTTAGCCCCATCTCCTGCCAACCTAGCAGTTCGAAAACATGCAAATCTGAGTAGATCAGTAGGTACCGCCTCTGCGGGAAGGTAAGGGTGCTCCATGCAGTCATGCTGGCCCACATGACCTAGAAGGTGTCTATGGACAATGCCAGCTCTTTGCCTTAGATATGGAGCAGGGTGAGCTCCCGCTGTTAGCCCCAGCTCCTGCCAACCTAGCAGTTCGAAAACATGCAAATGTGAGTAGATCAATAGGTACTACTCCAGCAGGAAGGTAATGGTGTTCCATGCAATCATGGCGGCCACATGACCTTAGAGGTGTCTATGAACTTGCTGACCAAAAGGTTGGTGGTTCAAATCCGGGGAGTAGGGTGAGCTCCCGCTGTTAGCCACAGCTCCATGCAGTCATGCTGCATGCAGCACGGTGCTCCATGCAGTCAAGCTGGCCACGTGACCTAGGAGGCGTCTATGGACAATGCCAGCTCTTTGCCTTAGATATGGAGCGGGGTGAGCTCCCGCTGTTAGCCACAGCTCCATGCAGTCATGCTGCATGCAGCACGGTGCTCCATGCAGTCAAGCTGGCCACGTGACCTAGGAGGCGTCTATGGACAATGCCAGCTCTTTGCCTTAGATATGGAGCGGGGTGAGCTCCGCTGTTAGCCACAGCTCCATGCAGTCATGCTGCATGCAGCACGGTGCTCCATGCAGTCAAGCTGGCCACGTGACCTAGGAGGCGTCTATGGACAATGCCAGCTCTTTGCCTTAGATATGGAGCGGGGTGAGCTCCCGTTGTTAGCCCCAGCTCCTGCCAACCTAGCAGTTCGAAAACATGCAAATGTGAGTTGATCAGTAGGTACTGCTTCTGCAGGAACGTAAAGGCGATCCATGCAGTCAAGCTGGCCACGTGACCTAGGAGGCGTCATGGACAATGCCAGCTCTTTGCCTTAGATATGGAGCGGGGTGAGCTCCCGCTGTTAGCCACAGCTCCATGCAGTCATGCTGCATGCAGCACGGTGCTCCATGCAGTCAAGCTGGCCACGTGACCTAGGAGGCATCTATGGACAATGCCAGCTCTTTGCCTTAGATATGGAGCGGGGTGAGCTCCCGCTGTTAGCCACTGATCCATGCAGTCATGCTGCATGCAGCACGGTGCTCCATGCAGTCAAGCTGGCCACGTGACCTAGGAGGCGTCTATGGACAATGCCAGCTCTTTGCCTTAGATATGGAGCGGGGTGAGCTCCCGCTGTTAGCCACAGCTCCATGCAGTCATGCTGCATGCAGCACGGTACTCCATGCAGTCAAGCTGGCCACGTGACCTAGGAGGCGTCTATGGACAATGCCAGCTCTTTGCCTTAGATATGGAGCGGGGTGAGCTCCCGCTGTTAGCCACAGCTCCATGCAGTCATGCTGCATGCAGCACGGTGCTCCATGCAGTCAAGCTGGCCACGTGACCTAGGAGGCGTCTATGGACAATGCCAGCTCTTTGCCTTAGATATGGAGCGGGGTGAGCTCCCGCTCTTAGCCCCATCTCCTGCCAACCTAGCAGTTCGAAAACATGCAAATGTGAGTAGATCAATAGGTACCGCCTCTGCGGGAAGGTAAGGGTGCTCCATGCAGTCATGCTGGCCCACATGACCTAGAAGGTGTCTATGGACAATGCCAGCTCTTTGCCTTAGATATGGAGCGGGGTGAGCTCCTGCTGTTAGCCACAGCTCCATGCAGTCATGCTGCATGCAGCGCGGTGCTCCATGCAGTCAAGCTGGCCACGTGACCTAGGAGGCGTCTATGGACAATGCCAGCTCTTTGCCTTAGATATGGAGCGGGGTGAGCTCCCGCTGTTAGCCCCAGCTCCTGCCAACCTAGTAGTTTGAAAACCTGTAAATGCGCGTAGATCAATAGGTAAGGTAACGACGCTCCATGCAGTCATGACCTTGGAGGTGTCTATGGACAACGCCGGCTCTTCAACTTAGCAATGGAGATGAACACCATACCTAGAGTTGGACAGCACTAGACTGCAGATGCGCTCTCTGCCCGATGACAGGTGATTCCAGGCTTTTGATTCCTCTCCTTCCACGACTCCAGCGGGAATGTTCTACCTTTTCTATTTTTGAGATGCCTCTCGGTAGGCTTTGCACTGTCTCATGTGTTGCGTGTTCTTGACGTGACACACTTCCACTGCGCTCACGCCCTCCACCACAATTACCGTCAGCTCTAAAGACAACTTGACGGGGAGGATAAACAACGTTGAGAGCGGAACAAGCTCTTCTCGCAGGCGACGATGGCTCTCCAGGGTGCCAGATATGGAAGGAAACAGCCTATCGGCCCTATTTCCAGAGATGCATGGGAAGGCCTCAATGCCATGGATTCGATGGATTCTCAGTTAGAACAATCACTCGGCCTACCTACATAAGGGCCACTATCTAGATAACGATATACACGCCGTAATGCAATAGACTGACGGTGGTGTACGTGGCATTCAGTGTCTTAGAATCATAGAATAATAGAGTTGGAGGAGACCACATGGGCCATCTAGTCCAACCCCCTGCCACATGTAGGAAAAGCACCATCAAAGCACGCCTGACAGATGGCCATCCATAATAATAATAATAATAATAATAATAATAATAATAATAATAGAGTTGGAGGAAACCACGTGGGCCATCTAGTCCAACCTCCTGCCATGTAGGAAAAGCACCATCAAAGCACCCTCGACAGATGGCCATCCATAATAATAATAATAATAATAATAATAGAGTTGGAGGAAACCACGTGGGCCATCTAGTCCAACCCCCTGCCACATGTAGGAAAAGCACCATCAAAGCACTCCTGACAGATGGCCATCCATAATAATAATAATAATAATAATAATAGAGTTGGAAGAGACCACATGGACCATCTAGTCCAACCCCCTGCCACATGTAGGAAAAGCACCATCAAAGCACGCCTGACAGATGGCCATCCAGCCATAATAATAATAATAATAATAATAATAATAATAATGGAGGAAACCACATGGGCCATCTAGTCCAACCTCCTGCCATGTAGGAAAAGTGCAATCAAAGCACCCTCGACAGATGGCCATCCATAATAATAATAATAATAATAATAATAATAATAATAATAGAGTTGGAGGAAACCACGTGGGCCATCTAGTCCAACCCCCTGCCATGTAGGAAAAGCACCATCAAAGCACCCTCGACAGATGGCCATCCATAATAATAATAATAATAATAGTAATAATAATAGAGTTGGAAGAGACCACATGGGCCATCTAGTCCAACCTCCTGCCATGTAGGAAAAGCACCATCAAAGCACGCCTGACAGATGGCCATCCATAATAATAATAATAATAATAATAATAGAGTTGGAGGAAACCACGTGGGCCATCTAGTCCAACCCCCTGCCATGTAGGAAAAGCACCATCAAAGCACCCTCGACAGATGGCCATCCATAATAATAATAATAATAATAATAATAATAATAGAGTTGGAAGAGACCACATGGTCCATCTAGTCCAACCCCCTGCCCTGCAGGGAAAGTGCAATCAAAGCACCCTCGACAGATGGTCATCCAGCCATAATAATAATAATAATAATAATAGAGTGGGAAGAGACCACATGGGCCATCTAGTCCAACCCCCTGCCCTGCAGGAAAAGTGCAATCAAAGCACCCTCGACAGATGGTCATCCAGCCATAAAAATAATAATACTAATATTAATAATAGAGTTGGAGGAAACCACACGGGCCATCTAGTCCAACCTCCTGCCATGTAGGAAAAGCACCATCAAAGCACCCTCGACAGATGGCCATCCATAATAATAATAATAATAATAATAATAATAATGGAGTTGGAGGAAACCCATCTAGGCCAACCTCCTGATGGCCCATCAAAGCACCCTCGAATAATAATAATAATAATAATAATAATAATAGAGTTGGAGGAAACCACGTGGGCCATCTAGTCCAACCCCTGCCATGTAGGAAAAGCACCATCAAAGCACCCTCGACAGATGGCCATCCATCATAATAATAATAATAATAATAATAATAATAATAATAATAATAGAGTTGGAGGAAACCACATGGGCCATCTAGTCCAACCCCCTGCCCTGCAGGAAAAGTGCAATCAAAGCACCCTCGACAGATGGTCATCCAGCCATAATAATAATAATAATAATAATAATAATAATAATAGAGTGGGAAGAGACCACATGGGCCATCTAGTCCAATCCCCTTCCAAGCAGGAAAAGCGCAATTAAAGCACCCCCAACAGATAGCTACCCAGCCTTTGTACCAACAACAACAGGAGCAACCCCACAGGCCATCCAGTCCAACCCCTTTCCTGCCATGCAGGAAAGGCACAATCAAAGCATCCCCAACAGATGGCCACCCAGCCTTTGTAATCATGATAATATTTATGACCCCTGGAACTACAACTTCCAAACTCAAGGTCAATTCCCAAGCAAACCCTTTCAGTACTTTCTGTTGGTAATGACAGTTCAATATGCCAAGTTGGGTTCAATTCCGTTGTTGCAAGAGTTCATGATGCTCTTTGATTGTGTGTCGACTATGAATCCCAGAAACTGTAACTCCCAAATGTCAAGGTCTATTTTCCCCAAACTCCATCTGTGTTCACATTTGGGCATATTGAGTATTCATGCCAAGTTTGGTCCTGATCCAACATTGAGTCTACAGTGCTCTCTGGATATAGGTGAACTACAACTCCAAAACTCAAGGTCAATGCCCACCAAACTCTTCTAGTATTTTCTCTTGGTTATGAGAGTTCTGTGTGGGAAGTGTGTGTCTTTCTGCCATTCCTGACAGGATATCTATGTTGTGTTCATCGAAACAGGCCCAGGTTTCACACTGAGTGTATGAATACATTTTAAAACATATTAACTACATGTATTACTGTGTTAGAGAGTCATTTTGTGTCATTTTGGTTGGTGGTGTGCCCCAGGATTTTGTAAATGTAAAAAATGTGCCGCGGCTCAAAAAAGGTTGAAAAACACTGAATTACCTCCATGGCTGCATGGGTGTCTTCCACCTTCCCGTCGAAGCAGAACCTATCGCTCTACTCATATTGCATGTTTTCGAACTGCTAAGCTGGCAGAAAGTGGGGCTAACAGCAGGCGCTCACCCCGAACTGCTAACCTTCCGGTGAGCACGTTTTTCTGCAGCTAGCGGTTTAACTCGCGGTGCTACAGCACAAAATCGGTCATGTCTACAGAGAGAAAGCTCTCCGTTGCTCCACGGCCCCATTGCACACGCAGACAGATCTTTGAACATTTGCAGAGGGCCGTAATGTCTTTTGATCCCAATCTAAAGCCTTTCTCCTCTTTGATTTCGGCCTTTGTCGCAGCCTCCGGCTCGCAGTGGTAGCCGGGCAACTGTGTGCGTGGCATTTGCAGCCTGCGGCCCATTAGTAGGCTCTCAGAGGCCTCTCTGCCCGGCCGGAGAGCTCATTAAGCGCGCCTCTTTCGCCGGCATCCCCAGGGAGCTCACAATGGCTGGCAAAGGAGAAGGAGAACACCAAGGCCCCATTGAATAACCTTTTAAGCAATCACAGCAGACTCTTGGCACATGCCAATCAAAATAACCAATCTGGTTTCTGAGATTCTGGCATCAGTCATCCCACCGCCGCAAACACTGACTTTTATTATATACATAGATAGTAGGCATGAGAAAAAAGTTATGAAAATGATTCGTTTCGTAAGAAATTCGTAAGAAATGCTACTTCCGAGTATTTCCGCACCTGGAACGCCAACCAGGAAGTGGACTTTCTTTTTCGAACTTCGGGGGCCAGGATTTTCTTAAGTGTCGTTATTAGGTCGTGGGGGGGCACCCTCCTTCTCTCTCACCACCTCCCGCCTCCCTTGCCAATAAGTATTATGGCAAGGCAAGCCCTAAACTCGCTCCTTCTTTCGGCTGGAAGCCTGGAAAAATGTAAACAGAGAGGTTTACTCAGAGTAAATCTGCAAAGGAGGGCACTTTGGATGAAGGGCCCTCCTTTGTGGATTTACTTCTGTAAACCTCTGTTTACATTTTTTCCAGGCTTCCCTGCCTCTCCTGCCTGCCAGGATCTAAAGCAGTGTTTCTCACCCTGGGGGTCGGGACCCCTGGAGTGGTCACAAAGGAGTGTCAGAAGGGTCGCCAAAGACCATCAGAAAACACAGCATTTTCTGTTGATCAAGGGTGTGTGTGTGTGTGGGGGGGGGGGGGAGTTTGGCCCAATTCTATCTTTGGTGGAGTTCAGAAGGCTCTTTGATTGTAGGTGAACTATAAATCACAGCAACTACAACTCCCAAATGTCAAGTCTATTTTATCCAAACTCCACCAGTTTTCACATTGGGGCATATTGATATTCATGCCAAGTTTGGTCTAAATACATCATTGTTTTGAGTTGACAGTGCTCTCGGGATGTAGGTGAACTACAACTCCAAAACTTAAGATCAATGCCCACCAAATACTTCCAGTATTTTCTGTTGGTCATGGGAATTCTGTGTCCCAAGTTTGGTTCAATTCCACCATTGGTGGGGTTCGGAATGCTCTTTGGTGAACTATAAATCCCAGCAACTACAACTCCCAAATGACAACATCAATCTCTCCCTCTAATCCCACTAGTATTAAAATTTGGTCGTATTGGGTATATGTGCCAAATTTGGTCCAGTGAATGAAAATACATCCTGCATATCAGATATTTACATTATGCTTCATAACAATAGCAAAATCACAGTTGTGAAGTAGCAATGAAATAATATGATTGGGGGTCACTACAACATGAGGAACTGTATTAAGGGGTCACAGCATTAGGAAGGTTGAGAACCACTGATCTAAAGCATCAAAGAGTATTGGGGTGAGAAACCAACCTAATGTATAATAGAATGAATGCTACTGTAAGTGCCTAATATTATAAGTAATCCAACTGGTCATATACATACATTCCATGCACATGCAATAATACAGCAGTAATAACAATGGGTATAAGAAGAGGTAAAATTCAAACCGAAGTATTCTGACTGTGGTCCCTCCTCAAGCGGTGCAAACTGCAAAAGGCTCTTCTCTATGAGCCCGGGAAAAGCCAAAACCCCGGGCACAGCGTTTGCTGCCTGGGTGCACACACATACATATTCTTTGGGGGGGGGGGGATTTGCTGCTGAATCTTCTCTATGAGCCCGGGCCAGGGCTCATAGAGAAGAGCCTTTTGCAGTTTGAGGAGGGACCACAGTCAGAATACTTCGGTTTGAATTTTACCTCTTGTTATTGTTATACTGCTGTATTATTGCATGTGCATGGAATGTAGGTATGACCAGTTGGATTACTTATAATATTAGGCACTTACAGTAGCATTCATTCTATTATACATTAGGTTGGTTTCTCACCCCAATACTCTTTGATGCTTTAGATCCTGGCAGGGCAGGAGGAGTGGACGGCTCTCCCTGCCCCTTCTGCCTGCCAGGATCTAAAGCCTTGAAGAGGCTTCATGAGGGGCCAACTTCAGCCCTCCGGGTGTTTTGGACTTCAACTCCCACCATTCCTCACAGCCTCAGGCCTCTTCCTTTTCCTCTCAGCCTGGGCAAACTTGGGCCCTCGCTCCCTCAGGATCGGGGTGAGAGAGAGAGCAGCGAGGAGCGAGGGGGGGGGGCCTCCTCCTTTTCTTTTGCTGCTTCCAAGAATAGAATACCCCCTCCCTCCCTCCCTTCCTCCTTCCCTCCCTCCTTCCTATTTGGAGAGTCCCATCTAGAATTCAGTGTGATTTATTCAAGTTTTGGCCTACAACTCCCAGAAATCCCAGCCAATTTACCAGCTGTTAGGATTTCTGGGAGTTGTAGGCCAAAACCATCTGGAATGCGCATGCGCTGGCATACGAACTACTAACGAATTTCGTTAGTAATTAAGTTACATTTAGAATTTTTTGGAAATTTATTTGTAAGTCTTTCTTTTACTAATCAAAAAAAAATCCCCCCCCCCAATTTGATTTTAGAATCGCCATTTTTGGGTTCGAAACCATGCCTAATAGATAGATAGATAGATAGATAGATTTCTTAATTTATTATTCGATGATGATGATTTATTTATTTATTTATTTATTTATTTATTTATTACTTCAATTTTATATTCCGCTCGGGCGGATAACAATAAAATAGATGGGCGGCATGTCACAGACAAGTAGACATGTGGCCCTACAATAAAAAACATAAAACATATTAAAAACACATTACGTCATATCACAAGTGCCGGATGACATACAGGCACGTTTCATAAACCGATATGCCTAATTAAAGGCTAGTTCAAAAAGGGCAGTCTTGCAAGCCCTTCGGAAGGGGGCCAGCTCCGGAATGGCCCGGTACTGTCCGGGAGGGAGTTCCATAGCACCGGAGCTGCCACAGAAAAGCTCTTTGTCTGGCTGTAGACAGATGGCAGGAGCGGATTGATGGTACCAATAGCAGATTCTGTTCATCTGAACGCAGTGATCTCGGGGAGAATACGGGTAAGGCGGTCCCTCAGGTACGCAGGCCCTAGGCCGTGTAAGGCCTTAAAGGTCAATACCAACACCTTGAAGGCAATTCGGTACTCAATAGGGAGCCAGTGCAGTTGCCGGAGGATGGGCGTGAAGTGCTCCCTCACTGGCGATCCCATCAGCAAGCGAGCAGCGGCATTCTGCACTAGCTTGAGTTTCCGGATTGTCGACAAGGGAAGGCCAACGTGAGGGCGTTACAGTATCAAACCTCGAGATGACCGTCGCTTGGATTACCGTAGCCAGGTCGTTCTTGGACAGGTAGGGTGCCAGTCGCCTAGCCTGTCGGAGGTGAAAGAATGACGTCCTGCTGACCGAGGAGACTTGAGTCTCCATGGTCAGCGAGGAGTCCAACTGAACCCCAAGCTCTTTACCAAGGTTGACGGGCTAAGTCGCTCGCCATCCAGGGTAGGCAACGGCACCCACCCAGCCCAGGCCGACCAGGCCACAGGATCTCCGTCTTCGACGGGTTCACCTTCAACCGGCTGGCACGCAGCCAACCAGTCACGGCTTCAAGGCATAGATGGAAATAATCGGGTACGGTGTCCGGCCTGCCGTCCATTCTCAGCAGAAGCTGGGTGTCATAAGCGTACTGATAACACTCCAGACCAAAGTCGCGGGCCAGCTGGGCCAGGGGGCGCATGTAAATGTTGAATAATAAGGGGGAGGATAGCCCCCTGGGGGACCCCACAGTTAAGTGGAAGTCTCCCGGAGACTTCCCCACCCCCCTCCACACGTTGTCCCCGGTCCCGGAGGAAGGAGGCCACCCATTTAAGGGCGGTCCCCCCGACCCCGGAACCGGCTAAATGGTGGGTCAACAGTGCGTGGTCTACAGTATCAAATGCTGCTGTCAGGTCTAACAGGACAAGCAGGGCTGATCCACCCGGTCCAACTGGCGGCGAAGTTGGTCTGTAATGGCGACAAGCACGGTCTCCGTCCCATGCCCAATACGGAAGCCGGACTGGAAGGGATCAAGTCCAGCTGTGTCGTCTAAGAACCGCTGCAGCTGATCCGCTGCTGCCCTCTCAATTACTTTGCCTAGGAAAGGCAAGTTGGAAACAGGCCTGTAATTGGAGGGAGCCGAAGGGATCTAAATTCGGCTTCTTCAGCAGCGGTCTTACCATGGCCTCTTTTAATCCCCTGGGAAGACTCCTTGCTCAAGGGAGCTATTTATGATCTTTCCCAGGGGGCCTCGTAGCCCCTCCCGGCAGGGTCTAACAAGCCAGGAGGGGCACGGGTCGAGGGAGCAGGTAGTTGGTCTAGTTGCAGCAAGTAACTTATCGACAGCTGCTGCGTCCAGCGGTTGGAAACGGGTGAAGGTGGGCCCGCCGAGTGGCGGCGGGGTCTCGAATTCGCTAACTGTATCAAGGGTGGCTTGAATGTCCCGGCGGAGAGTCGAAATCTTGTCGGCGAAATAGTTCTGGAAAACCTCAGCCTTTGGAGAAAAACCCCTCATTTGGGACAGTTGGGATTGTTGTCAAAGACCGAATTATCTTAAAAGGTTGAGCTGGGCGTGAACTAGCCGACTCTATCAAGGAAGAATAGTAGGCCTTTTTCGCTTCCTTGATAGCTTGCTCATAAAGCTCTTTAAATTGTTTATAAGCCGATTTCGATGCTCCGTCGCGGAGGCTCCGCCACACGTCCTCTAGCTGTCTCTTCCTCCGTTTCATCGCCCGCAACTCCTCAGTATACCACGGCGAGCGGTTTCTCACGGGGATGAGAGCGCCTGGGGGCGATCTCATCTAAGGCAGTGGAGAGACTGGCGTTCCAGTGTTCCACTTGTCCATCGACCGAGTCGCTGGGGGGTTCCCATTCCCTTAGAGCATTCAGGAACCTAGTGGGTTCCATAAGTCTCTTCGGGCGAACCAGAATCGGTTCAGCACCCTTACCGGAAGGGGAGACCAGTTCCAATCAGACTTCCAGGACACTGTTATCCGACCATGGAACCTCCGTAGTGGAGGTTGGGATCACCTGAATTCCGGCAGCGAAGATCAGATCTAAGGTATGTCCAGCCTGGTGCGTGGGGCCGGTCTTACAGAGTGAGAGTCCTAGTGCCTCCATGGTAGACACTAGGTCCACAGCTGCTGTTGACGGGGGAGGTGGTGTCGGCGTGGACATTGAAGTCCCCCAGAACAATAAGTCTAGGGAACCTCAATGCCCACTCCGCAACCACCTCCCGCAGCTTAGGCAGGCTCCCTGCCGGTGCGTTGGGTGCACGGTACACCAGCAGGAAGGCTACACCCTCACCAAAGTCCCATACCAGGCCCGCACACTCCATCCCGGGGATGTTCGCTGTCGGAATCGTCCTGGAATTAAAATTGTCTCGACTGAGAATGGCCACCCCCCCCGCCTCTCTGATGATGATGATGATGATGATGATTCCTTCCCAAGGAGGCTCAGGATGGTTCACACCAGTGAACAACATAATCACAACATAGTTAAAAAAATAATAAAACAGATTGAGGCAGGAGTGGAATTTAACGGCCTTAAAGGTTAAAGCCTGTCGGAAGAGATTGGTCTTGCAGGCCCTCCGGAAAGCCTGTCCAAAAAATTTCGGAAGGCATCCCGATTCGAAGTGCTAGCGCCCCCTACATCCAGAACGAGCTTTGAACCATTTCTTGGGGGCTCAACCAGGCCTAATAGAGAGATAGATGGCCACAGGCCTTTGCAGCAATGCATCTAAAGGAAATATTATGATTAACAACGCATTATTATTGTTACAACGCATGCGCAAAACCGCATATATACACGCAAACACACATATATACACATACTAGCTGACCCGGCCACGCTTCGCTGTGGCTTTTTCATTTCTTTCTGGTTTATTTTCCTTCCCCCTCCTTCCTTCCATCCTTGTATTTTTTATCTCTCTCCTTCTTCCCTCTTTCCTTCCTTTCTTCTTCCTTTCTTCTCCCTTTCCATCCTTCTATTCTTTCCTTTTCACTCCTTAATTTTTCCTTCTCTGTCTTGTCCTCGTCGTCGTGGTAAGGGGGGGTCTTCCGCCGCTTCTCAGGCAGTTGTTGAGGCGGGCCAGGTGGGCGTCGTCGTGGCCGCCTCCTCTGCCGCCTCCTAGGCCTCCTCCGCCGCCTCGTAGCCGCTCCTGGACCCGGGGCGCGGGTATCGGCGGCCCAGGTCCAGGAGCGGCAGGGAGGCGGCGGAAGAGGGGAAGGACGTGACGAAGGAGGCATCAAAGAGGAAGTCCCGCCTCTCCCCACCAGAAGTCCTCCACGGGACTACACTTTTTTTAAAAAAAATTCAAACTTCTATCACCGCCACTCCCCGAGGGCTCGGAGCAGTTCACAAGTCTGGATAACACTACATTGAATAACGGACAGACAGACAACATCGAAAGAAAGAGAGGGGGGAGGGGGGGAGAGAGGGAGAGAACAGAGATAGAGGTCAAAGCGACGCAGAGGGGGAGCTCAGGTGGACCAGGACGGCTCCACCTTGCCGTCGAAAGAAGGAAGCAAGGGAGGTCTCGAGGAGATCACTCGCGGTTGGCCATAGAGGTGGCGGGTGGCCAGGCTTCCTAACCGGGGGAGTCAGACGTGCTGATAGAGTGTCCTTCACCAATTTCGGGCCGATCCGGTGGGGTTCGCACCACTTGGTATTCGAGCTCCAGAAAATTCTGGGTCGAAACGACCTCCGGGATCTGGGCTCGCGTGGGGCGGAGCCCCTCTTACCCAGGCCCCGCACGGCCACTTCCTGCTCATGCAGAGCTTCCTGGGAAGTGTAGTGCCGTGGTCGTGGCCGGTTCCTCCGCCGCCTCATAGCCGCTCCTGGACCGGGGACGCGCGGGTGGCGCCGTTCCCGCCTCCTCCGCTGGTTTCTTGGCCTCCTCCATCGCCTTCCAGGGGTTCCGGACCCGGGCGCCGCTCCTGGACCCGGGTGGTGGGGGCGGTGTCGTGGCCGCCTCCTCCGCGGCCTCCTCGGCCGCTTCCTAGGCGCCATGCGGCCCAGGTCCGGGAACGGTTGCGAGATGGCAGAGGAGGCCGAGGAGGTAATAATAATAATAATAATAATAATACTTTATTACTTGTGAGTCGCCCTCCACCAATGGTGCTCCGGGCGACTTACATCCTTTAAAAACATAGATACATCAGTTAAAACAGCAGATATGAGCCGTAGAAGGCTCTGCCATCCATCCAGTTCAGTCCCGAAAGCCTGGCGGAAGAGCCAGGTTTTCAGGCCAGCCAGAAATCTGGCCGGGGCCAGTGTGGCCCTAAGCGCAGGCGGGAGCGAGTTCCAGATCATAGGGGCCGCCACCGAGAAGGCTCTTCTACGGGTCTCTGTCAGCCGGGCCTCTCTCACCCCAGGGATAGCTAACCGGTCGCCATTTATTACGCGTGCGGGTCTTTTCGCAGCGTTGGTCTGTCAGCTGATCGCCCAGGTAGGCTGGTCCCATTTTTTGCCGAGCTTTGAAGGTTATCACCATGAGTTTGTAGATCGCTCTAAGCTCAATGGGTAACCAGTGAAGATCTTTTAAAATTGGTGAAATATGGCTCCTGGCCGATGCCCCGGAGATGAGTCTGGCCGCTGCATTCTGGATGAGTCTCAACCTCCGAGTCGTGGCCCACCGGCCTGGATCTGAGCCTCCATCGTCAGTTTCTCATCCAAGAGTACTCCTAAGCTCTTTACCGCCGGGGCTGCGGACAGGGGCTCGCCCTCAAAGGGTGGTAGTGGAGAGTGGGGGAGTCGGGTCGGCCGGGCCAGAGGATCTCCGTTTTGCGGGTTGATCTTTAGCCTGTGTGCTCTGAGCCAGCTTGTGACCGCCTTCAGCCCCGGCTAAAGATTTCAGGTACCGACAGCACCCCTGGGTCGAGCTTCAGCAGCAGCTGCGTGTCATCGGCGTATTGATAACAGTTGAAACCGTGGCTTCTAGCGATACCGGCCAGGGGCTGGACGTAGATGTTAAAAGGGTGGGGACAGGATGGCACCCTGCGGAACCCCGCACTCCAGCCCACATTTCCTGGAGACCTGGCCCTGCCACTCGACCCGCTGCGAGCGACCCGCAGAAACGATCCTAACCAGGTCAGGGCCTTGTCTTGGATCCCAGAGGCCGCCAAGCGGCGAAGTAGCAAATCATGATCAACGGTGTCGAAGGCCGCAGTTAGGTCAAGGAGGACTAGGACTGCCGAGCCCCTCCGTCCAACTGGCGGCGGATGTCATCTGTGATTGCTACTAGAACGGATTCGACACCGTGGCCCGCTCGGAAGCCTGACTGAAATGGGTCTAGGCCCCCGGATCGTTCCAAGAAGTCCCGCAGCTGGTTTTCCACTGCTCGCTCCAATAGCTTCCCCAGAAAGGGCAGATTAGCGACAGGGCGGTAGTTCGCCGGTTCATTGGGGTCGAGGCTCGCCTTTTTCAGAAGAGGGCTAACTCTAGCCTCCTTCAGGGACTCGGGAAGGAGCCTGTGTCCAATGAGAGGTTCACCAGATCCACCAGGGCGTCCAGTATGGTGTCTATGCAGGACTTGATTAAGTGCGATGGACAGGGTCCATGGGGCAGGTCGTAGCCCTTGCCCCGGTCACCAGCTTTTTCACCTCTTCCGATGTTAGGGGCTTGAATTCGGTGAGGTAGAGCCCATTTGTCTGGGTTGGATGTCGAATCCACTCATTTCCTTCCTCCGGGATGGGCGGCAGGTCGCGCCGAAGTGCCGTGATTTTCCCAATGAAGTGCTCTTGGAGATCCTCTGCCGTCACCGTAGAGCTGTTGGAATCACTCTGTGGAGACCCCAGAAGGCTCGGACCACTTTAAAGATCTGGGCTGTATGGGAGCCGGCGGCTGTAATCTGGGCGGCATTATAGGATTTCTTAGCCTCTTTGATCTCACGTTCGTACAGCCTATGCAGTTCTCTGTAGGCTGCTCTATTTGCCATGCTGGGTTTCCGTCTCCAGACACTCTCCAATTGTCTCCTCCGGCGTTTCAGCTGCTTTAGGTTCGTTGTGAACCACCGTGAGCAGGTTTTCCGGGGACGAAGGGGGCGCCTCGGTGCCACCTGGTCGATGGCCTTTGAGAGGACGCTGTGAGAGGTAGTGGAGGAGGTGGAGGAGGTGGCCACGACACTGCCCACACCACCCGGGTCCAGGAGTGGTGCCCGGGTCCGGAAGCCCCTGGAAGGCGACAGAGGAGGCCGAGAAGCCAGCAGAGGAGGCAGGAACGGCGCCACCCGCGCGACCCGGGAGGAGGCCATTGTCGTGCAGCATGCACCACTATTTCCAATGGGCGTTTTTTGGGGGCTGTGTTTCGGGGGGTTGTGAGGTAGGGAGGCCGGTTTTGTTGTGCCCTGTAGGTACCTTGTGCCATGGGGGAATGTGTTTGGGGAGGTTGGTGTTTCTGGGGCTTATAGTTTTCGTGTCTATTTGCCCCGTTGCACGACCATTCACTTTGTATATATATAGATAATAATAATAATAATTTCTACTGCAACTGAGAGTCCTGTTCTGAGGCTGAGAGAGTATAGCTTGCTCAAAGTCGTCCAATGAGTTTCTATAGGGATTTGAACCCAGTCCCTGGATATATTCCGCATTTAAAATCTTGTCTGGACAGTGACTATATCCATTCCTTTGGGCTTTCTTAAAATACCCTTCTTTCCATTGAATTGATGAAAAGTTTTCCTTCCCTATAGCGTTTGATCTGGAACAATACTGACACCTGCAGGCCAAAGAGGGAACCACATGCCTTGAATCACTTGTTTTCCACAGCTTTTTGAGAAATTTCCCACTCTTTCAATTTTATCTATCTATCTATCTATCTATCTATCTATCTATTTATTTACTTACAGTATTTATATTCCGCCCTTCTCACCCCGCAGAGGACTCGGGGCGGATTACAATGTACATATACTTGGCAAACATTCAATGCCATAGACACACAACATATATAGACAGACAATCAGAGGCTATGTAACATTCCAGCTTCTGGCCACCAGGGGAGCTAAATAATTTTTTTTTTTTTGGTTTTTGCGTGTTGCTCTTTAATACTATCCTGATTTTGTAGTTTTTTAAAAAAATACTGGTGGCCAGGTTTTGTTTATTTTCATGGTTTCCTCCTTTCTGTTGACATTGTCCACATGCTTGTGGATATCGGTGGCTTCTCTGTGTTGTCTGACATGGTGGTTGTGAGAGTGGTCCGGCATTTCTGTGTGTTCCCAAATAATACGCTGTGTCGAGTTTGTACATCAGGTGCTCTGCTATGGTTGACTTCTCTGGTTGGATTAGTGTGCAGTGCCTTAGGTGTTCCTTGATTTGTGTTATTATTTATTTATTTGCAGTTAATTTATATTATTTATATTATTTATTTATTTATTTACAGTATTTATATTATTTATTTACAGTATTTATATTTATTTATTTACAGTTCTTATATTTATTTATTTACAGTACTTATATTATTTGTTTATTTACAGCATTTATATTATTTATTTATTTACTTACAGTATTTATTTATATTTATTTACAGTAATTATATTACGTATTTATTTATTTATTTACAGTACTTATATTTTATATTTATTTACAGTATTTATTCATTTATTTAAGCATTTATATCATTTATTTATTTATTTACAGTATTTATTTTTATTTATTTACGGTATTTATATTATTTATGTACAGTATTTATATTATTTATTTATTTACATTATTTATATTATTTATTTATTTACGTTATTTATATTATTTATGTACAGTACTTATATTATTTATTTACTTACAGTATTTATTTATTTATTTACAGTATTTATTTATATTTATTTACAGTAATTATATTATTTATTTCTTTATTTACAGTACTTATATTTTATATTTATTTACAGTATTTATTCGTTTATTTAAGCATTTATATCCTTTATTTATTTATTTACAGTATTTATTTTTATTTATTTACAGTATTTATATTATTTATGTACAGTATTTATATTATTTATTTATTTACATTATTTATATTATTTATTTATTTACGTTAATTATATTATTTATGTACAGTACTTATATTATTTATTTATTTATGTTATTTATAGTATTTATTTATGTACAGTATTTATATTATTTATTTATTTACAGTATTTACATTATTTGTTTATTTAAAGAATTTATATTATTTATTTATTTACAGTACTTATATTATTTATTTATTTATTTACGGTATTTATATATTTTATATACTGCCTTTCTCACCCCTGGGGGGACTCAAAGCAGCAAGTGTTAGGGCAAGGGAACGCCATTACCTTCCCACCAGAGCGGTACCTATTGATCTACTCACATTTGCATGTTTTCAAACTGCTACGTTGGTCGAAGCTGGGGCTGACAGCGGGAGCTCACCCCACTCCACTGATTTGAACCGTCGACCTTTTGGTGAGCAAGTTCAGCACCTCAGTGGTTTAAATAACTGTGCCAACGGGGGTTCCATGAGCATATCTACACTGTGTAATTAACACAGTTTTGACAGTACTTTAACCGCTGCTGCTCGATGCAGTGCAGATTTGAACGGCCAATCTTTCGGTCAGCAAGTTCAGCAGCTCAGTGGTTTAACCCGCTGCACGACCAGGGGGCCCAGTATTAAAAACTCTAAAATCAGGGAAGTAGATAAAGAGGAACACTAAAACAGTGTATCCCAACCAGTGTGCCGTGAGCGATCATCAGGTGTGCCGTGGGAAACTGGAACCTCCAATCCCCTTTCTTCCCCCTCCTGCCAAACACTTTTCCTTCTCCACTCGGGCTCCCTTCTTCCCAGCCTCGCTCTGCTCGCTTTGCCTCGCTTTGCTCTGGGGCAAGTCTGTGCAGTAGCACCAGCACGGGTCACGCCTTCCTCCCTCCCCCCTCCCCTCCTGAACACGCTCACGCTGCTCCCTCGGATCAAAATGGCGGCAGAAGCAGCGGCGTAGAAGAAAAAGTAAGTGTTGGGCAGGAGGGNNAAGAANGGGCGCNAAGGGNAAGGGGGAGGAAGAGGTCTCTGTCAAAAGCTGGCATGGGCAAACTTGGACCTTCCAGGTGTTTTGGACTCCAACTCCCACCATTCCTAGCAGCCTCAGGCCCTTTTCCTTCCCCCCTCAGCCACTTAAGCAGGAAGGGCCTCAGGCTGTTACGAATGGTGGGAGTTGAAGTCCAAAGCACCCAGAGCGCCGAAGTTTTCCCATGCCTGCTTTAGGGACCTTAAAGTGGTGAGCCTCCTTCCAACATTGTGATTCTGGATAGAAAACAAACAACAACATAACATAACATTGTTTGAGTCCACAGTGCTCTCTGGGTGCAGGTGAACTACATCTTCCAAACTCAAGGTCAATTCCCAAGCAAACCCTTTCAGTACTTTCGGTTGGTAATGAGAGTTCAATATGCCAAGTTTGGCTCAATGCCATTATTGCAAGAGTTCAGGATGCTCTTTGATTGTGTGTTAACTATAAATCCCAGAAACTGTAACTCCCAAATGTCAAGGTCTATTTCCCCCAAACTCCATCTGTGTTCACATTTGGGCATATTGAGTATTCATGCCAAGTTTGGTCCTGATCCAACATTGTTTCAGTCCACGGTGCTCTCTGGATATAGGTGAACTGCAACTCCAAAACTCAAGGTCAATGCCCACCAAACTCTTATAGTATTTTCTCTTGGTTGTGGGAGTTCTGTGTGGGAAGTGTGTGTTTTTCTGCCATTCCTGCCAGGATATCTATGTTGTGTTCATCGAAACAGGCCCAGGTTTCACACTGAGTGTATAAATACATTTAAAAACATATCAACTATATGTATTACTGTGTTAGAGTGTTGTTTTGTGTCATTTTGGTTGGTTGTGGGAGTTCTGTGTGGGAAGTTTGTGTCTTTCTGCCATTCCTGCCAGGATATCTATGTTGTTTTCATCGAAACAGGCCCAGGTTTCACACTGAGTGTATAAATACATTTAAAAACATATCAACTATATGTATTACTGTGTTAGAGTGTTGTTTTGTGTCATTTTGGTTGATTATGGGAGTTCTGTGTGGGAAGTTTGTGTCTTTCTGCCATTCCTGCCAGGATATCTATGTTGTTTTCATCGAAACAGGCCCAGGTTTCGCACTGAGTGTATAAATACATTTAAAAACATATTAACTGTATGTATGACTGTGTTAGAGTGTCATTTGTGTCATTTTGGTTGGTGGTGTGCCCCAGGATTTTGTCAATGTAAAAAATGTGCCGCGGCTCAAAAAAGGTTGAAAAGACCTTTGTTTCCAGACAAGAAACAATCAGGGCCAGCCGGAAAAGACCTGCTTGCAGTTGTGTCATAAATTGCGACAGCTGAACTAGCCAGGGACCCTGATTTGCCTGTGGCGTCTCCTTTCGCTCTGCCCTTTGCTGTGCCTCTCCCCCCCTCCTTCTCTCCTTTCTCTCCTTCCCCCTTTCCAAGGGCCTCCCTTCTTTCCATCCTCCTTCTCCATCCCTCCCTTTCCTCTCTTCCCTCCCCTTCTTCCTTCCTTCTCTATTTTTCTACTTTCTCCTCCGAGGGACTTCCACTTTCGGTTGGGAGAAAACACAAGAGTGTCACAAGAGTGTCACTTCCTCGGTGGGAACTGGGAACGCCTCTCTGCTCGGCTTGGCACTCCACATCTGGAACAGATTCCTGCTTCCTGCTTTTGGGGAGATTCGGATTGGCTCGGAAAGGGAACTAAACCGAGCTTCAGATCTGAACACTCTATGTTTGTCTCTCGGGACAAGTCTGTGCTCGGCTTCCTGTTCGGTTTGGGCTCTGTTTCATGTTCTCTTTGTGCACTTAATTGGGTGCACTCCGCTTCCTTTGCTTCCTCCGTCCTCTATTTCTACATCACGACAGCCGAAGTTGATACTTCGTGTGTTGATATCTCCTCGCTTCACATTTGAGGACATCCCAACTTGATATTATTGTCTATTTCTACATTACGAAGGTCTTCGTGACAGCAGACGTCGATACGTGGTTTGTTGACATCTCCACGCTACACGTTTGAGGCGAAATCTGCCCGAGGACAACTCTGCTTCCTCTTCGAGAAGACACCTTCCCTCTGGGTTCTTCTTTGGAGACAACTCTGCTTCCTCTTCGAGAAGACACCTTCCCTCTGGGTTCTTCTGTGGAGACAAGTCTGCTTCCTCTTCGAGAAGACACCTTCCCTCTGGGTTCTTCTGTGGAGACAAGTCTGCTTCCTCTTCGAGAAGACACCTTCCCTCTGGGTCCTTCTTTGGAGACAACTCTGCTTCCTCTTCAAGAAGACACCTTCGCTCTGGGTTCTTCTTTGGAGACAACTCTGGGTTCTTTTTGAGACAACTCTTCGAGAAGACACCTTCCCTCTGGGTCTTCTTTGGAGACATCTCCGCTTCCTGTTTGAGAAGACACCTTCCCTCTGGGTCCTTCTTTGGAGACAACTCTGCTTCCTCTTCAAGAAGACACCTTCGTTCTGGGTTCCTCTTTGAAGACAACACTGCTTCCTCTTCGAGAAGACACCTTCCCTCTGGGTCCTTCTTTGGAGACAACTCTGCTTCCTCTTCAAGAAGACACCTTCGCTCTGGGTTCTTCTTTGGAGACAACTCTACTTCCTCTTCGAGAAGACACCTTCCCTCTGGGTCTTCTTTGGAGACATCTCCGCTTCCTGTTTGAGAAGACACCTTCCCTCTGGGTCCTTCTTTGGAGACAACTCTGCTTCCTCTTCAAGAAGACACCTTCGCTCTGGGTTCTTCTTTGAAGACAACTCTACTTCCTCTTCGAGAAGACACCTTCCCTCTGGGTCTTCTTTGGAGACAACTCTGCTTCCTCTTTGAGAAGACACCTTCCCTCTGGGTTCTTCTTTGGAGACAACTCTGCTTCCTCTTCGAGAAGACACCTTCCCTCTGGGTCTTCTTTGCAGACAACTCTACTTCCTCTTCGAGAAGACACCTTCCCTCTGGGTCTTCTTTGGAGACAACTCTGCTTCCTCTTTGAGAAGACACCTTCCCTCTGGGTCTCTTCTTTTGAGAAGACACCTTCCTCTGGGTCTTCTTTGGAGACAACTCTACTTCCTCTTCGAGAAGACACCTTCCCTCTGGGTCTTCTTTGGAGACATCTCCGCTTCCTGTTTGAGAAGACACCTTCCCTCTGGGTCTTCTTTGGAGACAACTCTACTTCCTCTTCGAGAAGACACCTTCCCTCTGGGTCTTCTTTGGAGACATCTCCGCTTCCTGTTTGAGAAGACACCTTCCCTCTGGGTCTTCTTTGGAGACAACTCCCCTTCCTCTTTGAGAAGACACCTTCCCTCTGGGTTCCTCTTTGGAGACAACTCTGCTTCCTGTTTGGTTTGGAGGAAACTCCACACTTCGGATTTGGAGCGAACTAAAGCTCAGATTTGGAAGTACTCGACTCCAGTACTCTACTTCCCATTTGGGGCAAATTTTGCTTGAGGATAACACCCGAAAGTTGGTGGAAACATCTGCCCTCACACAGCTTCCTGTTTGGTTTGGGGACAACTCCAGACTTCAGATCTGGAGATGATTCTGCTTCCCGTTTGAGGAGAGAGAGATCTGTAATTCTGGTTTGAGGACAAGCTGGTTTCCTGTTTGAGGAGACATCCACCCTTGATTCCTCTTTGGAGACATATTGGATTCATACTTGGTTTGCGGACAACACTGCTTCACATTTGGAGAGGATTCTCCTTCTGTTTGAGGAGACACCTACAGTCCGCTTCCAACTGAGAAGACTTGGCTTCCAATTGAGGAGACATCTGGTCTTGATTCCTCTTTGGAGACAACTCTGATTCGTACTTGGTTTGGGACAACGTCATATTTGGACAAGACTACTTGGCTTCCAATTGAGGAGACATCTGCCCTTGGTTCCTCTTTGGAGACAACTCTGATTCGTACTTGGTTTGGGACAACGTCATATTTGGAGAGGACTTTGCTTCCCGTTTGAGGAGACACCACAATCCACGTGAAGACTACTTGGCTTCCAATTGAGGAGACATCTGCCCTTGGTTCCTCTTTGGAGACAACTCTGATTCGTACTTGGTTTGGGACAACGTCATATTTGGAGAGGACTTTGCTTCCCGTTTGAGGAGACACCACAATCCGCTTGAAGACTACTTGGCTTCCAATTGAGGAGACATCTGCCCTTGGTTCCTCTTTGGAGACAACTCTGATTCGTACTTGCTTTGGGAACAACTCCCCTTCGTATTTGGAGAGGAGACACTGCAATCTTCTGTTGACGTTTGGTTCCTCCTCTCTGGAGACAACCCTGCTCCATCTTTGATCTAAGGAGACTTCTGCCCTATTCCACCTTTTTGAAGGTGTTGTCCAGCTCCCCGCCACCATGCCCTTAAGCGAGGCCCCTCAGACCCAGCTGTTCCCCTTTGAGCGCATCGTGGTCCTGCTCTCCTGCGCCCTCTCCTTCCTGGGCTCGGGGCTCCTGGTGGGCACCCATGCTTTGTGGCCTGAGCTGCGGACCCGGCCCCGCCAGCTGCTCCTCTACCTCTCCCTGGCCGACCTTCTCTCGGCTGCCTCCTACTTCTATGGGGTGCTGATGGACTTTGGCTCCTCCTCGTGGGACTGCGTGGCCCAGGGGGCCCTCTCCACCTTCGCCAACACCAGCTCCTTCTTCTGGACCATGGCCGTGGCCTTCTATCTGTATCTCACCATCGTCCGGGGCTCGCCTTCCAGCTCCGCACTCCTCTGCTTCTTCCACGTGGTGAGGTTCGTACGTTCCACCTTCTTCTTCCTTCCCCCCAAAATAGGATGGTCTTGCACCCTCCAACTCTTCAAGAATACCCTTTTATGAGGGGAGAGGGGGTTATCTCTCATGGGAGCCTCCAAGGAAATGGGTGGCTTCAACGAAGAATCCAGAGCTTATCTATGGCACCCACATTTTGAAGCAGACACTTGGATAGTTTGGTAGGTAGATAGATAGATGGATAAATGGATAGATGTATAAATGGATAGATGGATAAGTGTATAGACAGACAAATAGATGTATAGATGTATAGATAGATGGATAGATAGATAGATGTATAAATAGATAGATGGATAGATAGCTGGATGGATGGATAGATAGAAAAATAGATGTATAGATGTATAAATGTATAGATAGATGTATAGATAAATGGATGTATAGATAGATGGATAGATAAATGGATAGATAAATGTATAGATGTATAAATAGATAGATGGATAAGTGTATAGATGTATAAATGTATAGATAGATGTATAGATAAATAGATGGATAGATGGATAGATAGATAGTTTGATGGATAGATAGATAAATAGATAAATAGACATATAGATAGATGGATGGATGGATGGATAGATAGATGTATGAATAGATAGATAGATGGATGTATAGATAAATAAATAAATAGACATATAGATGGATGGATGGATAGATAGATGTATAAATAGATGGATGGATGGATGGATAGATAGCTGGATGGATAGATAGATAGATTGATGTATAAATAGATGGATGGATGTATAGATAGATGTATAAATAAATAAATAGACATATAGATAGATGGATGGATGGATGGATAGATAGATAGATGTATACATAGATAGATAGCTGGATGGATAAAAAGATGTATAAATAGATAGATAGATAGATAGATGGGTGGATGTATAGATAGATAAATAAATAAATAGACATATAGATAGATGGATAGATAGATGTATAAATAGATGGATGGATGGATAGATGTATAAATAGACATATAGATAGATAGCTGGATGGATAGATAGATGTATAAATAGATGGATGGATGGATGGATAGATAGCTGGATGGATAGATAGATGTATAAATAGATGGATGTATAGATAGATAAATAAATAAATAGACATATAGATAGATGGATAGATAGATAAATAAATAGACATATAGATAGATGGATAGATGGATAGATAGATAGATGTATAAATGGATGGATGGATGTATAGATAGATAAATAAATAAATAGACATATAGATAGATGGATGGATGGATAGATAGATGTATAAATAGATAGATAGATGGATAGATAGATAAATAGACATATAGATAGATGGATGGATGGATAGATAGATGTATAAATAGATAGATAGATGGATGGATGGATAGATAGATGTATAAACAGATAGATGGATGGATGCATGTATAGATAGATAGATAAATAAATAACTAGACATATAGATAGATGGATGGATAGATGGATGGATGGATAGATAGATGTATAAATAGATGTATAAATAGATGGATGGATGGATGGATAGATAGATAAATAAATGAATAAAAAGACATATAGATGGATGGATGGATAGATAGATAGATATATAGAAGCTAGCTAGCTAGATGTGAGTGTTTTGGGAAAGAACAAGTAAACGGCCTTAACGGTTGAATAACTTGCTCACGAGAGCCTTCCCCCTCCTTTATGTTTGGGTTCTGTTTTGGTTTTTTGCTTGGCACAAGGCCCTGCCACTGGCTCAAGCCCAGGAGAAAGCTTGTGTGATTAGGCTGGGCGAGATGGGGCGGTCACATGCAGGCCCTGTTCGAGAGCGACAGAGCAATCCTTCCATTCCCCGGCCTGCCAGGTTTGCAAGTGGAATGATGTGGGGAAGGATCCAGTGGGGACATTTCAAAGGGAAACTCCCCCCCCCCCCCCTTCCTTGGATGCAGACAGGCCTTTGTTTGGGGAGTGACTCCTGCCACAAAGAAAAGTAAACTTTGGCAACTCTGCAAACATCCAAGTGGAGGGCAAAGGTTTGTTTGACAAGCATGTTATAGCATGTGTCTACTCTGTAGAATCGATGCACTTTGACCCCACTTTAACGAAGGAGACGCCGTTGAAACCCAATGTCAACAGAAAGGAAAACACCATGAAATGAACAAAATCCGGCAATTATTTATTATTATTATTATTATTATTATTATTTTTAAAACCTCTAAAATCAAGACAGTAAATAAAGAGCAACTCACAAAAAGCGTGGGAATTCCCGACATGGAACAATGTCGGGAATTCCAGCGAACACCTCCCAACAAAGGATTCTCCCAGGCAGGAAGCAGCTAGGCTTTGAAGCTGCAAAGCCATTAAGTGCTAATCAAGGTGACCAATTGCCTCCACCAGACAAGAGTTCTTTCTCCCACCCTGGACCTTATTCCACAGATATATACACCTCACTTGCTTAGTTTCTAACTGACCTCACAACCTCTGAGGATGCCTGCCGTAGATGTGGGCGAAATGTCAGGAGAGAATGCTTCTGGAATATGGCCACGCAGCCTGGAAAACTCACAGCCACGGAAGGCTTCGACAACACATTCTAATTTTCATTTTAAATGGCTGCTGTTTCTCCTTCTGCTCTTTATGGAATGAGCTATAAATAATAATAATAATAATAATAATAATAATTAAATAATATTTTAATAATAATAAAATATTATTAATAATAAATAAGTTAATAATATTTTAATAATATTAATAATCAAAATATTAATAATAAATAATAATTTAATAATATTTAATAATATTAATAATTAAAATATTAATAAATAAAATATTACTATTAATAAATATATTTTAATAATATTTTAATAATAATAATTAAAATAGTACTATTAATAATAAATAATTTAATAATATTTTAATAATAATAATAAAATATTAATAATTAAAATAGTACTATTAATAATAAATAACTTAATAATATTTTAATAATAATAATAATTAAAATAGTACTATTAATAATAAATATTTTAATAATATTTTAATGATAATAATAATTAAAATATTAATAATTAAAATATTACTATTAATAATATATAATTTAATAATATTTTAATAATAATAAAATATTATTATTAATAAATTAATATTGCATAATAATTAAATTAATATCCGCCCACTAAGTTTTTCGGGCTGCCTGGCCACGTTCCAGAAGCATTCTCTCCTGACGTTTCGCCCCCATCTATGGCAGGCATCCTCAGAGGTTGTGAGGTCCAAGGCTGTGTTTTCTCAGTGTGGCCCAATTGCTGAAATACTTCTGCACAGAGTTGGGAAGAACTACAACTCCCAGAATCCCCTAACTAGCAGCCGCTGCCCAGTAGCGTGGAGTCAAAGAAATCCCTGAATCACTTGGGACTGGTATGGAGACGTGACCTGAAAGACTATATGGCCGGTCACCTGCAAAGAGCGTGTGACTCTAAAGGGCGTATTTATAGCACTACGGGGGCGTTGCACAATCCCAGCCGGCTTCCCAAGACCCAGACATATGCACTTTCCTATAATAGGGCTAGTTCCTCCAAGGATGGGTCGGGATGGCAAGATTGCGGGTGAACTACAACTCACATCATGCCATGCTAACCTCCTGAAACTCCCATCAGTAGATAAAGTTTGTCATGTTGGGAAAGTTTGCTCTCACTCATCATTGGTGAGGTTCGGTGTGATCACTGGCTGTAGGATGAACTACAACTCCCACCATGGTGGGTCGGTCCCCTCAAACTCCTCCAGTAGATTCAGTTGGTCACAGTGGTTCTGTGTGCCAAGTTTGGTCCAGATCCATCATCAGTGGTGGTCACAGTGTCCCTAGATGTAGGTGAACTACAGTTCCCAAACTCAAAATCAATACCCACCAAACCCTTCCAGTATTTTCTGCTGGTCGTGGGAGTTCTGTGTGCCAAGTTTGGTTCAATTCCATCTTTGGTGGAGTTCAGAATTCTCATGGATTGTAGGTGAACTATAAATCCCAGCAACTACAACTCCCAAATGTCAAGGTCTATTTTCCCCAAACTCCACCAGTGTTCACATTTGGGCACATTGAGTATCCATGCCAAGTTTGGTCCAGGTCCATCATTGTTTGAGTCCACAGTGGTCTCTGGATGTATGTGAACTACAACTCCCAAACTCAAAATCAATGCCCACCAAACCCTTCCAGTATTTTCTGCTGGTCGTGGGAGTTCTGTGTGCCAAGTTTGGTTCAATTCCATCTTTGGTGGAGTTCAGAATGCTCTTGGATTGTAGGTGAACTATAAATCCCAGCCGCTACAATTCCCAAATGTCAAGGTCTATTTTCCCCAAACTCCACCAGTGTTCACATTTGGGCACATTGAGTATCCATGCCAAGTTTGGTCCAGGTCCATCATTGTTTGAGTCCACAGTGGTCTCTGGATGTATGTGAACTACAACTCCCAAACTCAAAATCAATGCCCACCAAACCCTTCCAGTATTTTCTGCTGGTAGTGGGAGTTCTGTGTGCCAAGTTTGGTTCAATTCCATCTTTGGTGGAGTTCAGAATGCTCTTGGATTGTAGGTGAACTATAAATCCCAGCAACTACAACTCCCAAATGTCAAGGTGTATTTTCCCCAAACTCCACCTGTGTTCACATTTGGGCACATTGAGTATCCGTGCCAAGTTTGGTCCAGGTCCATACTTGTTTGAGTCCACAGTGCCCTCTGGATGTAGGTGAACTACAACTCCCAAACTCAAAATCATTGCTCACAACTACAACTCCCAAATGATAAAATCAATCCCCTCCAACCTCACCAGTATTCAAATTAGGGTGTATCGGGTATTTGTGCCAAATTCAGTCCAGCGATCGTCACAAACCAGTTCGGCAACGGGTTTAACTGGATCCAAATGAGGGCAGGCTGGGAGTGTCGTGGGAAAGAAATCGGGGCCCCCACGCCTTCGGGATTTGCAATTTGAAGGAGAGGTGTTGGCGGTGTTTTGGGAAACGCCCAAAATTTATTTAATAAATAATAAATAATAAATAATAAATAATAAATAATAAATAATAAATAATAAATAATAAATAATAAATAATAAATAATAAATAAATAATAAATAAAAAATAAAAAATAAAAATAAAATAAAATAAAATAAAATAAAATAAAATAAAACAAAACAAAACAAAATAAAATAAAATAAATATTGAATGTCTTCTCAACCGAACTCACCCCCTTGCTCTGCCTTCTCTAGTTGGGGCGTCCCGCTCATCATCACGGTGGCAGCGGTGGGCCTGAAGAAGATCGGCTACGATGCCTCCGACGTCTCCGTCGGCTGGTGCTGGATCGACATCAGTTCGGAGGACCGGGTCTTTTGGATGCTGCTGGCGGGGAAGATGTGGGAAATCCTGGCCTACGTGACCCTCCCCGTCTTCTACCTCCTCATTAAGAAGCACATCAACCGAGCGGTTGGTATCTGGTACCTTTGAGGGAATTATTCATGACGGGGCCTCAAATGTTCGCTCGGGTTCTGGGGATATTTGACCTGCTGCTGCTTCCAAAGACGCCACTGTTCACATCTGGGTACATTGAGTATCCGTGCCAAGTTTGGTCCAGATCTATCAATGTTTGAGCCCACAATGCTCTCTGGATGTAGGTGAACTACAACTCCCAAACTCAAAATCAATGCCCACCAAACCCTTCCAGTATTTTCTGTTGGTCATGGGAGTTCTGTGTGCCAAGTTTGGCTCAGTTCCATCGTTGGTGGAGTTCTGAATGGTCTTGGATTGTAGGTGAACTATAAATCCCAGTAACTACAGCTCCCAAATGTCAATGTCTAATTTCCCAAACTCTACCAGTGTTCACATTTGGGCATATTGAGTATCCGTGCCAAGTTTCGTCCAGATCCATCATTGTTTGAGTCAACAGTGTTTTCTGGATGTAGGTGAACTATAAATCTCAGTAACTACAGCTCCCAAATGTCAAGGTCTATTTTTCCCAGACTACACTAGTGCTCATATTTGGGCATAATGAGTATCCATGCCAAGTTTAGTTCAGATCCATCATTATTTGAGTCCACCGTGCTTTCTGGATGTAGGTGGACGACAACTCCCAAACTCAAGGTCAATGCCCACCAAACCCTACCAGTATTTGCTGTTGGTCGTGGGAGTTCTGTGTACCAGGTTTGGTTCAATTCCATCGTTGGTGGAGTTCAGAATGGTCGTTGATTGTAGGTGAACTATAAATCCCAGTAACTACAACTCCCAAATGTCAAGGTCTATTTTATCCAAACTACATTAGTGCTCATATTTGGGCATAATGAGTATCTGTGCCATGTTTAGTTCAGATCCATCATTGTTTGAATCCACAGTGCTTTCTGGATGTAGGTGAACGACAACTCCCAAACTCAAGGTCAATGCCCACCAAACCCTTCCAGTCTTTTCTGTTAGTCGTGGGAGTTCTGTGTGCCAGGTTTGGTTCAATTCCATCATTGGTGGAGTTCAGAATGGTCTTTAATTGTAGGTGAACTATAAATCCCAGTAACGACAACTCCCAAATGTCAATGTCTATTTTCCCAAACTCTACCAGTGTTCACATTTGGGCATATTGAGTATCCGTGCCAAGTTTGGTCCTAATCCATCATTGTTTGAGTCCACCGTGCTTTCTGGATGTAGGTGAACGACAACTCCCAAACTCAAGGTCAATGCCCACCAAACCCTTCCAGTATTTTCTGTTGGTCATGGGAGTTCTGTGTGCCAAGTTTGGTACAACTCCATCGTTGGTGGAGTTCAGAATGGTCTTTGATTGTAGGTGATTTATAAATCCCAGCAACTAGAACTCCCAAACTCAAGGTCAATATCCACCAAACCCTTCCAGTTATTTTCTGTTGGTCATGTGAGTTCTGTGTACCAGGCTTGGTTCAATTTCATCGTTGGTGGAGTTCAGAACGGTCTTTGATTGTAGGTGAACTATAAATCCCAGTAACTACAACTCCCAAACTCAAGGTCAATATCCACCAAACCCTTCCAGTATTTTCTGTTGGTCGTGGGAGTTCTGTGTACCAGGTTTGGTTTAATTCCATCGTTGGTGGAGTTCAGAATGCTCTTGGATTGTAGGTGAACTATAAATCCCAGTAACTACAACTCCCAACTGTCAAGGTCTATTTTATCCAAACTACACTAGTACTCATATTTGGGCCAAGTTTAGTTCAGATCCATCATTGTTTGAGTCCACAATGCTCTCTGGATGTAGGTGAACTACAACTCCCAAACTCAAGGTAAATGCTCACCAAACCCTTCCAGTATTTTCTGTTGGTCGTGAGAGTTCTGTGTACCAGGTTTGCTGTGGAATGAATGCAGTGTATCAGCCCATTGATTAATAATACAGAATTCAGGGAGTTGTTGTTTGTTGGGGAACCAGCACCTTGTAAAACTACAACTCACAGGATGCAATTGCCACGAGGAATCATTTGACAGTGAGATGTTGCCTCTGGCAGCAAAAAGTCATGGGTCGGCCCTGGAAGAAAGGCTTGGCGTGGAATGTCCGGCATGGAACACGGTGGCTTACACCGGATCCAGTTACCAAGCGTCACCTGACAGCTGCCTCCATCGACTAATCTCTTTGACAAGTAACCAGATATGGTCCTCCTCTCTCTCGAGGCATCGAGAAGTAGCTACAGCCTCCTCTCCTCTAACAACAACAACAACAACAGCCTAACTATATAAATTCTTGATGTCTTGGTGTTTTAGACCTCTTCCTGGGCTTCTTCGGAGCCCCGATTCAGAAAATTGCATTGGATTGACCAGTGTTTCTCAACCTTCCAAATGCCGTGACTATTATTATTATTATTAATAATAATAATAATACAGTTCCTCATGTTGAGGTGACCCCCCAACCATCACATTATTTTTGTTGCTACTTCATAAATGTAAATTTGCTACTGTTATGAATCGTAATTTCTCAACCTTCCAAATGCCGTGACAATTATTATTATTATTATTAATAATAATAATACAGTTCCTCATGTTGAGGTGACCCCCCAACCATCACATTATTTTCGTTGCTACTTCATAAATGTAAATTTGCTACTGTTATGATCCTAATTTCTCAACCTTGCAAATGCCGTGACAATTATTATTATTATTATTATTATTATTAATAATAATAATAATAATACAGTTCCTCATGTTGAGGTGACCCCCCAACCATCACATTATTTTCGTTGCTACTTCATAAATGTAAATTTGCTACTGTTATGATCCTAATTTCTCAATCTTCCAAATGCCGTGACTATTATTATTATTAGTAGTAGTAATAATAATACAATTCCTCATGTTGA
Organism: Anolis apletophallus; assembly: GCA_030556195.1. Taxonomy (NCBI): domain Eukaryota; kingdom Metazoa; phylum Chordata; class Lepidosauria; order Squamata; family Anolidae; genus Anolis; species Anolis apletophallus. The sequence goes on along the minus strand of JARBWK010000017.1, from coordinate 4,308,938 downwards.
GGTGACCCCCAACCATCACATTATTTTTGTTGCTACTTCATAAATGTAAATTTGCTACTGTTATGATCCTAATTTCTCAATCTTCCAAATGCCGTGACTATTATTATTATTATTAATAATAATAATAATACAATTCCTCATGTTGAGGTGACCCCCAACCATCACATTATTTTCGTTGCTACTTCATAAATGTAAATTTGCTACTGTTATGAATCGTAATTTCTCAACCTTCCAAATGCCGTGACAATTATTATTATTATTAATAATAATAATACAGTTCCTCATGTTGAGGTGACCCCCCAACCATCACGTTATTTTCGCTGCTACTTCATAAATGTAAATTTGCTACTGTTATGATCCTAATTTCTCAATCTTGCAAATGCCTATTATTATTAGTGAGTAATAATAATACAATTATTATTATTATTATTAATAATAATAATACAGTTCCTCATGTTGAGGACCCACCATCACATTATTTTTGTTGCTTCATAAATGTAAATTTGCTGTTATGATCCTATAAATGTAATAATTAATACAGTTCCTCATGTTGAGGTGACCCCCCCAACCATCACATTATTTTTGTTGCTACTTCATAAATGTAAATTTGCTACTGTTATGATCCTAATTTCTCAACCTTCCAAATGCCGTAACAGTTATTATTATTATTATTAATAATAATAATAATACAATTCCTCATGTTGAGGTGACCCCCTACCATCACATTATTTTCGTTGCTCCTTCATAAATGTAAATTTACTACTGTTATGATCCTAATTTCTCAACCTTGCAAATGCCGTGACAATTATTATTATTATTATTATTATTATTAATACAATTCCTCATGTTGAGGTGACCCCCCAACCATCACGTTATTTTCGTTGCTACTTCATAAATGTAAATTTGCTAGTCTTATGATCCTAATTTCTCAACCTTCCAAATGCCGTGCCAATTATTATTAATAATAATAATAATAATAATAATACAGTTCCTCATGTTGAGGTGACCCCCCAACCATCACTTTATTTTCGTTGCTACTTCATAAATGTAAATTTGCTACTGTTATGATCCTAATTTCTCAACCTTGCAAATGCCGTGACAATTATTATTATTATTATTAATAATAATAATAATACAATTCCTCATGTTGAGGTGACCCCCCAACCATCACGTTATTTTCGTTGCTACTTCATACATGTAAATTTGCTATTGTTATGATCCTAATTTCTCAACCTTCCAAATACCGTGACAATTATTATTATTAATAATAATAATAATAATACAATTCCTCATGTTGAGGTGACCCCGCAACCATCACGTTATTTTTGTTGCTACTTCATAAATGTAAATTTGCTACTGTTATGAATCGTAATTTCTCAACCTTCCAAATGCCGTGACAATTATTATTATTATTCATTATAATAATAATACAATTCCTCATGTTGAGGTGACCCCCCAACCATCACGTTATTTTCGTTGCTACTTCATACATGTAAATTTGCTATTGTTATGATCCTAATTTCTCAACCTTCCAAATGCCGCGACAATTATTATTATTACTAGCGATGCCCGGGTCATTTGAGGAAGGCATTGTTTGCCAAGGTTGGTTCCTATTAGACGTTTATGTGGCTTGCAGTGGTCTCAGGAACTTAGTGAAGATACTGCAAGTCCCACTGGCCATGGTCCATCAGAATTCTGGGAAGGGGCGAATTCCCCCACCCATCGGGCGCCGGCGCCAGACAGCGTCCTGGCCCTGCCGATGTTCCTCAGACAACGCCGCGGCTGCCTGCTTTTGGGCCACGGCCTTGTGCGCTCCGACGCCGCTTCTGGGCATGCGTGGAGGTTTTCGCACAGGCGCAGGTGCTCCGGAGCTGAAGTTCAGCGCAGGAGCAACTGCGCATGCGCGAAAACCTCTGCGCATGCGCAGTTGCTCCTGTGCACAGAAGCCTGTAAGCAAAACACTCCCTATCGGGCAGGCAGGCAGTGCTTCCCCTCTCACTTTGTCTCCGCCCTGCCGCCGAATACGGTGACCCAATTGGTCAGGCAGGGGGCGGAGCCAAAGGGAGAGGGGAGGGGAGCAAAGGGGTATTGGCGACGTATTGCCTCCTGACAGCCGCCATCGGAAGTAGCCGCCGCAGGCTGAGACGAACTCCCAGGGGCGGTCTAAGGTAATTTCCAATGGTAGGCAAACATTATTTTGGCGACCCCCCAAAAAACATTATTTCCCCCCCAACATTATTTTGGTGCCCCCCCAAAAAACATTATTCCCCCCCAACATTATTTTGGTGCCCCCAAAAAAAACATTATCCCCCAAAAACATTATCCCCCAACATTATTTTGGTGCTCCCCCAAAAACATTATTCCCCATTATTTTGGTGCCCCCAAAAACATTATTTTGGTGCCCCCAAAAACATTATTCCCCCACATTATTTTGGTGCCCCCAAAAACATTATTCCCCCCAACATTATTTTGGTGCCCCCAAAAAATTCATTATTCCCCCAACATTATTTTTGGTGCCCCCAAAACATTATCCCCCAACATTATTTTGGTGCCCCCATTAAAACATTATTCCCCCCAACATTATTTTGGTGCCCCCAAAAACATTATCCCCCCAACATTATTTTGGTGCCCCCAAAAACATTATTCCCCCAACATTATATTGGTGCCCCCAAAAAACATTATTCCCCCAACATTATTTTGGTGCCCCCAAAAAACATCCCCCCCCCAACATTATTTTGGTGCCCCCAAAAACATTATTCCCCCAACATTATTTTGGTCCCCAAAAAAACATCCCCCCAACATTATTTTGGTGCCCCCAAAAACATTATTCCCCCAACATTATTTTGGTGCCCCCAAAAAAACATTATTCCCCCAACATTATTTTGGGTGCCCCCAAAAAACATTATTCCCCAACATTATTTTGGCGCCCCCAAAAACATTATTCCCCCCAACATTATTTTGGTGCCCCCCCCAATTTTAAGTGGTACCTTGTGCGCGCTTCTTCCATTCCTCCCGTGCCGCCACTCCTTGTCCTGTGCAATTCGAAGGCCTCCGAAGGCCCCTCCGGAGGTTCTGGGCATGCGCGAAAATGTCCACGCATGCTCAGAAGCTGCTGCAGGCAGCAGGCCAGCAGCAGGGGGGTTTGCTATGGCGGCACGGCCAGCGTGGCGGCGCCCATCCAAGATGGCGCCCTACACGGCCGCGTAGTTCGCTTACATGGACAGACCGCCCCTGCGAACTCCCTCGCCAGGCCCAATCACATGTGAACCCTACCACACTCGCACGCCTCCCCGCACGCGCGCGCCGGCCAGAAGCATCAAGGAGAGACAGGCGCAACTGCGCAGGCAAATAGTAATATATAATATTTTATTTTACCTTATTTTGGGTTATTTGAGTTTTATAGGAGTAATGAAAATATTTAGTAGAGGATAATTTTATTTAAATAAATAATTTTATTTATTATTTTATAATAATAATAATATATTAGAATGTTATATTCTATTGTAATGTCAATATATTATAATATAATTATATTGTAATGTAGTATAATATAATTATGATATAATATAGTACGAGTATGTACTATCATATATTGTATATTCATTGATACAATATAATACTACTAATGGTATTGTGATATTATAATTGTATATTTGGTTTACATGGGGGAATAATGTTCGCTACCATATAAAATTACCTTAGACCGCCCCTGCATTTGGTCTTGATCATTCTCTGGATGAGGGTTGCAGCGGTCTCTAGAAGTGAGGGAAGGTACTGGAAGTCCCATCATCCATGGTTCCCCGTTCTCCAAACTGCACCAGGATGTAGAGTGGGTCATGGGGGCTCTGTGTGCCAAGTGTGGTCTTGATCAGTCATTGGATGAGGGTTGCAGCGGTCTCAGAAAGTGAGTGAAGGTACTACAACTCCCATCATCCATGGTCCGTCCCACTCAAAACTGCACCAGGATGTAGAGTGGGTCATGGGTGCTCTGTGTGCCAAGTTTGGTCCTGATTCGTCATTGGTGTGGGCCACAGTGCTCTAAGGAAGTGAATTTAAGTACTGCAAGTCCCATCATCCATGGTCCATCCTCCCTCAAACCACACCAGGATGTAGGGCGCACCTTGGGGTGTCTGTGTGCCAAGTTTGGTCTTGTTCGGTCATTGTTGGGGGCCTAGTCAGGAAAATCATGTTGAGGAAGCCTAACAATATCCCATGAGCTGAGGCCTAGTCAGGAAAATCAAGTTAAGGAAGCCTTGCTGTCAATTTTGGGTCTGGTCTGTGATTTATAGGGGCTACAGTGTTGTTTGGGAAGTGAATGAGGTGATGGTACTGCAAATCCCATCATGTGTGGCCCATCCTGCCCTAAACGACACCAGGTTGTGAAGTGGGCCATTGGGCCCCTGTTTGCCAAGTTTGGTCCTGATCCGTCATTGCTGTGGGCCGCAGTGGCTGACTGCCTGAGGCCTTTCCTTTTCCTTCTGAGTCACTTTAGAATGTGGTTGGCCAATCGGAGTCCTTTATGCAAATACCATTTCAGTGGCAACTAATCCCCCCTGTCTGTGGCCGTAGAACAGAAAATACTCGAAGTTGTTGGTGGGCATTGACCTTGAGATTGGGAGTTGTAGTTCACCTACATCCAGAGAGCACTATGGACTGAAACAATGATGGATCTGGATCAAAGTTGGCATAAATATTCAATATGCGCAAATGTGAACACTGGTGGAGTTTGGGGTAAAGAGACCTTGACATTTGGGAGTTGTAGTTACTGGGATTTATAGTTCACCTACAATCAAAGAGTATTCTGAACTCCACCAACGATGGAGTTGAACCAAACCTGGCACACAGAACTCCCACGACTAACAGAAAATACTGGAAGGGTTCGTTGGGCATTAGAAATATGTGTTTTCTGGTGGTCTTTGGCGACCCCTCTTGTTACCAAACAATTTAGAACAGCCTGGCCCATAGGAAGCAGAGGCCGAGAAATACTTAACGACCCTTCCTTGTTGACAAAGGGCCATATGCAGATTTTATCCATGAGAATTTCAGCCTTCTGGATGGTAAACAAATGAAATAATTGTAGCCATGTGCTGGTTTCCAAGGCCAGCAGTGATAGCTGGTTATGAAATATGAAAAATAGTTATGCCATGTGTTCTATAAACGCGGGACAAGACTAAACTCAAAGGGTCCAGTGTTTATGAAACAAAAAGGGGTCTTTCAAAAATGGGGAGAGGGGAAAGAAACCTTCTCCAAATCAGAAAGAGTCCTCTGTCATGCAAATTGTTCCACGTGCAGGAACGTTGGAACTCCCTGCTGCAGGTAAAAACAATTAAGATACAGATGGGCTCCCTCTCTGTGGCTCGTCTTCACTTTGAAACCCCCTCGCGACCCCTCCCCCCAGGGTCTCAACCCCCGGGTTGACTAACGCTGACTTAGAGACTTCTTGAAGGAACGTTGCTGAATCTGCAAACAACCCAATCTCGAAACTTCAACTATTAATGCCGACTCTCATATATATCCTTGTTATTGTTATTATCTTTCACCAAGTTTCCTCTTCTTCCCTTTCGAAGCATGCCGCCCTTTCGGAGTATCGGCCGATTCTGTCCAGGGCGACAGACTCCCAGCCCCGGACCTCCGTTGCGGATAAGAAGTTGGTCTTGATCCCCGTTATATTCATTTTCCTTCGTATCTGGAGCACCATCCGGTTTGTGCTGACGCTCTGCGGCTCCCCGGCAGTCCAGAACCCACTGCTGGTGGTCCTTCACGTGAGTCTTATCATGAAATAAGAGGAGAGGACTCATTTGGCACATCTAAACTGTCGCACGAATGGCTGGCTGTGATGGGAAACTTATTTGGAGCTCACCGCTTTCATGAGGACACTTGAGTTCTGGCTTTCACCCACATTTCTCTGGATAATAATAATAATGAAAATAATAAGAATCCATTATTTTTTATTATTTTATTATTATTTTATTATTTTATTTTTATTATTTTATTATTTGGTGAACACTAGGTGGCGCTGGTGCTTTGCTTCTACCATGTTGCTAAACTTCTGGTGGTGAACACTAGGTGGCGCTGGTGCTTTGCTTCTACAGTGTTGCTAAACTTCTGGTGGTGAACACTAGGTGGCGCTGGTGCTTTGCTTCTACAGTGTTGCTAAACTTCTGGTGGTGAACACTAGGTGGTGCTGGTGCTTTGCTTCTACCATGTTGCTAAAGTTCTGGTGGTGAACACTAGGTGGCGCTGGTGCTTTGCTTCTACCATGTTGCTAAAGTTCTGGTGGTGAACATTTCAGAACTGTAACAAAACTTTCAAAACTTCATTATTATTTCATTATTGGAGATTTTTAAGACAGAACCAATTAGGAACTGCCATTTATAGCGAAATTTTGAAAGTTTCGTTAGAGTTCTGAAATGTTCACCACCAGAGCTTTAGCAACACTGTAGAAGCAAAGCACCAGCGCCACCTAGTGTTCACCACCAGAAGTTTAGCAACATGGTAGAACTAGTTTTGTAAGTACTTTAGAACCATTTAGACACATGATTTCCCAGGCCTACTATTTACATCAGGTCTGCTATCAGTATATCCAGAGATATACTCACAACAACAAAACAGACTCTGAGCAAGACATTACGAGAAAATCACATCAAAGTAGGTACATGCATGTCCTCCACTGCCTTTTATACTTACAGGGACCACAGCAAATGATACAATTTTCGTCATGCCTATCACATAGTTGTGATTCAGCTGTCCCTCTAGTCTAGAACATTGTTTCTCAAGCTGTGGGTCCCCAGGGGTTTTGACCTACAACTCCCAGAAATCCCAATCAGTTTTCCAGCTGTTAGGTGAAAATTTCAGAACTCTAACAAAACTTTCAAAATTTTGTTATAAACGGCAATTCCTAATTGGTTCTGTCATAAAAATTGTCCAAAATGAAATAGTAATGGAATTTTGAAAATTTTGTTACAGTTCTGAAATTTTCTCCACCAGAACTTTAGCAACACTGTAAAAGCAAAGCACCAACGCCACCTAGTGTTCACCACCAGAACGCAGCACCTCAGTGTTTTAATGTTTTAATTGTTTAATGTGTTTTAACTGCCTAACTTGTTTCATCATATTCATTGTGTCTAAAACCGCTCTGAGCTCCGGAGTGAGCGGTATACTAAATCGAAGTTAATAATAATGATAATAATAATAAAAGCACCAGCGCCACCAAGTATTCACCACCAGAACTTTAGCAACACTTTAGAAGCAAAGCACCAACGCCACCTAGTGTTCACCAACAGAACTTTAGAACTTTTAGCAACACTTTAGAAGCAAAGCACCAGCGCCACCTAGTGTTCACCAGCACACCAGTGCCACCTAGTGTTCACCACCAGAACTTTAGCAACACTATAGAAGCAAAGCACCAGCGCCACCTAGTGTTCACCACCAGAACGTTAGCAACACTATAGAAGTAAGCACCAGTGCCACCTAGTGTTCACCACCAGAACTTTAGCAACACTATAGAAGCAAAGCACCAGCGCCACCTAGTGTTCACCACCAGAAATTTAGCAACACTATAAAAGCAAAGCACCAGCGCCACCTAGTGTTCACCACCAGAACTTTAGCAACACTATAGAAGTAAGCACCAGTGCCACCTAGTGTTCACCACCAGAACTTTAGAAACACTATAGACGTAAGCACCAGTGCCACCTAGTGTTCACCACCAGAACTTTAGCGACACTATAGAAGTAAGCACCAGTGCCACCTAGTGTTCACCACCAGAACTTTAGCGACACTATAGAAGTAAGCACCAGTGCCACCTAGTGTTCACCACCAGAACTTTACCGACACTATAGAAGTAAGCACCAGCGCCACCTAGTGTTCACCACCAGAACTTTAGCAGCACTATAGAAGCAAAGCACCAGCGCCACCTAGTGTTCACCACCAGAACTTTAGCAACACTATAGAAGTAAGCATTAGTGCCACCTAGTGTTCACCACCAGAACTTTACCAACACTAAAGAAGTAAGCACCACCGCCACCTAGTGTTCACCACCAGAACTTTAGTAACTCTATAGAAGCAAAGCACCAGTGCCACCTAGTGTTCACCACCAGAACTTTACCAACACTAAAGAAGTAAGCACCACCGCCACCTAGTGTTCACCACCAGAACTTTAGTAACTCTATAGAAGCAGAGCACCAGCGCCACCTAGTGTTCACCACCAGAACTTTAGCGACACTATAGAAATAAGCACCAGTGCCACCTAGTGTTCACCACCAGAACGTTAGCAACACTGTAGAAGCAAAGCACCAGCGCCACCTAGTTTTGTAAGTACTTTAGAACTATGGATTGCCCATGCCGAATAGATAGATAGATATAAAAATAAAAGGTGCCTATGTTTTTTGATTTCCCTTTTTTTGGTATCTCCCCCCCGGTCCCCCAGGGCCTTGGAAACACCTTCCAAGGAGGCGCCAACTGCATCATGTTCGTCTTTTGCACCCGAGTCGTGCGGAACAAGCTCCTTTCTTCCTGGTGTTGTTGGCGGCCTGAAGCCATGGAGGATTCCCCGCCGAGCCCAGAATCCCGTGCCCTTTCCAGGACATCGTCCCTGAAAGACTGGGGGGCGCAGGACACTGACCGTGAGCGGGCCGAATTTCCAAGCACCTGAACTTGGCCACATCCACGTTGCAATGACAGGTGTGGCCTTACCTGGCTGCTGTGTTGTCTGTGAGTATTCTCAGCACCTATGGGCATCATCTGTTTCTTGATGGGGCCTTGATGGGAATGTGGCGCAGCTGGCTGGGTGTCAGCTGCATAAGATCTCTACTGACCAGAAGGTCATGAGTTCGAGGCCTGCCCGGGTCGGGGTGAGCTCTCGACCAAATTGTCTAGCTTGTTGTCGACCTTTGCAACCCGAAATACGGTTGCATCTGTCAAGTAGGAAATTTAGGTACCACTTTGTGACGGGGCTAATTTAACTGATTTACGAGGCCACAAAATCTCCAGGAAAAAAGAATGAAATGCGACAGCTCCCCCTGGTGGCCAGAAGCTGAAATATTAATTTGCCTCTATGTCTGTCAATATATGTTGTATGTCAATGGCATTGAATGTTTGCCTGTATATGTGCATTGCGATCCACCCTAAGTCCCCTGCGGGGTGAGAAGGGCGAAATATAAATGACGTAAATAAATAAATAAATAAATACATTAATTCTTGCCTTGCCTGGTATATTATGGCCTAGGGCAGGGTTTTCCAATCTGCCGTGGCACAGTAGTGTGCCGTTCCTTGTACCCCTCTACTCCTTCCCCCTACTCCTGCTGAACTCCTGCTGCTTGGGGGAGGAGGAGAAAGGGCTGGGCGGTGGCGAAGAAAAAGAAGTGGGGGCCGGGGCGGCGCCTCCTTCGGCCGTTTCCCCAGCCAGCCTCCAATCCGCCATGACTCCCGCCATGACTCTCGCCCCTCACTTGCTGAAGCCGCGAGGAGGAGGAGCCCTGCACACTGAAGCTCGTCCACCACTCATGCTCCTCCTCCTCCGCGCTGCTTCAGCGAGTGAGGGCTGGGAGTTATGGCGGAGAGCGGCACTGGGGACGGGGGCCATGACTCCCGCCCCTCACTCGCACCGCCCCCTCAAGGCTGGAGAAGCTGTGGGAGATCTAAGCCTGGGAAGGGGCGGGGCATGGAACGGCCTGGCTCCGCCCCCTCCTCCTGGCTTTGGCTCTCTCACAGCTTCTCCAGCCTTGAGGGGACAGTGCCGTCCAGGGGCAGAGATCAGCGCGGAGGGAGGGAGCGAATGGCGTGCGGGCCTGGAGGGAGACACAGGATGCTGCCTCTTCGCGCGCTGATCTCTGCCCCTGGCTGGAGGGCATGGCCTCGCGCGCTGGCTCCCAGAACTTTAGCAACACTGTAGAAGCAAAGCACCAGCGCCACCTAGTGTTCACCACCAGAACTTTAGCAACACTGTAGAAGTAAAGCACCAGTGCCACCTAGTGTTCACCACCAGAACTTTAGCAACACTGTAGAAGTAAAGCACCAGCGCCACCTAGTGTTCACCACCAGAACTTTAGCAACACTGTAGAAGTAAAGCACCAGTGCCACCTAGTTTTCACCACCAGAACTTTAGCAACACTGTAGAAGTAAAGCACCAGTGCCACCTAGTGTTCACCACCAGAACTTTAGCAACACTGTAGAAGCAAAGCACCAGCGCCACCTAGTGTTCACCACCAGAACTTTAGCAACACTGTAGAAGCAAAGCACCAGCGCCACCTAGTGTTCACCACCAGAACTTTAGCAACACTGTAGAAGCAAAGCACCAGCGCCACCTAGTGTTCACCACCAGAACTTTAGCAACACTTTAGAAGCAAAGCACCAGTGCCACCTAGTGTTCACCACCAGGACTTTAGCAACACTGTAGAAATAAAGCACCAGCGCCACCTAGTGTTCACCACCAGAACTTTAGCAACACTGTAGAAGCAAAGCACCAGCATCACCTAGTGTTCACCACCAGAACTTTAGCAACACTGTAGAAGCAAAGCACCAGCGCCACCTAGTGTTCACCACCAGCGTCACCTAGTGTGCACCACCAGGACTTTAGCAACACTGTAGAAGCAAAGCACCAGCGTCATCTAGTGTTCAGTATCAGAACTTTAGCAACACTGTAGAAGCAAAGCACCAGCGCCACCTAGTGTTCACCACCAGAACTTTAACAACACTGTAGAAGCAAAGCACCAGCGCCACCTAGTGTTCACCACCAGAACTTGAGCAACACTGTAGAAGCAAAGCACCAGCGCCACCTAGTGTTCACCATCAGAACTTTAGCAACACGGTAGAAGCAAAGCACCAGCGCCACCTTGTTTTCTTAGCGCTCTGATCTCTGTCCCTGGACGGAGTGCGTGGCCTTGGGCGCCGGCTCCCTGCCGAATCCGAGGAGTGCAGTGGCAGGGAATACGGTCCCGATGGAGGGGGAGGACCCGGAGTGACTTCTGAAGCTTCTTGATGAGGTGAATCCTGGTGCCTCCAAAGCTCCCTCTTGCTCTGGTATCGGAGTGGGCGGCCTCACAGGCCCCACCTTTTCGCCTTTCGTGACGGACGGGAGCGAAGCTACTCCTTCCCTCCGCAAAGGAGGCCATGTCTGGAAGGGAGGGAGGGAGGGAGAAGAGAGCTAGGTCCTCAGGATTGGACCCAGGGACAGAGCCAGGCACCCTCCCCACAACCAACACACCCAACTCCCCCTTAGCATTCGCAAGCTCTGAGAGTTGGGAGAGACCACAGGGGCCAGCCATGGCGTTTTTTTGTTTCAACTTATTTATTTATTTTTTGGTCCGTGATCTGCGTCCCTAGGCCATGGCCTAGGTTGGCCTTATGGGTAATCCGGGCCTGCTTCAAAGGCTTGGTCACAAAACCACATTTTCACTCTCTTGCGGAAGGTCAGAAGGGAGGGGGCTGATCTAACATCACTGGGGAGCAGGCCCAGATTACCCATAAGGCCAACCTAGGGACCGACGCTGACACGAAGGAGGAGGAGGCGGAGGGAAGTCCCGCCGCCCCCCTCCTCGCTGCTCGCATCAGCCCCGCCTTTCCTTCCTTCACTGAAGCAAGCAGGGGCGGGATCGACGCTGATGCGAGTGAGGAGAAAGCGGAGGGAAGTCCCACCGCCCCCTCCTCGCTACTCGCATAGGCCCCGCCCCTCCTTCCTTCACTAAAGGAAGCAGGGGCAGGACTGATGCTGACACGAAGGAGGAAGGGGCGGAGGGAAGTCCCGCCACCCCCTCCTCATTGCTCTCGTTGGCCCCGCCCCTCCTTACTTCACTGAAGGAAGGAGCCCCCCCGCAAGCGGGCCCGCTCCCCGCAAGCGACCCCACCCCCCCAAGCGGCCCCGCCCCACGCAAGCGGCCCCGCCCCCACACAAGCAGTCCCGCCTCCCACAAGCGGCCCCACCCCCCGGGACGGCGGCGGCGCTTCCAGAGTGTGGCCTAGGGTGCCACAATCAGTTAATCCGGGCCTGCTTTGAAGAACTTGTGCAATAGATGGACTTGGATTGAAGTGCAATGACCATTGTGACCTTTCCCTCTTTGTCTTCCCAAGGAGCTTTGGAAGCAGAGGCCGCATGGGTGTCTGTTGGGAGGGCTTGGATTGTGTTTTCCTGGCCTGGCAGAATGGGGCTGGACTAGATGGCCCTTGGGGGTCTCTTCTAACTGATTCTTTTCTTCTTGTTTGTCTTGGTTTGTATTTTGGCAGGTAACAGAAATGCCGCCTCTAGAGGGAGCTAGTTCCTCGAGGATCAAGGAGACGACGTTTGGATTCTTCGACAACAAACCGCAAAGCTCTTTTCCGAATTTGGGACTGGCTTCCTCCTTGCTCAGGGCTTTTTGGATGGGTTTATATGGATGCGTTCCAGCTTCCATTTTAACCGGTTGTTGGGTTTCTGTTGGTTTGGGTTTTTTGGGAATTGTTGGGGGGGGGGATGGGGGGGGGATGCTGACATCTTTCAATATAAAGCATGCAAGACAAAAGTGGAGATTTTTGGACTCCGATTCCCATCATCTCAGCATTGGGGGAAGATGATGGGCGTTGGAGCTCGACGACAACACGGGGATCCACCTGGTTCGTCTGGCAAAACTCTTATATACCTGAAGTGGAGAGCATTGATGTTGGACTAGAACTATGCGTTTGATTTTGGCAACTCTCTGTGGAATATACGAGGGTTGAATGAAAAGTAATGCCTCCGCCTTCATAACTCGTCAACAGACGGCAGTACAGGTATGCGGCAAGTACTGGCTTCTTCAGTAGACTCTCATCTACAGTTCCATGTTGATGGGAAGCCTTAGCATTGAACGGTTATGCTGTTAAAGTGTGAAGTATGGAACCCTGCGCAGACGGTCGGTCAATGTGACAGAAGCACACTCTGAGGCAGAGAGTTCCACTACTGAACAGCTCTCACATTCAGGAAGCTCTTCCTAATGTTCACCCTCCTACACAGACATGCTTCCCTGTGATGTTTGTTTTTCTGCCTGTGCTGTTGTGCTCTCTCTCTCTCTCTCTCTCTCTCTCTCTCTCTCTCTCTATCTATCTATCTATCTACCGTGTTTCCCCGAAAGTAAGACACCCCCGATTGTAAGACGTATCGGGGGTGTCGGGGGGGTCGGCTAATATAAGCCGTACCCCGAAAGTCAGACGTACCCCGCCGCCCCGCCGCCGCCCCGCCGCCGCCCCGTTGCCGCAACCGGCCCCCATCGGCCGCGGCACATTTCCGCGGTGCACCTTTTTGCGCGTGCCTTCGCTATAGTGCCTGTAGATGTTTCTGCGCGTGTGTGGCCGGTGGCCGGCGGCGCATGCGCAGTCGCTTCCAAACGCTGGCTTTGGAGCGGCCGGCGGCGCAGGGAAGGCATGCACAGAAAGGTGCGCCGCGGGTACGTCTTATATAAAGTAAGACGTACCCGTCGCCACGCCCACACCACCGCCGCCACGGCCACGCCGCCACGATGGGGCCGGTTGTGGCGGCGGTGTGGCGGCGGCAGCGGCGTGGGGCGTGGCGGCGGCGGTGTGGGCGTGGCGGCGGGTACGTCTTACTTTATATAAGACGTACCCCGAAAATAAGACGTAGTGGGACTTTTCGGGAAAGAAAGTAAGACCCTGTCTTACTTTCGGGGAAACACGGTATCTATCTATCTATCTATCTATCTATCTATCTATCTATCTATCTATCTATAAAGGAAGAGCCGTCATGTGAAGACTACCTCAAACAGAGAAACCTTACAACGCAGAAACACAAAACATGCCAACAGAAATAGGCCTCAAGCAAGGTACGTTTGTAGCAAAGAAACTTTCCCCCCCAAAACCTAAAAGGCCCCCAAAACAACGAGTAAAAATAAAACTACATTTCCCAGCATCCTCCGGGCCTGCCAAAGACTCTCCCAGCCTCTACATTCTGACAACATGATTGGCTGCCAATAAGGGCGGATTTGCATAACTGCTGTACTGGCCAGCCAACATGAACATTCTGACCCATAATAAACTGCCAGAGCCTCCTCCAACACTTTCAAATCAGAAGACCATGATGGAGATCAACACCATTCAAGGGGAGCTCTTCTTCCTTTCCCAAAAGATCTCCAGTGGCTTGGAATTCCACATTAATAAGAGGACCATCCAGCAACAATGGGGTTTGCCAAGGAGGGTGCTCCAGCCCCTCTATATGCGGGCTCCAAGGGATGGAGGTCATCACCAAGTACCTTCTGATGCCCAGCGCTGGAAGAGCTCCCTCAGATGGCCTGTCCATGAGGAAAGCCTCATCGGACATCGACCAATGGGTGCAAAAGACACAGAGCAGGACATCTTGAAAAAGAGAGGAGCAGAAAGTAAGCTAGACGTGAAGATCTTGAGAAAGGTGGCTAAAAGGATACGGAAAGGATTTTTAACAGTCCCCCAACAGACACTGGACGCACCTGTGAAGATAGAGATCCCCTGACAGGACAAGCCCTCCCCAAGCTGATCCGTCCTGGCCATGGGACAAGTCAAACCCGAAGGATTGCAGGCAAAGAGCTGAGGCTCAAACATAAAACACCCAATTCACTTCAACACCATAACTAACAACAATTCCAACCCTTACATACTCAGACTTTCTCGCATCTCCTAAAAAGGGCACAGCAATGCGTGCCGGGTACAGCGGTGCCCAAGTCATTTGAGAAGTGCAGCAGGATGTAGAGTGGGTCATGGGGGCTCTGTGTGCCAAGTTTGGTCTTGATCCATCATTATTGGGAGTTGCAGTGGTATCATGAAATTACTGAAGGTAGTGGAAGTCCCATCATCTCTGGTCCACCCTCCCCCAAAGTGTAGTAGGATGTAAATTGGGTCATGGGGGCTTTGTGTGCCAAGTTTGGTCTGTATTGGTGAATGGATGAGGGTTGCATTGATTTTCGGAAGTGAGTGAAGGTACTTCAAGTCCCATCATCCGTGGTCCGTCTCACACAAAACAGCACCAGGATGTAGAGTGGGTCATGAGGGCTCTGTGTGCCAGGTTTTGTGTTGCTCAGTCATTGGATTAGGTTTGTAGCAAGCTTGGAAAGTGAGGGAAGGTACTGCAAGTCCCATCATCCATGTTCTGCCCCCCTCCAAAGTTCAGTAGGATGTAGAGTGGGTCACTGGGGCTCTGTGTGCCAAGTGTGGTCTTTCTCGGTGTTTGTAGGGGGCCGTTGTTGTATGTGGGAACAGAGGGGTGTGAAAGTACTACAAATCCATTGTCAGTCCTCCCCCAAACCTCACCAGGACGTGAAGGCAGTCATGGGGGTTATGTGTGCCAAGTGTGGTCTCGATCAGTAATTGGATGAGGGTCGCAGCGGACTTGTGAAGTGAGTAGAGGTACTTAAAGTCCCATCATCCATGGTCCACCCTCCTCTGATCTGCACCAGGATGTAGAGTGGGTCATGAGGGCTCTGTGTGCCAGGTTTGGTGTTGATCAGTCATAGGATTAGGTTTGTAGCAGTCTTGGAAAGTGAGGGGAAGGTACTGCAAGTCCCATCATCCATGTTCTGGCCCCTCCAAACTTCAGTAGTATGTAGAGTGGGTCACTGGGGCTCTGTGTGCCAAGTGTGGTCTTTTCTCGGTGTTTGTTGGGGGCACAGTGGTCTGTGGGAACAGAGGGGTGTGAAAGTACTACAAATCCCATCATCCATTGTCAGTCTTCCCCAAACCTCACCAGGACGTGAAGGCAGTCATAGGGTTATGTATGCCAAGTTTGGTATCGATCAGTGATTGGATGAGGGTTGCAGCAGACTTGGGAAGTGAGTAGAGGTACTTCAAGTCCCATCATCCTCTTTTGGTGGCCTCAGTGGTCTGTGGGAACCAAAGTGTTTGAAAATACTACAAATCCCATAATCCGTGGGTCATGTCCCTCGAACCGCACCAGGACGTAAAGGGGGTTAGGGGGGTTATGTGTACCAAGTTTGGTGCAGGTCCATCACCCATGCTGGTCGCTGTGGCCTGTGAAAGTGGCGGCCTGTGAAAGTGGCTGCCACATATCCGCCCTCCCGCCCTTCCGCCCTCCGCACACATACATACATACAAACATTCCGCTTTATAAAGGTGTATATATATATATATATATATATGTGTGTGTGTGTGTGTGTGTGTGTGTGTATGTAATGTTCCTTTGTGGGATTAACATAACTAAAAAAACACTGGACAAATTGCTGCCAAATTTGTCCACAAAACATACTAATACTAACCCAAGGAGGGAAAAAATAGATTTTGTCAAAATTGAGTTGTAGTTGCTGGGAGTTATAGTTCACCCGCAATCAAAGAGCATTCTGAACTCCACCAATGATGGGATGGAATCAAACTTCCCACACAGAACTCCCATCACCAAGAGAAAATACTATAAGACTTTGGTGGGCATTGACTTTGGTGGGCATTTTGGAGTTGTGGTTCACCTATATCCAGAGAGCACTGTGGACTCAAACAATGTTGGATCAGGCCCAAACTTGGAATGAATACTCAATATGCCCAAATGTGAACACACATGAAGTTTGGGGAAAATAGACCTTGACATTTGGGAGTTACAGTTTCTGGGATTTATAGTTCACCTACAATCAGAGAGCATTCTGAACCCCACCAACGATGGAATTGAACCAAACCTGGCACAAACCTTACCCAGAAATCGGAGATTCGAGACTGGGCGGTAATTGGCGGGAGCTGTAGGATCTCAACTCGGTTTCTTCAATAGGGGCCGGACCACTGCCTCTTTTAGTCTGTCTGGAAAGACTCCTTGCTCAAAGGAGCTATTGATTATGTTCACTCGGAGAGAAATTTCAAGCATAATCGGCATTTCACAAGAACGTGTGGGTCACATTATTGCTTTGCTTGGCTATTGGAAGATCTGTGCACGATGGGTACCCAGGATGCTGACGCCTGAAATGAAAGCGCACAGACTTGAAACTTCAGCGACTGGATCTCACCACCGTACAGCATCCTTCATACAGTCCAGATTTAGCACCGCCCGACTTCCATCTGTTCCCGATAATGAAAGAAGATCTACGGGGACATCGTTATGCTTCTGATGAAGACGTTGAGAGAAGTGTGTGATGCTGGTTGCGGAAACAGAGTGTCGACTTCTTCCGTGATGGCTTCAGAAAACTTGTTCATCGTTGGCAGAAATGTACGGGGGCAGGTCAATAAGTCCGTGACTTTTTGAATTTCCCGCCTCTGAACTGAAAGGGCAGCACGGTTCCTGTCAACTCGCACCTGTCAGTTGACTCCTGTCAAAATTCGAACAATCTGCGTCATTTGGTTTTTGTTTGACAGCCATTGATAGCAGACTATCGCGTGATTTGAGGAGAAAATGGAAAAAAGTGAATTTTGTGTGCTCATTAAGCATTATTTTTGCGGGAAAAAACCACCCCTCAAACCAAGGCTAAGCTTGATAAATATGATGGGGACTCTGCACCATCCATTTCAATGGTTAAAAAGTGGTTTACTGAATTTCGTTGTGGCCGTACAAGCACGGAAGATGCCGAGCATTCTGGATGCCCAGATAAGGTCTCTACATCCGAAACAATTGAAAACATTCACGATATGGTGTTGGCCGATCGGAGATTGAAAGTGCGAGAGATGGTGGAAGCCACAGGCATCTCACATGGCTCAGTGGTTTCAATTTTAAATGATCACTTGGGTATGAGAAAACTTTCTGCAAGATGGGTGCCGCGTTTGCTCACAATCGACCACAATTTCGTGTGACAATTTCGCAGGAGTGTTTGGTGTTGTCCGACCGCAATATGGACGAGTTCTTGCGCCGTTTTGTAACCGTGGACAAAACGTGGCTCCACCACAAGACACCAGAGACCAAACAGCAGTCAAAACAGTGGTTTTCTCGTGGTGAATCGGCGCCAAAGAAGGCCAAGGTGGGTTTGTCAGCCAATACAGTCATGGAGACCGTTTTTTGGGATGCACGCGGTATAATCCACATTGACTCCCTTCAAAAGGGTAAAACAATCCATGGCGAATATTATGCCAACTTATTGGATCGATTTAATGAGGATTTGGACAAAAAACGACTGCATTTGGCCAAGAAAAAAGTTCTTTTGCACCAGGATAATGCAAGGGTGCACACATGTGCAGTTGCCATGGCAACAATCCATGAATCGGGATACAAATTGCTCCCTCATCTGCCCTATTCTCCGGATTTAGCCCCGAGTGACTATTTCTTGTTTCCAAACCTGAAGAAATGGCTTGGTGGAAAGAAATTTGACTCCAATGATGAAATCATCTCACCAAAAAAAAAACCCCCTATTTTGATGACCTCGACAAATTTTATTTTTTGGAAGGGATAAAAAAAAATTGGAGAAACGTTGGACAAAGTGTATAGAGCTCAGAGGAGACTACGTTGAAAAATAAAATGACTTTTTAAAATCCAAAACCCGTGTTTCATTCAAAAAGTCACTGACTTATTGACCCGCCCTCGTATCCAATTGTCTGGAAACAGAGTGTCGACTTCTTCCGTGACGGCTTCAGAAAACTTGTTCATCTTTGGCAGAAACAAATCCAATTGTTTGGTGATTATGTGGAAACTCTGACAGGGTTGATAAATCACTCATTGGAGCTGGGAGTTTTCCCGATGCGCTGAAGGAGGCTAGAGTCCGCCCGCTGCTGAAGAAGGCGAATCTGGATCCAGCGGCGCCGGTGAACTACCGTCCGGTCTCAAACCTACCCTTCCTCGGGAAACTGATTGAACGGGCAGCAGCGATCCAATTACAGGAGTTCCTGAAACCTCAGGAAGCCTGACCCCTGCCAATCGGGTTTCCGCGCCGGACACGGGACCGAGATCGTCCTGGTGGCCGTACGGACGACATCCGCCGCCAATTGGAGAAGGGAGGTTCGGCTATCCTGGTGCTGCTTGACCTCACCGCGGCGCGTTTCGACACGGTGGACCATGACTTGCTGTTGCGCGACTATCAGCCACTGGGATTCAAGGCACAGCCTTGGCCTGGTTCGATTCCTTCCCCTGCGGGGCCGCCGCAGTGTGTTGAGTGGCGAGGCCAAGCGCCCAAGAAATCCACCCTGGACTGTGGAGTCCCCCCAAGGCGCCATTTTGTCACCAACGCTTTTAACATCTACGTCCAACCCTTGGCAAGCATAGCCAGAAGTTTTGGATTTGGGTGCTACCAATATGCAGATGACACCCAGCTTCTGCTGAAGCTT
The DNA here is from genome assembly GCA_030556195.1 of Anolis apletophallus. Lineage (NCBI taxonomy): Eukaryota > Metazoa > Chordata > Lepidosauria > Squamata > Anolidae > Anolis > Anolis apletophallus. The sequence continues at coordinate 4,289,771 of JARBWK010000017.1, read as the reverse complement.
GAGCCAGGCGTAACATCGGTGCCTGAGAATTTCAGACAAGGACTAGAGGCAGTGACCAGATGGCTCCACTCATACAAACTCAAGATCAATCCATCAAAGACTGAGATTCTATGGCCGGACGCCCAGAGCCACCCATTCCGCTGCCTCTTGAGGGAGAGCCGCTGATCCCGGCCCGTCGGTGAAGAGTCTCGTGTGATACTAGACTCGAGACTCTCACTGGAGGCCCAGGTTGCTGCGACAAGTAAGGGAGCTTTCTTCCACCCACGCCAGGCACGCCAACTGGCACCTTACCTTCCATCAGATGCGCTGGCTACGGTGGTCCATGCCACAGTGACATCACGGCTGACTACTGTAATGCCTTTGTACGTGGGGTTGCCGCAGTCAACCACCCGGTAAATCCAGCTAGTGCAGAATGCAGCCGCCAGACTCCTCACCGGGACACCGCTGAGATGCCACATCGCGCCATCTCTACAGCGCCTGCACTGGCTGCCAGTCGAGCTCAGAGCCATCCACAAGATCTTGTCGCTACCTTTAAGGCCCTCCATGGCGCCGGCCCAGCTTATTTAAAAGATCGCTTCTCCGAACCAGCTCATTTAAGGTCGCCGTGTTCAGGAAACAGGGACCTTCTCCGCATCCCAGGTGTGAGTGAGGCCCGCCTCGACACCACGAGACGGAGAGCTTTTTCCATCGCGGCCCCTGTCCTTTGGAACTTGATGCCGGCGGATCAGAGAGCTATCCGGGACACGCCCCAGTTCCTGACCGCACTGAAGACCTGGCTCTTCCGAAAGGCTTATGGCTAAGGACACCTCCCAGGCTTAGCCTGAGCTACTGGAACTATTTTAATTAATTTTCCTATTCTTTTAGCTTTTAACTATTGAACTCTTTTATGTGTTTTATGTGTAAGTCGCCCGGAGCACTGATGTGGAGGGCGACTCATAAATAATAAAATCAATCAATCAATCAATCAATCAAAAGTGAATAAAGAGGATTATTTCTGCGTTTAGTTTATTAAAATAGTCCCCTCCTAAGCCAAGTAACGAAGGTGGAGGCATTACTTTTCATTCAACCCTCACATTGTTTTCGGGTATTTGTATGGATAAACAATACAATTTAGGAAGGAAGTGAACCAGGAATGTGCTACAGAGGTGCCAACAAACCGCCCCAGAGCAACCACACGGAAATATCTCTTTCCTCAGAGCTGGGATGATATTGTGATAGAATTCCGTATCTTGGAGACTAACTTCGAGTTCCATTTGTAAGTCTGTGCGGTTTGTTTGTTTTTATTCTAATGGGATAATTAAACGGGCGCCATTTTGCTTTTGAAACTTTTATGTCATTCGTTTCTTCTCCGTCCAAGAGTTTCGACGCAGAGTAGGATCGCTGGGTGTTCAAAGTACCTATTTTGGGATATTCTCCCCCGCAGTTTCAATGGTTTCTTTTTCGTTCCATGCTTCCAACTCATTTTTGACTTGTGGCAAACCTATCATGGGCCGGGTTTTAGCACAGCGAGACAGCACCAGCAGTGATAAGATCTATTTTATTTATTTATTTATTATTTATTAATTTCAGCTTCTATGCCGCTGAACTCCCGGGGGCTCGCGGCGGCTCACAGTAGCATAAGGCACAACAGTACACAATCGAGAACAGTTAAAAACAATAGCAGCAATAAAAACAGATTAACAGAGTTAATTAAAACAATAGTACAACATGTACTAAGAGCTAGGGCTTAATGGCAGCGAGTGAGCTAGACCAGTGCTGTCCAACTTCTACGGGGTCCAGGGCCGGATAAAAGGTCACTGATGACCTAGGGGGCCGCTCGGCCCCGCCCCCCCGCCCCCACCCCAGGCCCCCCCGCCCCCAGGCCCCGCCCTCTCCTAAAACGGCCAAAAAAGGGCAGAAGGCGGCGCCAAGAGCAGCGGTCACAGGCCTGGCGTGACGCGCTGCCCCTGGCACCGCCTACTCCTCCTTTCGGCGCCCCCCTCCTTCCTGGGGCGGAGAAGGGGGAGAGGCGGCGCCAAGAGCAGCGCATCACGCCAGGCCTGTGACGCTCTGCTCTTGGCGCCGCTACTCCTCCTTTCGGCACCCCTCCGCCTCTAGGAAGGGAGGGGGGGCGCCGGGGGCAGAAGGCGCGCCAAGGGGCAGCGCGTCACGCCAGGCCTGTGACGCGCTGCTCTGGCGCCGCCTTCTGCCCTTTTTCGACGGCTCCCCGCCCTAGGTAGGGGGGCGCCGGAGAGCAGGCGGCGCCAAGAGCAGAGCGTCACAGGCCTGGCGTGACGCGCTTCTCTTGGCGCCGCCACGCTCCTTTCGCGCCTCCGCCCCTAGGAAGGGAGGGCGCCGAAAGGAGGAGTAAGCGGTGCCAGGAGCAGCGCGTCACGCCAGGCCTGTGACGCTGCTCTTTGCCGCCGCTTACTCTTCCTTCGGCGCCCCTCTCCCTAGGGCGAGGGGAGGCGCAGAAGGCGGCGCCAGGGCAGCGCGTCACGCCAGGCTGTGACGCGCTGCTGTTGGCGCCGCCTTCTGCCCTTTTTCGGTGGCTCCCCGCCCTAGGTAGGGAGGGGGGCGCCGAAAGGAGGAGGAGCTAGCCTCTTCCTCCTCCCTGCCCCGCCTCCCTCCCCTCAGCCCCCGGCCGCCATTTTTTTTAAAAAAAAATTGATTTTTTTCCCAAATTTAAAAATGGCGGCTTAGGGCATAGGTGGGGCCGTGTCCAACAGGCTACGGGGCCGGATCCGGCCCCGGGGCCGCCAGTTGGACAGCCCTGAGCTAGACCTACCCATTAAAAGCCTGTTTAAAGAGGTGGGTTTTGCAGGCCCGCCTGAATGGGAGGAGGTCACTCATGGCCCGTGTTTCAGCCGGGGAGGGCGTCCACAGCACAGGTGCTATAACAAAGAACGCCTCCGCGAGTTGATGTCAACCTGGCCAGTTTCACCGCGGGCACCTCTAGGAGGTTAGAATCCTCCGACCGCAGTGATCTCAGAGGGCAATATGGGGTGAGACGTTCCCTTAGATACGCTGGCCCCAGGCCGTGTAAGGCCTTAAAGGTAAGTACCAACACTTTGAAGGTAATCCGGTGCTCAATCGGCAGCCAGTGCAGATCCTGCAATATAGGTGTTATGCGGCAACTTGCTGGGGAGCCAGACAGGAGCCGGGCGGCAGTGTTCTGCACCAGCCTGAGCCTCCGGGTCACCGACAGAGGAAGGCCAACGTAAAGTGCGTTACAGTAATCTAGTCTCGAGATGACCGTGGCTTGGATCACCGTGGCCAGGTCGTTCCGGGAGAGATAGGGGGCCAGCCTCCTGCCTGTCTAAGATGGAAGAACGCACTCTTGCTGACCGCAGAGACCTGGGCCTCCATGGTCAGCTGGGAGTCCAAATGGACCCCAGGCTCTTGACGGAAGACGATGGGCATAACGCCACACCGTCCAGGCTCAGAAGCTGGACATCCCTACCACCCGGGCGGCCCAGCCACAAGATCTCCGTCTTCACCGGATTCACCCTCAACCTACTGGCTCGCAGCCATCCAGTAACGGCTTCGAGGCACAGCTGGAAATTATCTGGAACAGATCCAGGCCTGCCCTCCATCCTCAGAATGAGCTGGGTGTCATCAGCGTACTGGTGGCACTCCAGCCCATAACTCCGCACCAGCTGTGCAAGCAGCTGCATGTAGATGTTAAATAATAGAGGGGAAAGGATGGCCCCCTGCGGGACCCCACAAACTAGTGGGAAGCCCTCGGAGACCACCCCGCCCCTCCTCACACGCTGAGACCGCTGGTGGAGGAAGGAGGTCAGCCATTTAAGGACCGTCCCCCTCACTCCAGCCATGGCCAGGCGGTGGGTCAAAAGATTGTGGTCGACCGTGTCAAACGCTGCCGTGAGGTCCAATAACACGAGCAGCACAGACCCGCCTTGGTTGAGCTGGCAGCGGAGCTGATCTGTGATGGAGACCAGGACCGTCTCCGTCCCGTGCCCCGAACGGAAGCCGGACTGGAAGGGGTCAAGCCATGTTGCATCATCTAAGAAGGATTGCAACTGCTCCGTTACTGCCCTCTCAACTACCTTCCCCAGGTACGAAAGATTCGACACTGGTCGGTAGTTGGAGGGAACTGCTGGATCTAAAGTCGGTTTTTTCAGTAATGGAGCTACCACCGCCTCTTTTAAGCACTCTGGAAAGACTCCTTGCTCAAGGGAGCTGTTTACGATATTCAACAGAGGCCCACGTAACCCCTCCAGGCAGGATCTAACCAGCCAGGAGGGGCACGGGTCGAGGGAGCAGGTGGTAGGCCTGGTTGCAACCAAAAGGTTGCCAGTACGAAGCCCCAGGTCGGCATGAGCACCCAACTGTCAGCCAGGGGCGGTCTAAGGTAATTTTAAATGGTAAGCGAACATTATTTTGGGCCCCCCCCAAAAAACCATTATTTTGCCCTCCCCCCATGTAAAACAAATATACAATTATAATATCACAATACCATTAGTAGTATTATATTGTATCAATGTATATACCAGGGCTGTCCAACTCTACCGGCCCAGGGCCGGAATTCCTGTCACTGATCACCTGGGGGGCCACTCCGCCCCCGCCTTCTCCTCACCAGCGTGTGCGCCATCGGTTCCGGGGGTGGGGCCTCCCCTTGGCTCCTCCCTCCCAAAGCACCACGCTGGGCGGCAGAAGCGGGCGAAATCGCCGCTTCTGAGGCTGGCGTGATGCTTCAGGAGGGAGGAAGGAGCCAAGGGGAGCCCCCCCATGGCTCCGCCCTCCCTCCCAAAGTGCCATGCCGGGTGGCAGAAGTGAGCAAAATCGACGCTTCTGAGGCTGGCGTGACACCCCAGGAGGGAGGGCGGAGCCACGGGGGCCCCCAACTCCGCCCTCCCTCCCAAAGCGCCACGCCAGCCCCAGAAGCGGTGATCTCGCCCCCCTCCGAGACCGCCCGGCATGTCGCTTTAGGAGGGAGGGCGGAGCCATGGGAAGCAGAGCAAAGGGGGCGGCGGCCATGTGCACTTTTTGGGGGGATTTTTTTTGGGAATTTTTTTAAAAAAAATTTAAAAAATTTTGCAGGAAGGTAGGAGGGCCGGATCCAAGGGGCTGGCAGGCCATGTGCGGCCCGCGGGCCACCTGTTGGACAGGCCCGGTATATACAATATATTATACCATACTCATACTATATTATATCATAATTATATTATACTACATTACAATACAATTATATTATAATATATTGACATTATAATATAATATAACAGGGCTGTCCAACAGGCGGCCCTGGGGCCGTACACGCCCCCCGAGCCCCTTCCCTCTGGCCCCCTAACTCGTTTTAATAAAATACAAATAAAATAAAATAAAATAAAGAATTAAGAAAACCCTACTTCCGGGTTTAGGCAAGCATCGCGAGACTACGCCAGCCACAGACGGGATTTTGAGGGAGGTCGAAATCCGTCTGTGGCTGCGTTGGCTCTCGCGATAGCTGCCGAAATCCCGGTCCCGCGGATTTGCGGCCGGCCTGGGCGCGCGCCTCCTCCTCCTCGCGGCTGCTTCCAGGCCAGCCCCCATTCCCTCAGAGAGAGGAGGAGGGGAGTGAGGCAGGAAAGCCCCTCCTGGCTCCGTCCTCTTTCTGTGGAGGGCCCTCGCTTCCCGCCCCGCAGATGGGAGCCCCGCCGCGCCCGGCCTGAGCTTGGCCTCGGCTCCAGCGGGGCTCTTCGGGGACAGTGGCGGCGTTGGCGCTTGGGCCCTGTGGCGGGGCTCCCGCAGTATGGGTAAGGAAGGGCCTGGCTCGAATCAATCAATCTAAAAACAGTGGGACGTTGGGTGAGGAGGGGTCCCTCAGCGGCGGTTTCCTTGGCGACGCTTCCCCTCCTCCACGCCCCTCCCCCTTGTTGTGCTGCCTTCCCCCGCGTGCAGGGCGCAACGTGGCTTCCTTTGCGCCTGCCCCTGCGGCTTGTTTTCCCTTCAGGGAGGGAGGGAGCTCTTTGGGCCTCCTCCACCCGCCTCTGGGAAAGGAGGCCCCATCAAGCCCTGCGACGGCAGTGAGGTGTTTGGGGTTTTATTGGTGTGTCCGAATTTGAGTGTGGACTCAAATAACTCAAAGGTATTAGGAAACATTCCCCCAAATCCACCAGTGTTCCCATTTGGGTATATTGAGTATTCATGCCAAGTTTGGTCCAGATCCATCATTATTGGAGTCCACAGTGCTCTCTGGATGGAGGTGAACTACAACTCCACAACTCAAGGACAATTGTAAGTAAATTGGAGCTGGGGAGGGGGCGGAGCTGGGGGAGGGGCGGGGCGGAGCCAGGGGCGGAGGCAGACCCTTCGGCCCCCCAGGTGATCAGTGACCAGAATTCCGGCCCTTGGGCCCGTAGAAGTTGGACAGCCCTGTAATATAACATTCTATATTATTATTATTATAAAATAATAAATAAAATTATTTATTTAAATAAAATTATCCTCTACTAAATATTTTCATTACTCCTATGAAACTCAAATAATCCAAAATAAAGTAAATTATTATATATTACTATTTTGTACAATACCACTATACTGCAATATTGTTTGTAATATTGCATGTAATACAAAATATATCATTATTCTATTGTTATATTGTATTTTTATTATATTGTATGACAATATTAAGCAGAACTGTATAATAATCAACAAGAAATGCAATGTAAATGCATCAAAATCAGAATATATTACCTACCACCCATCTCATAATTCATAGGAGTCTCCCATAAGTCCAAAATTAGGATCCCAATGTAAATGTCAATAGAAAAACAGCCAAAATGTTCAAATGAGGTCGAATACAGGCAGCGCGGCCTGGGCAAACTTGGGCCCTCCCTCCCTCTAGGTGTTTTGGACTCCAACTCCCACAACTCCTCATAGCCTCAGGCCCCTCAGGTCTAGACAGAAATAGAGCCGAAGAAAGGAAGGAGGGAGAGAAGAGGTCACAGAGGAGGAGGAGGAGGGAGGAAAGCCCTTCATTCATTCCTTCACTTACACTTCCTTCACTGATTCTTTTCTCCTTCCCGCAAAACGCGCGCACGGCGGAGACAAAGGGAGAGGGAAGCACTCCTGCCTGCCCGATAGGGAGTGCTTTGCTTACAGGCTTCTGCGCAAGGGAGCTACTGGGCATGCGCAGTTGCTCCTGCGCTCAACTTCAGCTCCAGAGCAACTGCGCCTGCGCGAAAACCTCTGCGCATGCCCAGAAGCGGCATCGGAGTGCACAAGGCCGAGGCCCAAAAGCAGGCAGCTGCGGCGCTGCCTGAGGAACATCGGCAGGGCCAGGATGGCTCCCCATGCGGCCAGGATGGCGCCCCCTTCCCAGATGGCGCCCTATGCGGCCGCTTACTTGGCCTACCTGTAGGACCGCCCCTGCACTGTCAGCTGAGCTCACTGTTTACCTGAGCAGTTAGAAAACAGCTTAAGTAGAGAAATTAGGTACCACTAAAACAAGCGGAGGAGGTATTTTGCGACACCATAAAAGAAACAGATCCGAAAATGTCCAGTGACCAAAAGGAAGGAGGAAGTCCTGATGGCTCTGTCATAGAGCAGTGTTTCCCAACCTTTTTTGAGCCGCGGCACATTTTTTACATTTACCAAATCCTGGGGCACACCACCAACCAAAATGACACAAAATGACACTCTAACAGAGTCATACTGTACATATAGTTAATATGTTTTTAAATGTATTTATATCAGGGTTTCCCAACCTTTTTTGAGCCACAGCACACTTTTTACATTAACAAAATCCTGGGGCACACCACTAATCATAATACAAATGACACAAAATGACACTCTAACACAGTCATACATATAGTTAATCTGTTTTTAAATGTATTTATACACTCATTGTGAAACCTGGGCCTGTTTCGACGAACGCAACATAGATATCCTGGCGGGAATGGCAGAAAGACACAAACTTCCCACACAGACCTCCCATAACTAAGAGAAAATACTATAAGAGGTTGGTGGGCATTGACCTTGGGTTTTGGAGTTGTAGTTCACCTATATCCAGAGAGCACTGTGGACTGAAACGATGTTGGATCAGGACCAAAGTTGGCCTGAATACTCAATATGCCCAAATGTGAACACATATGGCGTTTGGGGCAAATAGACCTTGAAATTTGGGAGTTACCATTTCTGGGATTTATAGTTAACACACAATCAAAGAGCATCCTGAACTCTTGCAACAATGGAATTGAACCAAACTTGGCACATTGAACTCTCATTACCAACAGAAAGTACTGAAAGGGTTTGCTTGGGAATTGACCTTGAGTTTGGAAGTTGTAGTTCACCTACACCCAGAGAGCACTGTGGACTCAAACAATGTTATGTTATGTTGTTGTTTGTTTTCTATCCAGAATCACAATATTGGAAGGAGGCTCACCACTTTAAGGTCCCTAAAACAGGCAGGGGAAAATTTCGGCCCTCTGGGTGCTTTGGACTCCAACTCCCACCATTCCTAACAGCTTGAGGTCCTTTCTTGCTTACGTGGCTGAGGTGGGGGGGGGGGAGGAAAAGGGCCGGAGGCTGCTAGGAATGGTGGGAGTTGGAGTCCAAAACACCTGGAAGGTCCAAGTTGGCCCATGCCAGCTTTCGACAGATACCTCTTCCTCCCCCTTCGTGCCCTTTCTTCCCCCTCCTGCCCAACACTTACTTTTTCTTCCCTCTTGGGCTCCCTTTTTCCCAGCCTCGTTCTGCTCGCTTTGCCTCGCTTTGCTCACGCTGCCGCTTCTGCCACCATTTTGATCCGAGGACGCATCGTGAGCGTGTTCAGGAGGGGAGGGGGAGGGAGGAAGACGTAGGGCATGTCTGCGCAATAAGTGCCCGCACGGGTCACGTCTTTCTCCTTCCCCCTCCCCTCCTGAGCAAAGCGACACAGCAGCATGAGCAAAGCGAGGCAATGAGCAAAGCAAGTATTCATGCCAAGTTTGGTCCTGATCCAACATTGTTTGAGTCCACAGTGCTCTCTGGATGTAGGTGAACTACAACTCCAAAACCCAAGGTCAATGCCCACCAAACTATAGTATTTTCTCTTGGTTATGGGAGGGAAGTTTGTGTCTTTCTGCCATTCCTGCCAGGATTTCTATGTTGTGTTCATCAAAACAGGCCCAAGTTTCACCCTGAGTGTATAAATACATTAAAAAACATATTAACTCTATGCATTACTGTGTTAGAGTGTCATTTTGGTTGGTGGTGTACCCCAGGATTTTGTAAATGTAAAAAATGTGCTGCGGCTCAAAAAAGGTTGAAAAACACTGTATAATAATAATAATAATAATAATAATAATTATTATTATTATTATTATTGGAAATGGTAGTGCTTCTGCATGGAGAAGGTGATGAAATGCCGGGCTTTTGCACAGCTGGTTAATCCCCAGCAGCAATAGATCTTACCAATCAAAAGGCTGGCAGTTCGAAACCCGGGTCGAGGTGAACACCCGACCTTCAGCCCAGCTCACTGTCCACCTAAGAAGTGCGAAAATAGCTGTGAGCTGTGAGCAGAGAAATTGGGCACCGCTTAAGTGGGATGGTATTTTACAGCACCATAAAAGAAAATACCAGAAAATGCTGACAATCAAAGGTAGGCCCGGATTAACACTTTTTTGCACCCTAGGCCACACTTTGGAATTACGCCCCCTTTCAGCCAACCTCCCGCCACCTCCAAGGTCCCCATTCCCACCGGCTGGAAAGGTCCGCTGTGCTCTGAAGGTCTCCTCGGGAGTCGGGAGGCTTGGGGAGAGCGCAGCAGGTGCAAACTCGCTCCAAAGGCACACACGAGAGAGAGAGAGAGAGAGCATGCACATGGGAGAGAGCATGTGTGTGTGAGAGAGAGAGCGAGAGAGCGAGAGCATGCGAGTGCGAGAGAGAGCGAGAGAGAGGGTGAGAGAGAGTGTGAGAGAGCATGCGTGTGCGAGAGAGGGAGCGAGAAAGAGAGAGGGAGAGCAAGAGAAAAAGAGCGCGCAAAGAGAACGCACGCGAGAGAGCGAGAGCAAGAGAGAGAGAGTGCAAGAGAGAGAGAGAGAGAGAGCGCGAGAGAGAGCATGCACATGGGAGAGAGAGAGTGTGTGCGAGAGAGAGAGGGGGGAGCGAGAGAGAAAGAGCGAGAGAGAGAGCGTGCGTCTGCAAGAGAGGAGAGAGCGCGAGAGAGAGAGTGAGAGAGAGCATGCGCGTGCGAGAGAGAGAGTGAGAGAGAGCATGCGTGTGCGAGAGCAAGAGAGAGAGTGAGAGAGAGCGCGTGAGAGAGAGTACCTGTGCGAGAGGGCAAGAGCGAGAGAGCGAGAGAGAGCATGCGCGCAAGAGAGAGCGCGAGAACGAGAGAGAGCAAGAGAGAGCATGCACGTGCGAGAGTGAGTGTGTGAGAGAGAGAGACAGAACGAGAGAGAGAGCATGAGAGAGAGCATGCGCGTGAGAGAGAGAGCAAGCATGCGCATGCGCGTGAGAGAGAGCATGAGAGAGCGTGAGAGAGAGCACGTGCAAGAGAGAGAAAGAGAGCGAGAGACAGAGAGAGCACACGAGAGAGAGAGAGAGCATGCGCGCAAGAGAGAGCGACGCGAGAGAGAGCGAGAGAGCATGCACGTGCGAGAGGGAGTGCGAGAGACAGAGCGAGAGAGCATGAGAGAGAGCATGCGCGTGAGAGAGAGAGCAAGCATGCGCATGCGCGTGAGAGAGAGCATGAGAGAGCGTGAGAGAGAGCACGTGCAAGAGAGAGAAAGAGAGCGAGAGACAGAGAGAGCACACGAGAGAGAGAGAGAGAGCATGCGCGCAAGAGAGAGCGCGAGAACGAGAGAGAGCGAGAGAGAGCATGCACGTGCGAGAGTGAGTGCGAGAGAGAGAGACAGAGCGAGAGAGCATGAGAGAGAGCATGCGCGTGAGAGAGAGAGCAAGCATGCGCATGCGCGTGAGAGAGAGCATGAGAGAGCGTGAGAGAGAGCACGTGCAAGAGAGAGAAAGAGCGAGAGAGAGAGAGAGCACACGAGAGAGAGAGAGAGAGAGAGAGAGAGAGATGGGGGACGGAGCAGAGACTTTGCTGGGAGAACGAGCAAGGAGGGGCATGAGAAAGGGGGAAAGAGGGGCGCATACCAGTATTTTTTTATCTACGCCCCCCTCCCCAGCTTGCGCCCCTAGGCCATGGCCTCGTTGGCCTTATGGGTAATCCGGGCATGATCAAAGGAAGGATATATGGTCGGATATTTCACTTTTCCCTGAGCATAAGACCCAAATAGCTTCCAGTGCATCACAGAAATGTTCTTTCCTGAGTGCTGCATGCGTCTCCAGGCTTGGTTCCCCCCCCCAACTGTCAACAAACAGGTTCTCCCCTGGAACCCTCCTTCCGCCTTCCCTCATTGGTCCTTTGCAAGGGCCGAGCCTTCCGACGGATGTCCTGGGTGGAATCAACAGGCTGCTTGGAATTGTCTCCTTGATCCTTTCGCCCAAAGGAAAGAACGGCAGCCAGCCTTTGCTTCCTGGATCTGGGGGAGGCAACCCTTCGAGATAGGGCTGGCCCTCGCAAGGTGTCCCTTGACTATATATAGATTCGCCATCCTATTGGCAGATCCCAAACGGACAGCATTAAGGGGTAGACAGATTGCGGTTGGTTGGGGAGCAACGGGGTCGCCCGAAAAGCCACCGAAGTTACCAACTGATACGTCCACAATTGAGTCTGACTTCTATCAAATTAATTCATTAATTCATTAGAAACCATGAATGTCGAGAAAAGCGTCGACACGATGAAGTCCGCACTGAAGAAAGAGGTGAGGTTGGAGACCCCATTGGGATAACACAGAACCTTCTGAATTTCCTGTTGTTTTCTATGCTCTGCCCACCGGCTTTCTCCCTTGTCCAGCACTGAGAAGGACTACTTTCCCCCTTCTCCAGCTCTGAAAAGGCCTACTTTCACACTTCTCCAACTATTGAAATCATACTTCCTCCTTTCTCCAGCCTTTGAAGGCCTACCGTCTGCTTTCTCCAGATGTTGAAGCCTCCTTTCACCCTTCTCCAGATGTTGAAGGCCTACTTTCACCCTTCTCCAGATGTTGAAGACCTACTTTCACTCATCTCCAGTTGCCGAAGGCCTACTGTCTCCTTTCTCCAACTGTTGAAAGCCTACTTTCACCCTCCTCCCACTGTTGAAGGCCTACTTTATCCCTTCTCCAGATGTTGAAGGCCTACTTTCACCCTTTTTCAGCTGTTGAAGGCCTACTGTCTCCTTTCTCCAACTGTTGAAAGCCTACTTTCACCCTCCTCCCACTGTTGAAGGCCTACTTTATCCCTTCTCCAGATGTTGAAGGCCTACTTTCACCCTTTTTCAGCTGTTGAAGGCCTACTTTCACCCTTCTTCAGCTGTTGAAGGCCTACTGTCTCCTTTCTCCAACTGTTGAAAGCCTACTTTCACCCCTTCTCCAGATGTTGAAGGCCTCCTTTCACCCTTCTCCAGATGTTGAAGGCCTCCTTTCAACCTTCACCAGATGTTGAAGGCCTACTTTCACCCTTCTTCAGCTGTTGAAGGCCTACTGTCTCCTTTCTCCAACTGTCGAAAGCCTACTTTCACCCTCCTCCCACTGTTGAAGGCCTACTTTATCCTTTCTCCAGATGTTGAAGGCCTACTTTCACCCTTCTTCAGCTGGTGAAGGCCTACTGTCTCCCTTTCTCCAGACGTTGAGGCATCATTTCACCCCTTCTCCAGATGTTGAAGGCCTTCAACCTTCACCAGATGTTGAAGGCCTACTTTCACCCTTCTTCAGCTGTTGAAGGCCTACTGTCTCCTTTCTCCAACTGTTGAAGGCCTCCTTCACCCTTCTCCAGATGTTGAAGGCCTCCTTTCAACCTTCCCCAGATGTTGAAGGCCTACTTTCACCCTTCTTCACATGCTGAAGGCCTACTGTCTCCTTTCTCCAGACGTTGAGGCATCATTTCACCCCTTCTCCAGATGTTGAAGGCCTCCTTTCACCCTTCTCCAGATGTTGAAGGCCTACTTTCACCCTTCTTCAGCTGCTAAAGGCCTACCTGCAGGGGTGGGCACCCGGCCCTCAGGTGTTTTGGACTTCAATTCCCAGAAATCCTAGCCAGTTTACCAGCTGTTAGGATTTCTGGGAGTTGAAGTCCAAAAACACCCGGAGGGCCGGTAATTGCCCACCCTGGCCTATTGTCTCCTTTCTCCAGATGTTGAAGGCCTCCTTTCACCCTTCTCCAGATGTTGAAGGCCTCCTTTCACCCTTCTCCAGATGTTGAAGGCATGCTTTCTCCAGATGTTGAAGGCCTCCTTTCACCCTTCTCCAGATGTTGAAGGCCTCCTTTCAACCTTCACCAGATGTTGAAGGCCTACTTTCACCCTTCTTCAGCTGTTGAAGGCCTACTGTCTCCTTTCTCCAACTGTTGAAAGCCTACTTTCACCCTCCTCCCACTGTTGAAGGCCTACTTTATCCTTTCTCCAGATGTTGAAGGCCTACTTTCACCCTTCTTCAGCTGTTGAAGGCCTACTGTCTCCTTTCTCCAGACGTTGAGGCATCATTTCACCCCTTCTCCAGATGTTGAAGGCCTCCTTTCAACCTTCACCAGATGTTGAAGGCCTACTTTCACCCTTCTTCAGCTGTTGAAGGCCTACTGTCTCCTTTCTCCAACTGTTGAAGGCCTCCTTTCACCCTTCTCCAGATGTTGAAGGCCTCCTTTCAACCTTCACCAGATGTTGAAGGCCTACTTTCACCCTTCTTCAAATGCTGAAGGCCTACTGTCTCCTTTCTCCAGACGTTGAGGCATCATTTCACCCCTTCTCCAGATGTTGAAGGCCTCCTTTCACCCTTCAGCTGTTGAAGGCCTACTGTCTCCCTTCTTCAGCTGCTAAGGCCTACTGCAGGGGTGGGCAACACGCCTCCAGGTGTTTTGGACTTCAATTCCCAGAAATCCTAGCCAGTTTACCGCTGTTAGGATTTCTGGGAGTTGAAGTCCAAAACACCTGGAGGGCCGGTAATTGCCCACCCCTGGCCTATTGTCTCCTTTCTCCAGATGTTGAAGGCCTCCTTTCACCCTTCTCCAGATGTTGAAGGCCTCCTTTCACCCTTCTCCAGATGTTGAAGGCATGCTTTCTCCAGATGTTGTAGGCCTCCTTTCACCCTTCTCCAGATGTTGAAGGCCTTTCACCCTTCTCCAGCTGCTGAAGGCCTACTGTCTGCTTTCTCCAGGTGTTGAAGCCTCCTTTCACCCTTCTCCAGATGTTGAAGGCATGCTTTCTCCAGATGTTGTAGGCCTCCTTTCACCCTTCTCCAGATGTTGAAGGCCTTTCACCCTTCTCCAGCTGCTGAAGGCCTACTGTCTGCTTTCTCCAGGTGTTGAAGCCTCCTTTCACCCTTCTCCAGATGTTGTAGGCCTACTTTCACTCTTCTCCAGCTGCCGAAGGCCTGCTTTCTCCAACTGTTGAAAGCCTACTTCAGTGGTTCTCAACCTTCGTAATGCTGTGACCCCTTAATACAGTTCCTCATGTTGTAGTGACCCCCAATCGTATTATTTCATTGCTACTTCACAACTGTGATTTTGCTATTGTTATGAAGCATAATGTAAATATCTGATATGCAGGATGCATTTTCATTCACTGGACCAAATTTGGTACATATACCCAATACGCCCAAAGGGACGGCGAGATTGATGTTGTCATTTGGGAGTTGTAGTTGCTGGGATTTATAGTTCACCTACAATCAAAGAGCATTCTGACCCCCCCCCTCCCCAATGTTGGAATTGAACCAAACTTGGGATACAAAATTCCCATGACCAACAGAAAATACTGGAAGGGTTTGGTGGGCACTGACGTTAAGTTTTGGAGTTGTAGTTCACCTACATCCCGAGAGCACTGTCAACTCAAAACAATGATGGATTTGGACCAAACTTGGCATGAATATCAATATGCCCAAATGTGAACGCTGGTGGAGTTTGGGGAAAATAGACTTGACATTTGGAAGTTGTAGTTGCTGGGATGTATAGTTCACCTACAATCAAATAGCCTTCTGAACTCCACCAAAGATAGAATTGGGCCAAACTTCCTTAACACACACACCCCATGATCAACAGAAAATGCTGTGTTTTCAGATGGTCTTTGGCGACCCCTCTGACAGTCCCTCGTGACCCCTCCAGGGGTCCCAACCCCCAGGTTGAGAAACACTGGCCTACTTTCACCCTGCTCCAGCTGTTGAAGGCCTACTTTATCCTTTCTCCAGGTGTTGAAGACATACTTTCACCCTTCTCCAGATGCTGAAGGCCTACTTTCACCCTTCTTCAAATGCTGAAGGCCTACTGTCTCCTTTCTTCAGCTGCTGAAGGCCTCCTTTCACCCTTCTTCAGCTGTTGAAGGCATGCTTTCTCCAGATGTTGTAGGCCTCCTTTCACCCTTCTCTAGCTGCTGAAGGCCTACTGTCTGCTTTCTCCAGGTGTTGAAGCCTCCTTTCACCCTTATCCAGATGTTGAAGGCCTCCTTTCACCCTTCTCCAGATGTTGAAAGCATGCTTTCTCCAGATGTTGTAGGACTACTTTCACTCTTCTCCAGCTGCCGAAGGCCTGCTTTCTCAAACTGTTGAAAGCCTACTTTCACCCTGCTCCAGCTGTTGAAGGCCTACTTTATCCTTTCTCCAGGTGTTGAAGACATACTTTCACCCTTTTCCAGATGTTGAAGGCCTATTTTCACTCTTCTCCAGCTGCTGAAGGCCTACTGTCTGCTTCCTCCAGATGTTGAAGCCTCCTTTCACCCTTCTTGAGCTGTTGATGGCAAGCTTTTTCCAGATGTTGTAGGCCTCCTTTCACCCTTCTCCAGATGTTGAAGACCTTTCACCCTTCTCCAGCTGCTGAAGGCCCACTGTCTGCTTTCTCCAGATGTTGAAGCCTCCTCTCACCCTTCTTCAGCTGTTGATGGCAAGCTTTTTCCAGATGTTGTAGGCCTCCTTTCACCCTTCTCCAGATGTTGAAGGCCTTTTGCCCTTCTCCAGCTGCTGAAGGCCTACTGTCTGCTTTCTCCAGTTGTTGAAGCCTCATTTCACCCTTCTCCAGATGTTGAAGCCTCATTTCACCCTTCTCCAGATGTTGAAGGCCTTTCACCCTTCTCCAGCTGCTGGCCTACTGTCTGCTTTCTCCAGATGTTGAAGTCTGCTTTCACCCTTCTTCAGCTGTTGAAGGCATGCTTTTTCCAGATGTTGTAGGCTTCCTTTCACCCTTCTCCAGATGTAGAAGGCCCACTTTCGCCCTTCTCCAGATGTTGAATGCCTACTGTCTGCTTTCTCCAGGTGTTGAAGCCTCCTTTCCCCCTTCTCCAGATGTTGAAGGCTCCTTTTACTCTTCTCAAGATGTTGAAGGCCTCCTTTCACCCTTTTCCAGATGTTGAAGGCCTCATTTCACCCTTCTCCAGATGTTGAGAAGGGTGAAAGGAGGAAGGGGTGAAGGCCTCTCACCCTTTTCCAGATGTTGAAGGCCTCCTTTCACCCTTCTCCAGATGTTGAAGGCCTACTTTCACCCTTCTCTAGACGTTGAAGGCCTACTTTCACCCTTTTCCAGATGTTGAAGGCCTCATTTCACCCTTTTCTAGATGTTGAAGGCCTCATTTCACCCTTCTCTAGATGTTGAAGGCCTACTTTCACCCTTCTTCAGCTGCTGAAGGCCTACTGTCTCCTTTCTCCAGATGTTGAAGCCTCCTTTCACCCTTCTCCAGCTGTTGAAGGCCTCCTTTCACCCTTCTCCAGATGTTGAAGGCACGCTTTCTCCATCGGTTGAAGGCCTACTTTCACTTTTCTCCATCTGCTGGAGGCCCACTTTCACCCCTCTCTAGCTGTTGATAGATAGAGATGGGTTGACCCTTGGGGTCCCTCCCAACGCTAGGATGTTATGCCAGACACCATACTTCTGCTGCTTCCTCCCATAGAAGCTGACAAGAGCTCTTCTACTCGCCACATCTGCTGCTTCTCTTGGAAGCTTTCAGACTGGATATTGCCTCTGGATGGTCCACAACTCAGCAGCGGTAAGCTTTTAACTTAACATACAGTTGTCTCCCCCACCCTACTGATGCTCTCCGGATGCATCTGACTACGACTGCTATCATCCTCAGCCAACAAGGATGTGGGTTAAGCGTGTGATGGGAAAGGTGTTCCCCTTCTGGCCCTTCGACTCATGCACGCTTCTCTTGTAGGTTCTGCTTGACTTTCTCAACTCGACGTTTGAGGAGCAACCGATGACGCCGAAATACAGGCAGAGGATATTGAAGATATCCATCATGATCTACCCAGTCGGAGGCATCCTTGGAGCCCTTTTGATTGGATACCTGGTGGATACGTGGGGCAGGTGAAGGACCTACATCTAGGGAACGAAGGGGAAACATGGTCAGAGACCCTCCATGTTTGGTGTGATGTCCCCTTGGCCCCAAGGAAAGAGCAAGCCATGGGTTGGACCAGGCCTAGATTAACACTTTGTGGCGCCCTAGGCCAAAGTTTGGAATTACGCCCCCTTTAAGCCAACCTCCCGCCACCTCCAAGGTCCCCATGCATTCCCACCGGCTGAAAGCTCCGCTGTGCTCTGAAAGGTCCTCGAGTGGGGGCTGGGAGAGCGCAGCGGGTGCAAACTTGCTCCAAAGGCGTGCATGAGAGAAAGAGAGAGCGTGCACGTGAGAGAGAGAAAGCGAGAGAGCAAGAGAGAGCGCGCGAGAGAGAGCGAGAGCGAGTGCGAGAGAGAGAGTGCGAGAGAGCATGCGCATGCGAGAGAGAGAGCGAGAGAGAGAGAGAGTGAGAGAGAGAGAGAGAGAGAGAGAGCGAGAGAGAGAGAGCGTGCGGGTGAGAGAGAGAGCGGGCGAGAGAGAGCGAGCAAGAGAGAGAGAGTGAGGGAGAGCGTGCGCGTGAGAGAAAGAGAGAGAGAGCGAGAGAAAGAGTGCGAGAGAGCATGCGTGTGCGAGAAAGAGCGTGCGAGAGAGAGAGCGCGCAAGAGAGAGCGAGAGAGAGCGAGAGAGAGAGTGAGAGAGAGAGTGTGTGTGTGTGAGAGAGAGAGCACAAGAGAGCGAGAGCGAGAGAGAGAGAGTGTGTGTGTGTGAGAGCGAGCGAGCGGAGAGAGAGTGTGTGTGAGAGAGAGCGAGAGCACGAAAGAGAGATAACGAGAGAGAGTGTGTGTGAGAGAGAGAGAGCAGAGAGAGAGAGTGTGTGAGAGAGAGCGAGAGCGCGAGAGAGAGAGAGAGAGAGTGTGTGAGAGAGAGAGCGGAGAGAGAGTGTGTGTGAGAGAGAACGAGAGCACGAAAGAGAGATAACGAGAGAGTGTGTGTGTGTGTGAGAGAGAGAGCGGACAGAGAGAGTGTGTGTGTGTGAGAGAGAGAGTGTGTGTGAGAGAGAGAGAGCGGAGAGAGAGTGTGTGAGAGAGAGCGAGAGCACGAAAGAGAGAGAGAGTGTGTGTGTGTGAGAGAGAGAGCGGAGAGAGAGTGTGTGTGAGAGAGAGCAAAAGCACGAAAGAGAGATAACGAGAGAGAGTGTGTGTGAGAGAGAGAGAGAGCGGAGAGAGAGTGTGTGAGAGAGAGAGAGCACGAAAGAGAGAGCGCGAGAGAGAGTGTGTGTGTGAGAGAGAGCGCAAGAGAGCGAGAGAGAGGGAGACAGAGAGAGAGAGTGTGAGACAGAGAGAGAGCGGAGAGAGAGAGTGTGTGTGAGAGAGAGAGAGCACGAAAGAGAGATAGCGAGAGAGAGTGTGTGTGTGTGTGAGAGAGAGAGAGAGAGCGGAGAGAGAGTGTGAGAGAGAGCGAGAGCGCGAAAGAGAGAGAGCAAGAGAGTGTGTGTGTGAGAGAGAGAGCGGAGAGAGAGTGTGTGAGAGAGAGCGAGAGCACGAAAGAGAGAGAGAGTGTGTGTGTGTGAGAGAGAGAGCGGAGAGAGTGTGTGTGAGAGAGAGCAAAGCACGAAAGAGAGATACCGAGAGAGAGTGTGTGTGAGAGAGAGAGAGAGCGGAGAGAGAGTGTGTGAGAGAGAGAGAGCACGAAAGAGAGAGCGCGAGAGAGAGTGTGTGTGAGAGAGAGCGCAAGAGAGCGAGAGAGAGGGAGACAGAGAGAGAGAGTGTGAGACAGAGAGAGAGCGGAGAGAGAGAGTGTGTGTGAGAGAGAGAGAGCACGAAAGAGAGATAGCGAGAGAGAGTGTGTGTGTGTGTGAGAGAGAGAGAGAGAGCGGAGAGAGAGTGTGAGAGAGAGCGAGAGCGCGAAAGAGAGAGAGCAAGAGAGTGTGTGTGTGAGAGAGAGCGCGAGAGAGCGCGAGAGAGAGCGAGAGAGAGAGAGTGTGTGTGTGTGAGAGAGCATGTGCGAGAGAGACCGTGCGCACGCGCGAGAGAGACGGAGGGGACGGAGCAGAGACTTTGCCAGGAGAAGGAGCGAGGAGGGGCATGAGAAAGGGGGAAAGAGGGGCGCAGGCCAGTTTTGAGTTTTTTTGGTCCGTGATCTGCGCCCCCCTCCCCCTGGCTTGCGCCCCTAAGCCATGGTCTCGTTGGCCTTATGGGTAATCCGGGCATGGGTTGGACAATATTTCTTATTGATCGTCTGATAGTTTATTTTGTATCATATGAGAAACAAATAAGATGAAAGTGGAATAATAATAACTAGCTGTACCCGGCACGCGTTGCTGTGCCCTATTTAGGAGATGCGAGAAAGTCTGAGTATGTAAGGGTTGGAAATGGTGTTACTTACAGTCTTGGTGGGGTCATGGCTGTGTCGTTGTGGGTTGTTCTGGTGGGTGGGATGTTGAAGTCCTGGGGAGTTGGTGGTGTGTGTGTTTAGTTTGTTATTGTGAGTGTGCAGTGGTATTGTGGTGTGGATGTACGGTGTGTATGTGGGGTGTGTTAGTTGGTTGTACTGTGCAGGTTTCTGTTTAGCAGTGGTATGTATGCATTTTATTTTTATTTTATTTTATTTGTTCCATCTTGTATTCCGCCCCTCCCTGCAGGCTCGGGGCGGATAACATCATAAAATTCGGCAGGCATGTAACATCCATGTCGCCATACAATAAAATGCAGCATAAAACATACAATAAAACAAAATACAATAGATCCCGAGATTAAAATTATGTGCATGCCATGGCATTCCTGAACCAGGGTGCTGATTAGGAAGATGAGTACATTCGCTTACTCGCCTAGCCGAAGGCCAGTCTGAACAGGGCGGTCTTACAAGCCCTGCGGAACGGGATGAGCTCCGTGGCAGCTCGGACGTCGTCCGGGAGAGAGTTCCAGAGTACCGGAGCCGCCACAGAGAAAGCCTTTGCCTGGTAGCAGACAGGTGACAGGCGCGGACCGATGGAATCAGGAGCAAATTCGACTCCTCAGAACGTAGTGATCTCGGGGAATGTATGGGGCAAGGCGGTCCTCAGGGTACGCAGGCCCTAGGCCGTGTAGAGCCTTAAAGGTTAACACCAACACCTTGAAGGCAATTCGGTACTCAATAGGCAGCCAGTGCAGCTGCCGAAGGATGGCGTGATGTGCTCCTTACCGACGTTCCCGCAGCAAGCGAGCAGCGGCATTCTGCACTAGCTTGAGTTTCCGAACTGTCGCCAAGGGAAGGCCAACGTAGAGGGCGTTACAGTAGTCTAATCTCGAGATGACCGTCGCTTGATCACCGTGGCCAGGTCGTCCCCCTGGAAAGGTAGGGTGCCAGTCGCCAGCCTGTCGAGGTGGAAAAATGACGCCCTGCTGGCCGCGGAGACCTGGGTCTCCATGGTCAGCAGGGGTCCAGGTGGACACCTAGGCTCTTAACAACAGGCGACGGGCTGCCGTCGCCGTCCAGGGTAGGCAACCGGCACTCATCCCGCCCAGGTCGACCAGGCCACAAGATCTCCGTCTTCGACGGGTTCACCTTCAGCCGGCTAGCCCGCAGCCAACCAGTCACGGCCTCTAGGCACTGATGGAAACAATCGGGTACGGTGTCCGCCTGCCGTCCATTCTCAGCAGAAGCTGGGTGTCATCAGCGTACTGATAACACTCCAGACCAAAGTCGGGCCAGCTGGGCCAGGGGCGCATGTACACGTTAAATAATAAGGGGGAGAGGATGGCCCCTGGGGACCCCACAGTCAAGTGGGAATCTCCCAGAGACCTCCCTCGCCCCTCCACACGTTGTCCCCGGTCCCGGAGGAAGGAGGCCACCCATTTAAGGGCGGTCCCCGACCCCGGAGCCGGCTAAACGGTGGGTTAACAGTGCGTGATCTACAGTGTCGAAAGCTGCCGTCCAGATCTAACAAGACGAGCAGTGCCGATCCACCCTGGTCCAGCTGGCGGCGGTTGGTCTGTAATGGCGACAAGCACGGTCTCCGTCCCGTGCCCAATACGGAAGCCGGACTGGAAGGGATCAAGTCCAGCTGTGTCTTCCAAGAACTGCTGCAGCTGATCCGCTGCTGCCCTCTCAATCATCTTGTGTGTGTTGTGTGTCTGTTGTGTTGTGGGTGTGGTGTTTGTTAAGTGAGTGTCTTTTGTTGTGGGTGTCTTTTGTCCTGTGAGTGGTATGTATGTGCTCTGTGCACATAGTTGTGTATCTTCTGCATATTGGCGTGTGGTATTTTGTGCTGGCTTGGTCTTTTGGATTGTGTTTCTTGAGTGTGGTTGTGAGAGTTGTAGTGTCTGGAGGAGTGTGTGGTGTTTTTTGTTGATTTTGTTGTTGTGAATGTGTGGCTGGTTGTACCGTGGTCAGTGGTTTGTGGTGATTACCAGTGCTTAGTTTTCGTGGTTTGGCCAGTGTGGGCGAGGCTGAAGGAGCCTGTCCTTTTGGCACTGCGTGTCCTCGGCAGTCCGACTGGTTGTGGTGTGTGGGATGCTGTCCTGAGGTGATTTGTTTTGGCGGCAGTTATTTTGGAGAAATTGTCGCGCGCAGAGGGCGGGGCCAGGCCGGGGGAAGGGGGTGGAGTGGTTGTGGGGATGGCAGGTGGCGGGGCCAGCCCGGGGGAAGAGGGTGGAGTGGTTGTGGGGATGGTAGGGGGCGTGGCCTCCGCTGGAAAGCGGCGCCGGCACTTTGTGTGGGCCGATGTCGCCCAATGGGATTCGCTGGCGGCCACGGAGGATGCTGGGAAATGTAGTTTTTTTCATCGTTGTTTTGGGGGCCTTCTAGGTTGGGGGGGGGAGTTTCTTTGCTAAAAACCTTCCTTGCCTGAGGCCTATTTTTGTTGCCAAGTTTGGTGTCTCTGCCTTGGAAGGTTTCTCTGCCTATGGCAGTCTTTCGATGATGGGTCCTCCTTTATATATATAGATAATCTCAGCCTGGTGTTCTTTTCGCTAAATGAGGGTAGCTTGTCCAAGGTCTATCCTAAGACTGCAGCTCCCTTCACGTGCATTTCTCTCCTTTGAGACTCTCTTCTTTCTGCTCAGGCTGCAAACTGAACACTTCTCTCCTCACTCACAGAAAGGGTGCCGGGTGGAGTAAATGTCTAACTCTGGCTGCACTGCGGCCTGCAAGATCGCTCTGAACAGAGGCTCTGTAGGTCCGGCCCAATATCTTCTATCTATATCTATATATATAAAAAGAGAAGGTCCGTGCAATGTCGCATATAGGCAGCCAAACTATACACCCCATAACCACTAACACCCCCCCCCCAACACATTCCACCATACCCCGAGGTACCTACAGGGCACAAAAATCCGCCCTAGATACCTCGGAAGACCCCTAAACACGACCCCCCAAAATGGCCATTGACACTAAGCATAGCGGCGCTTGGTGAATGCCAGCGGCCTCCTTCCCCCGCGAGGGGAGGGGGAAAAGCCTCATTAACACACAATCAGACTACCCCACAACCCCAACCCCTCGCCCTCAGCACTCGCACACTGAGGGCACTCGCTCACCAATTCCTCCGCCATCCTGCCGCCTCCTCGGCCTCCTTCGCTACCTCACCGCCGCTTCTCGCCCGATCCTGGCGGCAACGGAGCCGGTAAGGAGGAGGAGGACAAGGCGGAGGAGGAAGAAAGAGCAGCAGGGTGGGGTGGGGTGGGAAGGATCGCAACCTTTCCTCCTCCTCCGCATCCCTTTGCCTCCATCGCTGGGGGACCCGCAGCCGCTCTCCGCCGCTTCGGTCGCTTCTGGGGCTCTCCGGGGAAGCAACACTGAAAATACCCCAAAAACTACAAAAAACATGGCGGCCGAACCGCTTCCGGTCCGCCGAAAAAGGCCCGACGGAAGTCAATCCGTCAGGAAAAGGGTCTGGCCGGAAACTGATGCCCAAAGAATGCAGACCGGAGGTCCCTCCCCCTCCTCGCAGGAAAGATGGCGGCCGCCACGGAGCAGCGGCTACCACACGGAGAGCTCCTGGGTACTCCGAGAAGCTTCCGCACCCCTGAGCCTGCCCTCCGGAGGACAGAGGGTGAAGAAGGACAAGGCGTGGGGACACTGGCCTCGCCGCTACTGCCCTCCGGATGACAGAGGGTGAAGAGAAAAGGACCGGGGTCGCTGCTGCCGCCTTGCAGCTGCCCTTCGGCACCGCCAAAGACACCCAAAACAAAATACACTCACTTAACTACCACCAAACCACACAATTCGCGATGCCTACCTCTACAGGCCCACTACACAACTCACACACAACTCACACAACTCCACAAGACTTCAACATCCCACCCACCAGAACAAACCACAACGACACAGCCATGACCCCACCAACACCACATCACATCACTTCCAACCCTTACATACTCAGATTTTCTTGCATCTCCTAAATAGGGCACAGCAACGCGTGCCGGGTACAGCTAGTACATATAATAAAAGTGAAAAATGTGTATGTGTGTATGTTGCAGAGGTGTCCACTTACACAGACAAACCTCCAGCCTCCTCAAACAGGCCATAGTTCAAAGTGCAAAGAAGCCTACAAAGGTAGTCCCTCAACTGACATTGCAGGTTAAAGTGAGTGCCATGCACATGTAGCCCAAACACTGCCAATGCTCCTCTCAGTCCATGGCCATCTCCAAGTCTCCACTGTTATCTTTTTAACTGTCTTTTTTATATATATATAGAAAAAAAGCCTTGATGATCGCAAACTACGTGAACATCTTTGCCGCCTTCTTCGTGGTTTTATCCAGATTAATGAGACAATTGAAATTTGCTATCTTTGCCCGTTTCGTTTTTGGGACCAGCGCAGGTAAGGAAGAGCACTGCATTTGGGAATGTCACGAGTACATATTTATTCCCTCTTTAGCTATTGAAAGGGTAGACGCCACTTTTCTTTTGGCCATATTTCACCAAATCTTAGTAGTTTATACTTCCTTCTTTGCTTCCACTCTGGGCAGGCCCGGATTAAGACCTTTTTGCACCCTAGGCCAGGGCTGTTCTCTATAGATTATTTTTTATAAAATAAGTGATTTACACAATATTGCATCAATTCTTTATTAGCTCTCATAGCGTGTTTACAGTATTGTTAGTATTAGAGCCTTACTCTGTGTACAAGAATACAGCATTATACCCAGTCTGCTTGTATTTTTTTCCTGTGTGCACCCAGATTGCATGTTGCCAATTTCTATTTTGGGTTCTTGTTCTACTAGGCATCATGTTCTGCGTTGTTGCGTTGTATATTGTCGAAATCTCCCCGCCGCACCGGAGAGGGGGCCTCTACATGATATCCTTCCTGTCCCTTACGTTTGGCACCTTTCTAGGTCAGCTGGTCAGCTATACCGGAACCTTGGACATTGTAACAGGTAATGGAGAACATCACCTACCTGACGTACCTCTAGATCTGTTGGAAGTCGACCACTGAGTTGTACTGGGTGACTTAGAGCAGTGTTTTTCAACCGTTTTTGAGCCGCGGCACACTTTTTACATTTACAAAATCCTGGGGCACACCACCAACCAAAATGACACAAAATGACACTCTAACACAGTCATACATATAGTTAATATGTTTTAAAATGTATTTATACACTCAGTGTGAAACCTGGGCCTGTTTCAATGAACACAACATAGATATCCTGGCAGGAACGGCAGAAAGACACACACGCTGTTGTGCTCTCTCTCTCTCTCTCTCTCTCTCTCTCTCTCTCTCTCATATAGATAGATAGATAGATAGATAGATAGATAGATAGATAGACAGATAGATACATAGATAGTAGGGATGGTTTCGAATCCAAAATGGCGATTCTAAAATCAAATGGGGGTTATTAGTAAAAGAAAGACTTACAAAAATTTCCCAAAAATTTCTAAAATGTAACTTAAGTACTAACGAAATTCGTTAGTAATTGTATGCCAGAGCATGCGCATTCCAGATGAGTTTGGCCTACAACTCCCAGAAATCCTAACAGCTGGTAAATTGGCTGGGATTTCTGGGAGTTGTAGGCCAAAACTTGAATAAATCACACTGAATTCTAGATGGGACTCTCCAAATAGGAAGGAGGGAGGGAGGGGGGTATTCTATTCTTGGAAGCAGCAAAAGAAAAGGAGGAGGAGCCCCCCTCGCTCCTCGCTGCCTCTCTCTCACCCCGATCCTGAGGGAGCGAGGGCCCAAGTTTGCCCAGGCTGAGAGGAAAAGGAAGAGGCCTGAGGCTGTGAGGAATGGTGGGAGTTGAAGTCCAAAACACGTACCGGGAGGGCTGAAGCTGGCCCCTGCGATGGGGCATGGCAGAGCAACGGGGAAGAGAAGCATCTGAGAGAGCGCAGGGAGAGAGAGGAGGAGAAGCGCGCGCGTGTGTGTGTATGAAGCTGGCCCCTGCGATGGGACATGGCAGCAGAGCAACGGGGAAGAGAAGGAGGGAGGGGAAGCGTGGAGGACTACACTTTCCAGAATGCATTGCCTACCTAGCAGCAGCATCACTTCCAGTTCCCCATAGAAATGCGGGAAAAAGAAGAAGCTGAATGAAGGCGGAAGGAAATGAGGGGAGAAGACAGGGAGAAGTGAGTACGTAGTACAATAATTAATTAATTAAGAATTAAGAATTTATTACGATCATAACGCAAATTGTTGGCCTCAAGGACCGTAAAAGGAAGTCTACTTCCGGGTTCGCGGCAGTGATCCGTAAAAGCTCAAAAGTCCCATTACATACGAATCTCTTACGAATCCTTTTAATTTCCGTTTCATTTTTCTCATGCCTAATAGATAGATAGATAGATGTAGAAGGCAGCAATAGAGCCACTGCAGGCATTCTTGAATGATGCAACCTGGCTAGACCCTTTCCAGTCCGGCTTCCATTCTGGCCATGGGACAGAGACCGTCCTGGTCTCCATCACAGACCTACTCCGTTGCCATTTGGACCGAGGCGGATCGGCGCTACTCGTGTTATTGGACCTCACGGCAGCGTTTGATACTGTCGATACCAACTTTTGACACACCACCAGGCGGTGGCGGAGGTGAGGGGGACAGCCCTCAACTGGCTGTCCTCCTTCCTCCAAAACCACCTGCAGCGAGTGAAGTGGGGAGGGGTGGTCTCCGAGGGCTCCCCATTACACTGCGGGGTACCTCAGGGGGCCATCCTCTCCCCGCTGTTATTTAACATCTACATGCGACCACTCGCCCAGTTGGTACGGAGTTTCGGGCTGGAATGTCATCAGTACGCTGATGACACCCAGCTCGTTCTGAGGATGGACGCCGGGGCGGACTCTGTACCCGATAATTTCCAACTCTGCCTAGAAGCCGTAACTGGATGGCTGCGAGCCAGTAAGTTGAAGGTGAACCCGGCGAAGATGGAGATCTTGTGGCTAGGCCGACCAGGGGGGGGCTGGGGAATCCAGCTGCTGACGTTTGACGGCGAGGCACTATGCCCGCAGTCCTCAGTAAAGAGCTTGGGGGTCCGG
This sequence comes from Anolis apletophallus, assembly GCA_030556195.1. Lineage (NCBI taxonomy): Eukaryota > Metazoa > Chordata > Lepidosauria > Squamata > Anolidae > Anolis > Anolis apletophallus. The sequence continues at coordinate 4,263,076 of JARBWK010000017.1, read as the reverse complement.
CTAGACCCCCAGCTGTCTATGGAGGCACAAATTGCTTGTACCTGCAAGACAGCCTTCTAGCATCTGCGGCAAGCGAAACGTCTGGCTCCCTATCTTTCCCGCTGCGACCTGGCCACGGTAATCCAAGCCACGGTCATCTCGAGGCTCGACTACTGTAACACGTTGTACATTGGCCTACCTTTGTCGGCAATCTGGAAACTTAAACTGGTGCAGAACGCGGCAGCTCGCCTGCTGCTAGGAGCCCCAAGAACGGCCCATATAACACCACTCCTGCGCGAACTGCACTGGTTGCCCATTGAATTCCGGGTCTCCTTCAAGGTGTTAGTTTTGACTTTCAAGGCCTTATATGGTTTGGGGCCAGTGTACTTGAAGGAGCGGCTTACCCCATACGCGCCCTGAAGATCACTGTGTTCAGAGGGGCTTCACTTACTCGAAGTTCCGGGCATGAAGTTCTGCAGGCTCTCTATCACGTGGCAGAGAGCATTTTCAGTGGCGGCGCCAGTCCTATGGAACTCGCTGCCGCCAGAGACGTGAGCCTTGCGGGACCTGATGGCTTTCCGCAGGTCCTGCAAGACCTGGCTGTTTAGACAGGCGTTTGATATCTGATGGCATGTAGTTGGCACCTGCCACCCTGTCGTGCCACTGCCACTCTGTCTGAACCAGCTATGTCTTACTATGATTTTATGTGACTGTTTTAAGACGTAATTTTATGTGTTTTTAACTTTGTGTGTTTTATATGCTGTATTTATATGCTGTAAACAGCCCTGAGCCTCGGGAAGGGCGGTTTATCAAATCGAAATAAATTATATATATCTATATATATATAAAGAGAGTGGTCATGGTACCCGGCAAATGCACGCCAAAACTACATGTCCCACACACACGAAAATCACAGAGCCACTCATCCATACCCCAAGGTCCCTACATGGCCCACAAAAACACCCCGAAACACCACGCAACACCCCCAAAACCTCCCCCGAACCACAGCATTACAACGCATGCGCAAAAACCCAGAACACACAAAATGCCCTGCTGCCTTATCAACCTCCTTCACCGCCTCCACGCTGCTCCCCGACCCGGTCAGCACGGCCGACGCCATGCCCCCCTCTTCCGCCGCTTCCCAACCGCTCTTGAGGCCGCCGGCGGAGGTAACCACCGGAGGCGGCCACGGAGGCACCGGAGGAGGCAGCGTGCACAACCCGGCACCAGGAGCAGCTCTAAAACGGCTAAGGAGAAGGACACGACCACGGGACTACAATTCTTAGAAGGCTCCGCGTGGCTCATTAGGAAGGAGGGCGGAGACAGGGCAGGAAACAGAGAGAACTGGCCGCGCGGGGCCTTCTGGGAACTGTAGTCCCCTGGCCGAGCCCTCCTCCTACGCCATCTCCAAGCCCCTTCCGGGCCCGGGACACACGGCCGGCGCAATGCCCACCTCCTCCACCACCTCTTCCCATCCTCCCAACTACATCCCACTACCTCCCCCCCACCATGAGAGAGAGACAGAGAGAGACACAAAGCAAGAGGTACAGAGAGTGAAAGACAGAGAGTGAAAGAGAGACAGAGTGATAGAGAGAGAATGATAGAGAAAGAGAGATAGACAAAGAGAGAGAGAGAGAGAGAGAGAAACAGAGAGAGACAGAGAAAGTGATACAGAGAGAGTAATAGAGACAGACAGATAGAAAGACAGAGGGAAAAAGAGAGAGAGAGACATATACATATATACACATGCACACACATATACACATACACACACACACATACATACATACATACATACATACATACACGTGCACATACCCACCAAGGCCATAGCTAACTTCTCACATCTCCTATAGAGGGCCCATATATATATATATATATATATATATATATATATATATATATATATGTGTGTGTGTGTGTGTGTGTGTGTGTGTGTGTGTGTGTGTGTGTGTGTAAATGTAATGTTCATTTTTGGGATTAACCTAACTCAAAAACCACTGGACAAATTGCTGCCAAATTTGGCCACAAAACATACTAATGCTAACCCAAGGAGGGACCATCAGTCAAAAAAATGATTTTGTCATTTGGGAGTTGTTGTTGCTGGGAGTTATAGTTCACCCGCAATCAAAGAGCATTCTGAACTCCACCAATGTTGGAATGGAATCGAACTTCCCACACAGAACTCCCATAACCAAGAGAAAATACTATAAGAGTTTGGTGGGCATTGACCTTGAGTTTTGGAGTTGTAGTTCACCAGTCCCTCCTCTCCTTTCCAAAGGTGCAAACTTTTCTTTTTTCCTCGGAGCAGGGGTTGCGAAGGCGCCTGCTCGGGCTTCCTCCTCCTCCCCGGTGCCCCCTCCTCACCTCTCCTTCCCAACCAGAGTTCACAGATGCGGGGGGCTCCTCCCAGCCCATCTCTGCCAAAGGCAGCCTATCCCACGCGCCCAGGGCCGGCCCCACGCTTTTAAAGGGACACGCGCCTCCAAGCCAGGCCCACAAGCAACACGTCCCCGAGCAGGAACAAAGGCCCCCTGGCAATCTCCAGCCCTCCCCCCCTCTCTCACACATACACAAGCAATAGAAGGGGGGCGTGAGGTAGGGCGGGAGGGAAGGAAGGAGGAGGAGAGCAAAGGCATGCTCTGCGGCGGCGCGTGCTCCTGGCCTACTCCTCTTCTCCCCCCTCCCTCCCCCTCCGTTGTCTGCTCTACTTGCCTGCCTGCTGGGGCCCTTATGCGGGCCGGTCAGAATCGGCCAGCGGGCTGCGAAATGCCCAGGTCTGGTATTGGAAGTTCTAATTTCCCACGGGACACCTGATGATCGCTCACGGCACACTAGTGTGCCGCGGCACACCTGTTGGGAAACACTGACTTAGAGAATTCCTAAAAGATGTTGTCTTGGGTTTTAAAAAATATTATTTTTTTAATTTGCAGCCCTTCCACTTTTGTGGCGGTCTTGAGTGAGCCCCCAACCACAGCAAACGTTGAGAGTTGATTTAAAACAGGGCTGCCCAACTGGTGGCCCGGGGCCCGTATACGGCCCCCCAGCCACTTCCCTACGGCCCCCTAAGCTTTTTAATAAAAAATAAAAAATAAAAATAAATTAAATTAAAATATTTTTAAAAATTACCCACTTCCAGGTTTTGGAGCAAGTATCGCGAGACTACGGAAGCCACACGGGATTTTGCTCTCAAGGCGAAATCTCGCCTGTGTTGAGAGCGAAATCCCGTGTGGCTTCCGTAGTCTCGCAATACTCCTGTTCCTGAAATCTCGGCTACTTAATCCCTGCGGCCCACGCAGATGTGATTTGTACCTTCCCGGCTGCTGCCTCGCTCGGTCGTCGCCTCTGCTCGTGGTCCGGCTGCTCCTGGATCCCACGCATTTGGGAAGCTAGGCTAACCTTTATGTTATTACTAGCTTGGGGACCCGGCCCTGCCCGGGTTATTTGAGAAGCGCAGCAGGATGTAGAGTGGGTCATGGGGGCTCTGTGTGCCAAGTTTAGTCTTGATCCATCATTATTGGGAGTTGCAGTGGTACCATGAAATTACTGAAGGTAGTGCAAGTCCCATCATCTCTGTGTGTCCCGTCCCCCCCAAAGTGTAGTAGGATGTAGGGGGCTCTGTGTGCTAAGTTTGGTCTGTATTGGTGAATGGATGAGGGATGCATTGTTTTTCGGAAGTGAGTGAAGGTACTTCAAGTCCCATCATCCGTGGTCCGTCTCACAGTTAACTGCACCAGGCTGTAGAGTGGGTCATGAGGGCTCTGTGTGCCAGATTTGGTGTTGATCAGTCATTGGATTAGGTTTGTAGCAGGATTGGGAAGTGAGGGAAGGTACTGCAAGTCCCATCATCCATGTTCTGTCCCCCTCCAAACTTCAGTAGTATGTAGAGTGGGTCACTGGGGCTCTGTGTGCCAAGTGTGGGCTTTCTCGGTGTTTGTTGGGGGCCACAGTGGTCTGTGGGAACAGAGGGGTGTACACGTACTACACATCCCCTCATCCCTGGTCAGTCCTCCCCGAAACCTCTCCAGGACGTGAAGGCAGTCATGGGGGTTATGTATGGCAAGTTTGGTCTCGATCAGTGATTGGATGAGGGTTATCAGTGACTGGAATTCAGGCCCCTGGGCCGGTAGAAGTTGGACAGCCCTGATTTAAAACATTGACTGAGTCATTGTGAATACAGCTTAAATTGTTGTTTCTAATTGCGATAGAGATCCTGAAATCTGTATAAATAAAAATGTAANGTTTGTTTGTGGGATTAATGTAACTCAAAAACCACTGGATGAATTGACACCAAATTTGGACACAGTACACCTCTCGGGCCAGCGAGTGACCACCACTCCTAAAAACACTGAAAAACACAGCGGAAAAGATTGGAAAAGCCAAAAAAAGCAAAAATAACGCTACAGCACATGCGCAAAACCACATATATACATAAACACACACTAGACCAGGTTAGGTTCGTCAGAATGCTCCAAAAGTTGTATTAAATTTGGATTTAATTCACTTTGGAAACAGTTTTGAAGCGCTTTAAGCAACCAGGAAGTGAATTTGCCATTTTGAAGCTGGTGCCACAGTTTTCGGAAAGAGTTTGGAAAGCCTCTTCCAAACCGCCTGGTTTAGACGCGGCTTCCTTTCCCCCCGGCGCAGGCCCGGATTAACACCTTTTTGCGCCCAAGGCCACACTTTGGAATTACACTCCCTTTAAGCCAACCTCTACCGCACGTCCCTCTCCTCCCCCCCACCTGGGAAAGGGCCGGGCCCCCTTCTTACCCGCCGGGCAGCAGAGCAGGAAGGCCAAGGCCACCAGGAGGCTCCAGCAGGCACTTCCCATGGCCAGGAGGAAGGGGGAGTGTCCCAGGCAGCCGAGAGCCAGGGGCTGGGCCGGGACAGGAGAGCCAAGGCGAAGTGAGCGGGTGGGTGTTCTCCGTTCCTGTGTCCGTCCGTCCGTCCGTACCTGGCCAGTGTGCCAGGAGGGCAGAAGAGTCCTGCCCTGCCTGACAGGGCAAAAGGCAGGCCACGCCCACAGCCAGCCCCCCTCGGCGGGAAACGTGTCCTCCCCCCCCGCGGACCCTGAGCCTTGACCCCGACCCTTGCTTGGCTCAAGTCTTCTGGAGGAGCCTCCTCCCTCCCCCCTCCCTCCCACAAAAGCCACGTTCCGACAGCTGAACCCACTCTCCCCACCCATGTTTTGACGATAGAAGCCACGAGGAAAGACTGGCTGACATGGGCAACTCACCAGCCCTGGGGGGAGACTCTGGCAAGAAAGACCCTCCCCCCCCGTGGACTGCCCCCCCCACGCAACCCATTCAGAACTCACACCCACACACACACGTAATGGTCATTATTTGCACTAAAGCAGAGAGTTCCCCTGGTGAACAATAGCTCTCTCTCTCACACACACACACACAGTCAGGAAGCTGTCCCTTCCTCCCTCCCTCCCAAGAAGCAGAACCCCCCCCCCAACCTGGCCTCCTTCTCCTTTCCAGCCAAGAGAGCAGCCAAGGGCCCTGGGGACAGCCTCCCCAGGAAAGATGGAAGAAGTGGGCCAGCCAGGCCGGGGTGCCTGCCCGCACGCCATTCGCTCCCTCCCTCCGCAAAGGAGGCCATGTCCGGGAGGGAGAAGAGGGCCAGGTCATCAGGATTGGACCTGGGGACAGAGCCAGGCACCCTCTCCACAACCAACACACCCAACTCCCCCTTGGCTTTCGCAAGTTCCGAGAGTTGGGAGAGAGAGACCCCAGGGGCCGGCCACAGCGTTTTTATTTATTTCAACGTTTTTATTATTATTATTTTTGGTCCGTGATCTGCGCCCCCCCGGCTTGCGCACCTAGGCCATGGCCTAGGTTGGCCTTATGGGTACTCCGGGCCTGCTTCCGGCGTCGGTTTGGAAGCCCATGCCTTCCCTCCCATCTGAACGGCCCCGTTCAGATGCGAAGGGAAGATGTGGGCTCCCAAACCCGGTTTGAAAGCCCACGCCTTCCCTCCTCACCCGAACGGGACTCTTCCAAAGTTCCAAAAGAAACAGCAGTCCCCACATAAGCGGTACCTAAATTTCCTACTTGACAGATGCAACTGTCTTTCGGGCTGGAAAGGTCGACAGCAAGCTAGACAAATGGCCGGAAGCTCACTCTGACCCAGGCTGGCTTCGAACTCATGACCTCTCGGTCAGTAGTGACTTTAATGCAGCTGACTCCCAACCAGCTGTGCCACAACCTGGTAAAAAGCCAAAAGACTTACGTAGTGAATGCATATTTTTTCCTGTAACCACTCAGGTACTCATATCCCACTTTTCTTTCACAGGTCCGTCCTTTTTCATCAGTATCACTGGAATTATAGCTATATTTAACATCATAATGTGGCATTACATGCCGGAAAGTCCAAGGTTTCTGTTAATTCAGAAGGAGGATGAAAATGCCGCACGGGAAGGTAGAGTGAGTGACTCTGAATTACCTCTGGGGACTGAATAACCTGACATGACCAGATCCTTTCTGATCCTAGAAGCTAAGTAGGGTCGGATTGGGGTAGAACTCAGATGGGAGACCTTGAACGAATGCCAAGTGCTGGAGGAGACATTTCAGAGGAAGGAACTCGCAAAACCAGCAATGAGCATTCCTTAACACCTACCTCCCCCCCCCCTCTGTATATGCAATTCAACCTGCAGGTCCCTCACTCCGAATGTGCAATTCAACCTGCAGGTCCCTCCCTCTGAATGTGCAATTCAACCTGCAGGCCCTTCACTCCGAATGTGCAATTCAACCTGCAGGTCCCTCCCTCTGAATGTGCAATTCAATCTGCAGGTCCCTTCCTCTGAACGTGCAATTCAACCTGTAGGCCCCTCACTCCGAATGTGCAGTTCAACCTGCAGGTCCCTCACTCCGAATGTGCAATTCAACCTGCAGGTCCCTCCCTCTGAATGTGCAATTCAACCTGCAGGTCCCTCCCTCTGAACGTGCAATTCAACCTGCAGGTCCCTCCCTCTGTATATGCAATGCAACCTGCAGGCCCCTCCTTCTGTATATGCAATTCAACCTGCAGGTCCCTCCCTCTGAACGTGCAATTCAACCTGCAGGTCCCTCCCTCTGTATATGCAATGCAACCTGCAGGCCCCTCACTCCGAATGTGCAACTCAACCTGCAGGTCCCTCCCTCTGTATATGCAATGCAACCTGCAGGCCCGTCACTCCGAATGTGCAATTCAACCTGCAGGTCCCTCCCTCTGAATGTGCAATTCAATCTGCAGGTCCCTTCCTCTGAACGTGCAATTCAACCTGTAGGCCCCTCACTCCGAATGTGCAGTTCAACCTGCAGGTCCCTCACTCCGAATGTGCAATTCAACCTGCAGGTCCCTCCCTCTGAATGTGCAATTCAACCTGCAGGCCCTTCACTCCAAATGTGCAATTCAACCTGCAGGTCCCTCCCTCTGAATGTGCAATTCAATCTGCAGGTCCCTTCCTCTGAACGTGCACTTCAACCTGTAGGCCCCTCACTCCGAATGTGCAGTTCAACCTGCAGGTCCCTCACTCCGAATGTGCAATTCAACCTGCAGGTCCCTCCCTCTGAATGTGCAATTCAACCTGTAGGCCCCTCACTCCGAATGTGCAGTTCAACCTGCAGGTCCCTCCCTCTGAACGTGCAATTCAACCTGTAGGCCCCTCACTCCGAATGTGCAGTTCAACCTGCAGGTCCCTCCCTCTGAATGTGCAATTCAATCTGCAGGTCCCTTCCTCTGAACGTGCAATTCAACCTGTAGGCCCCTCACTCCGAATGTGCAGTTCAACCTGCAGGTCCCTCACTCCGAATGTGCAATTCAACCTGCAGGTCCTCACCCGAATGTGCAAGTTCAACCTGCAGGCCCTTCACTCCGAATGTGCAATCCCTGCAGGTCCCTCCCTCTGAATGTGCAATTCAACCTGCAGGTCCCTTCCTCTGAACGTGCAATTCAACCTGTAGGTCCCTCACTCCGAATGTGCAGTTCAACCTGCAGGTCCCTCCTTCTGTATATGCAATTCAACCTGCAGGTCCCTCCCTCTGAACGTGCAATTCAACCTGCAGGTCCCTCCCTCTGTATATGCAATGCAACCTGCAGGCCCCTCACTCCGAATGTGCAATTCAACCTGCAGGTCCCTCCCTCTGTATATGCAATGCAACCTGCAGGCCCCTCACTCCGAATGTGCAACTCAACCTGCAGGTCCCTCCTCTGTATATGCAATGCAACCTGCAGGCCCCGTCACTCCTGCAGGTCCGTCACTCCGAATGTACAATTCAACCTGCAGGTCCCTCCTTCTGTATATGCAATGCAACCTGCAGGCCCCTCCCTCTGAACGTGCAATTCAACCTGCAGGTCCTTCCCTCTGTATATGCAATGAAACCTGGAGGCCCCTCACTCCTAATGTGCAATGCAACCTGCAGGTCCCTCCTTCTGTATATGCAATGCAACCTGCAGGTCCCTCACTCCGAATGTGCAATTCAACCTGCAGGTCCCTACCTCTGAACGTGCAATTCAACCTGTAGGCCCCTCACTCCGAATGTGCAGTTCAACCTGCAGGTCCCTCCTTCTGTATATGCAATTCAACCTGCAGGTCCCTCCCTCTGAACGTGCAATTCAACCTGCAGGTCCCTCCCTCTGTATATGCAATGCAACCTGCAGGCCCCTCACTCCGAATGTGCAATTCAACCTGCAGGTCCCTCCCTCTGTATATGCAATGCAACCTGCAGGCCCGTCACTCCGAATGTACAATTCAACCTGCAGGTCCCTCCTTCTGTATATGCAATGCAACCTGCAGGCCCCTCACTCTGAATGTGCAACTCAACCTGCAGGTCCCTCCCTCTGTATATGCAATGCAACCTGCAGGCCCGTCACTCCGAATGTACAATTCAACCTGCAGGTCCCTCCTTCTGTATATGCAATGCAACCTGCAGGCCCCTCCCTCTGAACGTGCAATTCAACCTGCAGGTCCTTCCCTCTGTATATGCAATGCAACAATGCTGCAGGCCCCTCCTTCTGTATGTGCAATGCAACCTGCAGGTCCCTCCTTCTGTATATGCAATGCAACCTGCAGGTCCCTCACTCCGAATGTGCAACTCAACCTGCAGGTCCCTCCTTCTGTATATGCAATGCAACCTGCAGGTCCCTCCCTCTGAATGTGCAATTCAACTTGCAGGTCCCTCCCTCTGTATATGCAATGCAACCTGCAGGTCCCTCACTCCGAATGTACAATTCAACCTGCAGGCCCCTCACTCCGAATGTGCAATTCAACCTGCAGATCCCTCCCTACAAATGAATAATCCAATCTGCAGGACCCTCCATCCAAATGTGCAATTCAACCTGCAGGTCCCTCCCTCTGTATATGCAATTTAGCCTGCAGGCCCATCACTCCGAATGTACAATTCAACCTGCAGGTCCCTCCCTCTGTATATGCAATTTAGCCTGCAGGCCCCTCACTCTGAATGTACAATTCAACCTGCAGGTCCCTCCCTCTGTATATGCAATTTAACCTGCAGGCCCCTCACTTCGAATGTACAATTCAACCTGCAGGTCCCTCCCTCTGTATATGCAATTTAACCTGCAGGCCCCTCACTTCGAATGTACAATTCAACCTGCAGGTCCCTCCCTCTGTATATGCAATTTAACCTGCAGGCCCCTCACTTCGAATGTACAATTCAACCTGCAGGTCCCTCCCTCCCAATGTGCAGTTCAACCTACAGTTCTCTCCCTCCAAATGTACAATTCAACCTGCAGTTCCCTCCCTCTGAATGCAGGGGCGGTCTAAGATAATTTGAAATGGTAGGCGAACATTATTTTGGTGCCCCCCCCAAAAAACATTATTTTGCCCCACCATGTAAAAGAAATATACAATTATAATATCACAATACCATTAGTAGTATTATATTGTATCAATGTATATACAATATATTATACCATACTCATACTATATTATAATATAAATATATTATACTACATTACAATATAATTATATTATAATATATTGACATTATAATATAATGTAACATTCTATTATATTATTATTATAAAATAATAAATAAAATTATTTATTTCAATAAAATTATCATCTACTAATTATTTTCATGACTCCTATAAAACTCAAATAACCCAAAATAAAGTAAAATAAAATACTATATATTACTATTTTGTACAATACCACTATACTGCAATATTGTTTGTAATATTACATGTAATATAAAATATATCATTATTCTATTGTTATATTGTATTTTTATTATATTGTATGACAATATTAAGCAGAACTGTATAATAATCAACAAGAAATGCAATGTAAATGCATCAAAATCAGAATATATTACCTACCACCCGTCTCATAATTCATAGGAGTCTCCCATAAGTCCAAAATTAGGATCCCAATGTAAATGTAAATAGAAAAACAGCCAAAATGTTCAAATGAGGTCGAATACAGGCAGCGTGGCCTGGGCAAACTTGGGCCCGCCTCCTCCCTCCCTCTAGGTGTTTTGGACTCCAACTCCCACAACTCCTCATAGCCTCAGGCCCCTCAGGTCTAGACAGAAACAGAGCCGAAGAAAGGAAGGAGGGAGAGAAGAGGTCACAGAGGAGGAGGAGGAGGAAAGCCCTTCATTCATTCCTTCACTTACACTTCCTTCACTGATTCTTTTCTCCTTCCCTGCAAATGCGTGCGCGGTGGAGACAAAGGGAGAGAGGAAGCACTCCCTGCCTGCCTGATAGGGAGTGCTTTGCTTACAGGCTTCTGCGCAAGGGAGCTACTGGGCATGCACGGAGGTTTTCGCGGATGTGCAGTTGCTCCTGCGCTCAACTTCAGCTCTGGAGCAACTGCACCTGCGCGAAAACCTCCGCGCATGCCCAGAAGCGGCGTCGGAGCACACAAGGCTGGGGCCCAAAAGCAGGCAGCTGCGGCGCTGTCTGAGGAACATCAGCAGGGCCAGGATGGCGCCCCCTTCCCAGATGGCGCCCTAGGCGGCCGCCTACTTGGCCTACCTTGTAGGACCGCCCCTGTCTGAATGTCCAATTCAACCTGCAGGTCCCTCCCTCTGAATGTGCAGTTCAACCTGCAGGTCCCTCACTCCGAATGTACAATTCAACCTGCAGGTCCCTCCCTCTGAATGTGCAATTCAACCTGCAGGTCCCTCCCTCTGAATGTGCAATTCAACCTGCAGGTCCCTCCCTCTGAATGTACAATTCAACCTGCAGGTCCCTCCCTCTGAATGTGCAGTTCAACTTGCAGGTCCCTCACTACGAATGTACAATTCAACCTGCAGGTCCTTCCCTCCGAATGAGCAATTTAACCCGCAGATCTCTTACTCCGAATGTACAATCCAATCTACAGGTCCCTCCCTCCGAATGTGCAATTCAACCTGCAGGTCCCTCACTCCAAATGTGCAATCTAATCTGCAGGTCCCTTGCTCCGAATGTGCAACTCAACCTGCAGATCCCTCCCTCTGAATGTACAATTCAACCTGCAGATCCCTCCCTCCGAATGTACAACTCAACCTGTAGATCCCTCCCTCTGAATGAGCAATACAACCCGCAGATCCCTTACTCCGAATGTACAATCCAATTTGCAGGTCCCTTGCTCTGAGTGTGCAATTCAACCCACAGGTCCCTTTCTCCGAATGTGCCATTCAACCTGTCTCTTTCCCTGGATATGCAATGCAGTTTGCAGATCTCTCACTTTGAATGTACAGGTCCTTGGCTCTGAATGTCCACTTCCACTTTCCTCCTCTTCCTTCCTCTTCCTCTCTGTCCTTCCTCTTCCCCCCCCCCCAGTCCTGAAAAAGCTGAGAGGCGATAGTAATTTGGAGGCAGAGTTGGAAGATATGCGCCTGGAGAGCCGCTGTGAAAAGGACAAAAAGGACCTGAACGCGATTAAGATCCTAAGCTGCCGAGACCTCCGGACAGCCCTTCTCAGCTCAGTCCTCTTGATGATGGGGAATCAATTAACTGGTATCAATGGGGTGAGTGAGGTGTCCCAGTGAAATGACCCCCGCAGTTTAAAAAAGGTATGCCTAATGCAAGGATGGTTGTACACCTGGAAGGGGTGTTTGATGACATTCCAGGTGACCTTTGACCCCTACAACTACCATCAGGCTGAAAAAGGGTGGGAATTGCCCTCTGCGATGAGTATTTCTCTATGATTAGTCACTAAACTCAAATTGCTGTGTTCTCATCCCAGGTGTATATCTATGCAGAAAGAATCTACAAGTCCCTCAATTTCAGAGGCCAGCATATCCGTTTCGCGCTCATAGCGGTGAACATCATTTTGCACGTGGCACTCATAATAATGGTAACTCTCTCCCAGTTTGCTCTCAATCCTAGATCAAGGATATTCTGGAATTGTTGATTTGGGGGGTGGTGGTGGTGGTATGCTGACTCTTTGTATATACTCGAGTATAAGCCGATCCGAATATAAGCAGAGGCACCTCCTGTTGGGAAAACTTATTCTCTCGAGTATTTTTCAAAATAAAAATAGATACCAATACAATTACATTAATTGTATTGGTAATTTGCATCCGCATTTATTTATTTATTTATTTATTATTTACCTCCTTTATATTCCACCCTTCTCACCCCGCAGGGGACTCAGGGCGGATTACAGTGTACACATTACATTTAGACACACAAACACACAAGACAGACAGAGGCAATTTCACATCTGGCCACCAGGGGGAGCTGTCGCACTCCTTCATTCGTGAGCGTGTTTTCTGGAGATCTTTTTTATGGCTTCGTAAATTAGTTAAATTTAGCCTCCCCCGCTAAGTGGTACCTTAATTTCCTACTTGACCGATGCAACTGTCTTTCGGGTTGCAAAGGTTGACAACTGGCTACACCAGGGCTGTCCAACTTCTACTGGCCCAGGGGCCTGAATTCCAGTCACTGGTGACCTGGGGGGCCGTAGGGTCTGCCCCCGGCTCCGCCCCGACTCCGCCCCCGCCCCTCCCCCGGCTCCAATTTACTTACAATTCCTAGTTGTATTATTAATTATAAAATAAATATAATATTTTACTAACATTAAATGCAGGGGGGCCTTCAAAAGGGGCATGCATACAATTAAATATAATATTTTACTAACATTAAATGCAGGGGGGCCTTCAAAAGGGGCATGCATACAATTAAATATAATATTTTACTAACATTAAATGCAGGGGGCATTCAAAAGGGGCATGCATACAATTAAATATAATATTTTACTAACATTAAATGCAGGGGGCCTTCAAATACACCAATACAGAATAATAACATCAAGGTTAGCCTACCTTCCCAAACGCGCGGGATCCAGGAGCAGCCAGACCACGAGCAGAGGCGACGACCGAGCGAGGCAGCAGACGGGAAGGTACAAATCCCGTCTGCGTGGGCTGCAGCGATGCAGGCGAGATTTCGCGTTGAGAGCGAAATCCCGTGTGGCTTCCATAGTCTCGCGATACTTGCTCCGAAACCCGGAAGTGGGTAATTTTTTTAAAATATTTTAATTTAATTTATTTTTTATTTTTTATTAAAAAGCTTAGGGGGCTGTAGGGAAGGGGCTGGGGGGGGGGGCTTATACAGCCCCCCGGGCCGCCAGTTGGACAGCCCTGGACTACACAATTGGTCGCACTTTAATTTTTTATTATTCCTATGATTTTTTTTCATGATTATTTTGGTGATTATTTTCATGATTTTTGTGAATATTTTGGATTATTCGTATTAATTGTTTTTATGATTATTTTTGTAAATATTATTTCATGATTATTTTCATGAATATTTGCATGATTATTTTGTGAATATTTTTGATTATTTTTGTGAATATTTTTGATTATTTTGAGAATATTTTTGATTTTTTATGCTTATTTTAATGCTTATTTTTGGGATTTTTTCATGATTTTTGTGAATATTTTTCATGATTATTTTTGTATTTTTTCATGATTATTTTGTGATTATTTTTGATTATTCTTATGATTATTTTTGTGAATATTTTTTCATGAACATTTTCATGAATATTTTCATGATTTTTGTGAATATTTTTGATTATTCTACCTCGACCCGGGCAGACCTCGAACTCATGACCTTCTGGTCAGTAGAAATCTTATGTAGCTGACACCCAGCCAGCTGCGCCACATTCCGTAGGTGAAATGTTTTCGAATATTGGCCGTACTTCAAAGAAAAACAGTAAACAAGCTCTGTAAGTGCAAACGTGGGGCCAACAAAAACAATATAGTATCAACAACAGCAACAAGAAGAACAACAGCAATACTTCATTTGTATGCCACCCTATTTCCCCATGGGGACTCAGGTCGGCTTCCAACATAATAACAGGCAAACATTCAATGCCTATATAAACAATGCAGAGCAAGGTACAGATCTATAATTATATATACTAACTAGCTGAACCCGGCACGCGTTGCTGTGCCATGTCTCTCTCTCTGTGTTTCTCTCAGTCTCTCTCTCTCTCTCTCTCTCTCTCTCTCTCTCTCTCTCTATCTACCTATCTCTCTCTCTCTCTATAACTTCCTGTGTTTGTCTGTCTCTCTATCTATCTATCCCTATCCTTATCTATCACTGTCTCTCTCTCTGTATATTATTCTCCATCACACTCTCTCTCTATCACTCACTCTCTGTGTGTCTCTCTATCCCTCTGTACTCACTCTGTGTGTATCACCCAATCTCTCTCTATGTACCACTCACTCTCTCTCTATTCCTATCTATCACTCCCTCCCTCCCTCTCTCTCCCCCGTCTCTCTCTTACTCCCCCTCTCACTCTCCCCTCTCTCTGTCACTCTCTCTCAGTCTCTCACTCCCCCTCTTTCTCTCTCTCTCACTCTCTCTCTATCACTCCCCCTCTCTCACTCCCTCCCCCTCTCTCTCACACACTCCCCCTCTCTCACTCTCTCACCCTCCTCTCTCTCTCACTCTCAGTCTCTCACTCCCCCCTCTCTCTCTCCCCCTCTCTCACTCTCCCCTCTCTTTGTCACTCTCTCTCAGTCTCTCACTCCCCCCTCTTTCTCTCTCTCTCACTCTCTCTCTGTAATGAACACCGGATATCCATAAAGATGACGCGTAGGCAGCAATTCAATCTCACAAGATTTAATCCAGGTATCAGCACCTATAAAGCCAGAACTGGCTTTATCAGCAACAAACTTAACTTATATACAAAACACACCCCCATCACCTGTCAATCATCCCAAAGACCAATCCCCTGGCTTGCAATACCTAACAGAGATTGCATCATATCCCTTTGACCCAGTTACACAATGTCCAGTGGATATTTCCTCATATCCTTCTGAGTCAGCAATGACCATGCCAGGGCTTCTCACGTTGGTGTGGTGTGGCTCAAGGCCCATTTCAGCTCTGTGCGTCTTCAAGGCCACACCTGGTCAGGATTACTTCTGTTGGAAGGTTCTAAGATTTACAAAATACTCTCCTCCCTCCCCCCCCTGGGAGAAAAAGGACCCAAGAATATTATTCAATCATAACATTCAAATGTCATTTTTACACTAACCAAAAGGTGTGATACACTCCATAACAGGCAGCCATCTCAGCCACTCTCAAACAATCAGACACTCCTTCTCACAAATGTCCAGCTTGTTCAAGGCCAAATCCTATCTCCAGCTACCACACCTAAATCTAAACAACTTCCTCCCTTCACTGCCATAGCAGAAGGGCTAACTCACAAACTATATCTCTCCTGTAACTACTAACCACTACAAATCCCAACACCACATTGCGCAAGGACAAATCAACTGCGCATCCTTAGGATATAAATCAAAACCACACAATCAAACTTCCAAACCCCATAACTCCCAAAACCTACCACTGCAAAAACAGGAGGCCACAGGCACAAACTACACAACCATACCTATCCTACTAGGCTATACACCAATTCCAACTCAACAACAAACCGGCCCCTGGGCAGGTATGAGCATCTGCGTCCAGGTATCCTGCACACATCTACTCCTGAACCCATACAATTCTCAACCAACTCTCTCCTGGCAAACTCAACAGGAAATCACATCATCCCCTACTAAACTAGCCCCGAAGCCAATCCTCCAACCAAAACATTCCACTTGGGAACCTAAAACAATCTGCATCCACACAACTCCACTATCCTTACCACCCTGGCAAAAGGTACTTGGGAAACCTACCATCCCCTCAACTGCTCTGGCAGGAGGTATCACTCAAACCACAATCTCTATACAATCAAATACCAAAGAAACCCACTATCCTTGCCACCCTGGCAAAAGGCACTCGGGGAACCGACCAAAACTACAAGTCCCTGAACAGCCAACCACTACACCATCCATCATATACCACACCAACCTAGTCTTCACTAATAAGCTGAACCCATTACACAGGACTATGTCAACTGTGTCCAGCCAATCACACGAAAGAATACATCTTGGCATAAGGCATATACCACTCTCCCATGCGGCTAAACACAGCTCTCTAAGCTATCTAGCCATTACACACATCCACACGACCCTCTTACTCCAACACGCCATCCCAGCACACATTCCTCTAGACAAACCACTACACCCCTCACTTGGGGAAAAACGCCCAAAACTACAACTCCCTCTACTGCGTGGCAAGAGGCACTAACCAAACCACAACTTTACCACAGGGGAAAACCCTCTAAAATCGGGAGACAAACCTTCACTCTAACAATCTATCCCTCTTGGTACCAAGCCACGAGGTGCAGGAAAACTATAAATCACATCACTACAACCCCCAGAACCCCAAGACGCAGGAACAAACCCTTCTGCGTACAATCAACTCAACCTCATCTACATAGGAAAACTATCATTCCTAACTAAACAGAGGCAACTCTAACAATAATTGCAATTTATATGGATCAAGCTGTAAACATACATTTAACCAATGCAACTTACTAGAATAACTTATACATCTCCCTACAAGTTAATACCCCAATATCTAAACTCTCTAAACATGACAAATACACATTTATACAGCAATGCAGTAAACCCCCCACACATATCTGGACTACCTTCCCATCTAACACATTAACAATAAAATGCATCTTATACAATTTCACATATATATATGCAACTCCTACAAAACCCCCTACAGGATCATATTAATAATCATAAGCTAAGCCTTAGCATATGCAATCCTGATCTTAGCACCATTATCTCCAACCCCAACTAAACATAGTATATTTCTTCAAGTAACCCCACATCTCAATCCTGAGACCATCCCAGCTCCAGCCCCTCTAAAGACACTTCCCCCATATAACAGCAACTTCCACAAAAGCACATTACCACTAAGTTACTGATTTTCCCCAAAATCAAAATTAACATGCTGGTTACTGAGACATTGGCCCACAGTTCATCCCCAAAGTTAAACTCGCTCCAAGTCCGTCTTTCGATCCAAAAAAGGTTTGCGCCCACAGTTCAATCACCTTCTTCGAAAAATCTTGCTCTGGCCCAAAGAAACTCCCTCCCCCCGAGAGACCAAGGGGCACCCCTAGGGGCATCTCTGGGGTTTTATTCAGAACAAAATTAGCCAGCCCCATTTCCTCCATGCCGGCTAGATGGGCCCCAAACAGCAACTCTCTTGAACACAGGATCTCGGCATCGTTCTCCTCTCTCACCACCAACTCAGCTCCGTCGCCCGTCCCCTCACCAACTGGCTCGTACTGGCAATCTCCGGCTGACTCTCTCTCTCTCTCTCTCTCCAAAGGAAAGGCTTCCAGCAACAGGGGACTTCTCAACTGGAATCCTTCGGCTCCTGCTTGTGCAACCAACTCCTGGACCTTTTCACTCCCACCTCCACCAGTCTGCAAAGCAAGCACCTCTGCTTTCGGATGGGAATCTTCACCCACTTCTCCACCGGAAAAACTGCACTCTTCTCCCACTTTCATTTCCTGAGCTGCTGGCATTCCAAGCTTATCTTGCTGCAGCCCTGTCTCCACGGCAACTTGCTCTTCTGGGAGCCTCTAAACTTGATGGGAATTCCCACTCCCCTCTTCCAGCCACAAGCACCACAAAGCAGCGGACCAAGCAAGCATGACAGAGAGGCTTCGAAGGAAGGGGTCTTCTGGCCCCTTCTCCGTCCGAAAAGCCTCCTCCACACTTTCTTTCTCTTCAGCAACTTCACTTTTCAGGAGGGGAGGCATTCCACCTTTATCTCTCCAACTCTTTATTCCAACAGCCCCATCCTTCACTGGAACAAGGGCCTCTTCCCTCTCCTCTTTGTAGAATACACTTCAAAGACTTCAGACGCCCACTCGATTTTCACCGGTAAAGCACCCTCCTCCACTTCAGCAATACAGCCATTACAGAGGAGCTTCTTCTCAGCAACCTCCATTCCCCCTTCAAGGGACAGCAAACTCACTCCCCAACCTCGCAAACTTCCCAGGGCTTCCACAGCCAACACAGTCTCGCTTCTCTCATCACTGCAGGCAGGGACATTGAAGGACAGGCACTCCTCTGCCACTTCTCCTCCAGGAAGCTCCGTTTCCAAGACAGCCGACCGGCCCTCTCCCACCAGGGCAAAGGCGTCTTCCTCCAAGGCATCTTCAACCACCCACTCAATTTCACTCGGTAAGGCAGTCTTTGCAAGGGTTTTAACCCCACTTTCTGCTCCACGCGTGCTCCACACCTCCGGCTGGACTTCCTCCCACTCCAGCATCATCATAACATTCTGCTGGGAAACATACCATAAGTTCCTGAAACCTCCGAACTTTCTCCTCTAAAGCTTCCATTTTCCTCAGCAACACTCCCACGTCTTCCTGCCCATCTTGCAGGGCTTCCTTCAACTTTTTGTAGCTCGCAAAAGCCTCTTCGTAACTCCTGGACCACCTCTTCCTTGGTCCAATAAGGGGACTGGGCGTCCTTCTGCACAGCCCCCGAAACTGGCCTGTCCTTTGGCGCAGCCATCGAAACTGGCCTGTCCTTTGGCGCAGTTTCCCTGGTCCCACATACATCTGGATCCACCTGAGCCGGCGTGTCCATCCGCACAGCTTCTCTGGTTCCCACTTCTTCGAGCAAGGCCCCCTCAGCCTCTCGATAGCCCCCCTGGGCGCATTCTGCTCCTCTGAGCCCCTTTTCCTCCTTCCTCTCCCAAGAAGGGGCACCATCCACGGATTCTTCCATCACCCAATGAGGGAACAAGCCTTGCAGGATCCCTCTAGCCTGCTGCTGCTCCACCTCACTGGGCCACTTGAATCACCATGGCACCTACTAGCTTTGGCAGGCTTGTTCCAGCTACTCCTTCCACCACGGGCGGTGTTGGCTCTTGGGCCTTGGTTGCTTTTTTGTCCGGTCCCATCTTCATCAGAGCCTCCAGACTCTCTGCTCACCCCTCCAGCAGCTCTTGAGGTCTTGTTGGGGTACCAATATGGGGCCAGGGCAACCCCTGACGTACCCATCTTCACAGGACCCTTCCAACCGACAGCCCCTCCACCACTCACCACTCCTTCCTGCCGCAGCTTGAGCTCTTAGAGGCTTGGAATGGGGCATCTTCTCTTCTAGATCCCCATCTGCCACCTCCATAGGGAATAGGGGTTTCTCTAAAGCCCTCCTCATATTCCCCTTCACAGTCTTCACCGGAATAGTCCCACTGATACTCTTCTTCCTCATCATCTCCCCAAAAGTCAGTGGGACTCACCCATTCCACTCTTGAATAGGGTCTCATCTTCGGATCTTCCTCCACTGCAGAGCTCACTCACACACCCTCAGTGGAAAGCCTTCCACGAAAGGTTTCTTTGCAGTTCTGGCTTCTGTAATGAACACCGGATATCCATAAAGATGACGCGTAGGCAGCAATTCAATCTCACAAGATTTAATCCAGGTATCAGCACCTATAAAGCCAGAACTGGCTTTATCAGCAACAAACTTAACTTATATACAAAACACACCCCATCACCTGTCAATCATCCCAAAGACCAATCCCCTGGCTTGCAATACCTAACAGAGATTGCATCATATCCCTTTGACCCAGTTACACAATGTCCAGTGGATATTTCCTCATATCCCTTCTGAGTCAGCAATGACCATGCCAGGGCTTCTCACATTGGTGTGGTGTGGCTCAAGGCCCATTTCCAGCTCTGTGCGTCTTCAAGGCCACACCTGGTCAGGATTACTTCTGTTGGAAGGTTCTAAGATTAGAGCACTCTTTGCTCTAATCGACGGATCCTTACACTCTCTATCACTCCCCCCTCTCTCACTCTCTCACTCCTGCCCTCTCACACACTCCCCCCTCTCTCACTCTCTCACTCCCCCTCTCTCTCTCACTCTCAGTCTCTCACTCCCCCCTCTCTCTCACTCCCCCTCTCTCTCACTCTCCCCTCTCTTTGTCACTCTCTCTCAGTCTCTCACTCCCCCTCTTTCTCTCTCTCTCTCTCCCCCATCTCTCTCTCACTCCCCCCTCTCTCACTCCTGCCCCCCTCTCTCCCCGTCTCTCTCTCACTCCCCCTCTCTCACTCTCTCACTCCTGCCCCTCTCTCTCCCCCGTCTCTCTCTCTCACTCCCCCTCACTCTCTCACTCCTGCCCCCCTCTCTCCCTGTCCTCTCTTTCCTCCCCCTCTCACTCTCTCACTCCTGCCCCCTCTCTCCCCGTCTCTCTCTCTCACTCCCCCTCTCACTCCCCCTCTCACTCTCTCACTCCTGCCCCCCTCTCTCCCCATCTCTCTCTCTCACTCCCCCTCTCACTCTCTCACTCCTGCCCCCCTCTCTCCCCCGTCTCTCTCACTCCCCCCCTCTCTCACTCTCTCACTCCTGCCCCCCTCTCTCCCCCCTCCTCTCTCTCTCACTCCCCCTCTCTCACTCTCTCATTCCTGCCCCCTCTCTCTCCCCATCTCTCTCTCACTCCCCCTCACTCTCTCACTCCTGCCCCCTCTCTCCCCCGTCTCTCTCTCTCTCACTCCCCCTCTCTCTCTCTCTCTCTCTCACTCCCCCTCTCTCTCTCACTCTCAGTCTCTCACTCCCCCCCTCTCTCACTCCCCCTCTTTCTCTCTCTCACTCTCTCTATCACTCCCCCTCTCTCACTCACTCTCTCACTCCCCTCTCTCTTTCACTCTCTCTCTATCACTCACCCTTTCTCTCTCTTGCGGTTCCGGATCTCCTGGGGAGAAGTGCTCCATGGGACTAAACTTCCCAGAAGGCCCTGCAGGGCTATTTCCGGGTCGCGGAGGTTTCTGGGAAGTGTAGTTCGCGCCCCAGAGTTGCTCGGGACGGGGGACGTGCGGGTGGCGCCGTTCCTGCCTCCTGTGCCGTTCCTGCCTCCTTGAGGGGCTGGCGGACCCGGGGCCTGCGGCTGGACCCGTGTGGTGTGGGCGGTGTTGTGGGCGGCTGTTCCGCGGCCTCCTCGCTCACTTCCCAGGTGGTCCCGGTGGTGCCTGAGCGGGCCAGGAACGGCAGGGAGACGGGCGAGGAGGCCGAGGAGGCCGAGGAGGAGGGGGCGACAACACCTGCCAGAGCACCCAGGTGGAGGAGCGGCACGCGAGTCCGTAAACCCCTGGAAGGCGACGGAGGAGGGCGAGAAGGCAGCGGAGGAGGTGGGAATGGCGGCAGCCAAGCAAGGGACCCGGCCCGTGAGGTTTTTGGGGGCCATTTGGGGGGTAAAGGTAGGGAGGTGGGCTGCGAAGGTCCCTGAGTGAGGAGAGAGGGCGACGGATGGGTTGGTGGGTTGGGGGTCTGAGGCGCCTGCGCGATTGCCCTCCCTGTCTCCTGCGCCGCCAGTGCAGAATGGGATGCAATGGGCGGGTTTTGGGGTCGTTTTTGGGGGTTGCAAGGTAGGTAGTTGGGATTTTTTGTGCTATGTATGTACCTCGTGGTCTGGGGGAATGTGTGTCGTGGGATTTGTGTTTCTGGGGCGTATAGTTTGGCCGTGGATAACGGACATCCCACGACCACTCGATTTTTATATATATAAGATTTCACATATGCATTTTCCCCTGAAAAGTTTCCAAGTCCTCTATATGTGCATTTCCCTCCTGCAATATTTGCAAGCCCTATATATCTATGCTTATATCTATCTAGGCATCTCCCTCTATCTGTGTGTGTGCATTTCCCCTGCAATATTTGCAAGTCCTATATATATATATCACTGCAAATTTGGCCACAAAACATACTAATACTAATTCAAGGAGGGACCATCAATCAAAAAATTGATTTTGTCCTTTGGGAGTTGTAATTGCCGGGAGTTATAGTTCACCCGCAATCAAAGAGCATTCTGAACTCCACCAATGATGGAATGGAATCAAACTTCCCACACAGAACTCCCATAGCCAAGAGAAAAATACTATGGGAGTTTGGTGGGCATTGACCTTGGGTTTTGGAGTTGTAGTTCACCTATATCCAGAGAGCACTGTGGACTCAAGCACTGATGGATCTGGACCAAACTTGGCACAGATATTGAGGCACACCACCAACCAAAATGACACCAAATGACACTCTAACACAGTAATACATATAGTTAATATGTTTTTTAATGTATTTAAATGTATTTATTCACTCAGTGTGAAACCTGGGCCTGTTTCGATGAACACAACATAGATATCCTGGCAGGAATGGCAGAAAGACACAAACTTCCCACACAGAACTCCCATAACCAAGAGAAAATGCTATAAGAGTTTGGTGGACATTGACCTTGAGTTTTGGAGTTGTAGTTCACCGACATCCAGAGAGCACTGTGGACTCAAACAATGTTGGATCAGGACCAAACTTGACATGAATACTCAGTATGCCCAAATGTGAACACAGATGGAGTTTGGGGGAAATAGACCTTGACATTTGGGAGTTACAGTTTCTGGGATTTATAGTTAACACACCAACAAAGAGCATCCTGAGCTCTTGCAACAATGGAATTGAACCAAACTTGGCATATTGAACTCTCATTACCAAGAGAAAATACTATAAGAGTTTGGTAGGCATTGACCTTGAGTTTTGGAGTTGTAGTTCACCTATATCCAGAGAGCACTGTGGACTCAAACAATCTTGGATCAGGACCAAAACTTGGCATGAATACTCAATATGCCCAAATGTGAACACAGATGGAGTTTGGGGGAAATAGACCCTGACATTTGGGAGTTACAGTTTCTGGGATTTATAGTTCACATACAATCAAAGAGCCTTCTGAAAACCGAGACAAGGACCGCTCCCCGTCCGTCTTCTCACCCTCCCGTCGTGTGAAAGGGGGCTGTAGCACGTATCTAGTTGTCCTGTAACTCAGTATTTCCCAACCTTTTTTGAGCCACGGCACATTATTTACATTTACCAAATCCTGGGGCACACCACCATCCAAAATGACACAAAATGACACTCTAACACAGTAATGCATATAGTTAATATGTTTTTAAATGTATTTGTACACGCAGTGTGAAATCTGGGCCTGAACAGGAGAGTTGATACACAGTCACTAGAAAGGCTATTGCGTCCAGCCAATGGCAAATGTGGTAATAGTTGGTAAACATAAACACGTACCCTGTCCTCAGGGAAGCCGGTTGGAAAGAGAGCAGCCAGACGGAAGCACACTCTCAACAGCTGTCAGTCTCTCTGTGTTCAGTTTTTATCGCAGTCACCCGGTCCTCAGGCAAGCCGACTGGAAAGAGAGCAGCCAGACAGAAGCACACTCTGAGGCAGAGAGTTCCACTGCTGAACAGCGCTCACAGTCAGGAAGTTCTTCCTAATGTTCACCCTCCTACACCGACATGCTTCCCTGTGATGTTTGCTTTTCTGTCTGCGCTGTTGTGCGCTCTCTCTCTCTCTCTCTCTCTCTCTCTCACACACACACACACACACACTATATCACTGCCAAATTTGGCCACAAAACATACTAACACTAATTCAAGGAGGGACCATCAGTCAAAAAATTGATTTTGTCATTTGGGAGTTGTAATTGCCGGGAGTTATAGTTCACCCGCAATCAAAGAGCATTCTGAACTCCACCAATGATGGAATGGAATCAAACTTCCCACACAGAACTCCCATAGCCAAGAGAAAATACTATGAGAGTTTGGTGGGCATTGACCTTGAGTTTTGGAGTTGTAGTTCACCTATATCCAGAGAGCACTGTGGAGTCATGCAATGAAGGAGCTGGACCAAACTTGGCACAAAATACTGGGGCACACCACCAACCAAAATGACACCAAATGACACTCTAACACAGTAATACATATAGTTAATATGTTTTTTAATGTATTTAAATGTATTTATTCACTCAGTGTGAAACCTGGGCCTGTTTCGATGCACACAACATAGATATCCTGGCAGGAATGGCAGAAAGACACAAGCTTCCCACACAGAACTCCCATAACCAACCAAAATGACACCAAATGACACTCTAACACAGTAATACATATAGTTAATATGTTTTTTTAGGTATTTATACACTCAGTGTGAAACCTGGGCCTGTTTCGATGAACACAACATAGATATCCTGGCAGGAATGGCAGAAAGACACAAACTCGGCACACAGAACTCCCATAACCAAGAGAAAATACTATAAGAGTTTGGTGGGCATTGACCTTGAGTTTTGGAGTTGTAGTTCACCGACATCCAGAGAGCACTGTGGACTCAAACAATGTTGGATCAGGACCAAACCTGTCATGAATACTCAATATGCCCAAATGTGAACACAGATGGAGTTTGGGGGAAATAGACCTTGACATTTGGGAGTTACAGTTTCTGGGATTTATAGTTAACACACCAACAAAGAGCATCCTGAGCTCTTGCAACAATGGAATTGAACCAAACTTGGCATATTGAACTCTCATTACCAAGAGAAAATACTATAAGAGTTTGGTGGGCATTGACCTTGAGTTTTGGAGTTGTAGTTCACCTATATCCAGAGAGCACTGTGGACTCAAACAATCTTGGATCAGGACCAAAACTTGGCATGAATACTCAATATGCCCAAATGTGAACACAGATGGAGTTTGGGGGAAATAGACCTTGACATTTGGGAGTTACAGTTTCTGGGATTTATAGTTCACATACAATCAAAGAGCATTCTGAAACCCGAGACAAGGACTGCTCCCCTTCCTTCTTCTCACCCTCCCGTCGTGTGAAAGGGGGGGGGGGGGCTGTAGCACGTATCTAGTTGTCCTGTAACTCAGTATTTCCCAACCTTTTTTCAGCCACGGCACATTATTTACATTTAACAAATCCTGGGGCACACCACCATCCCAAATGACACAAAATGACACTCTAACACAGTAATGCATATAGTTAATATGTTTTTAAATGTATTTGTACACGCGGTGTGAAATCTGGGCCTGAACAGGAGAGTTGATACACAGTCACTAGAAAGGCTATTGCGTCCAGCCAATGGCAAATGTGGTAATAGTTGGTAAACATAAAGACGTACCCTGTCCTCAGGGAAGCCGGTTGGAAAGAGAGCAGCCAGACGGAAGCACACTCTCAACAGCTGTCAGTCTCTCTGTGTTCAGTTTTTATCGCAGTCACCCGGTCCTCAGGCAAGCCGACTGGAAAGAGAGCAGCCAGACGGAAGCACACTCTGAGGCAGAGAGTTCCACTGCTGAACAGCGCTCACAGTCAGGAGGTTCTTCCTAATGTTCACCCTCCTACACAGACATGCTTCCCTGTGATGTTTGCTTTTCTGTCTGCGCTGTTGTGCGCTCTCTCTCTCTCTCTCTCTCTCTCTCTCTCTCACACACTATATCACTGCCAAATTTGGCCACAAAACATACTAATACTAATTCAAGGAGGGACCATCAGTCAAAAATTGATTTTGTCATTTGGGAGTTGTAATTGCTGGGAGTTATAGTTCACCCACAATCAAAGAGCATTCTGAACTCCACCAACGATGGAATGGAATCAAACTTTCCACACAGAACTCCCATAGCCAAGAGAAAATACTATGAGAGTTTGGTGGGCATTGACCTTGGGTTTTGGAGTTGTAGTTCACCTATATCCAGAGAGCACTGTGGACTCAAGCAATGATGGATCTGGACCAAACTTGGCACAGATACTGGGGCACACCACCAACCAAAATGACACCAAATGACACTCTAACACAGTAATACATATAGTTAATATGTTTTTTAATGTATTTAAATGTATTTATACACTCAGTGTGAAACCTGGGCCTGTTTCGATGCACACAACATAGATATCCTGGCAGGAATGGCAGAAATAATTATGCACAGACAATGTAATTACCGCAATGGTAACTGAGAATACACAAGAATAGACTACAAAATGTCATTAATAGCAAAAATATCAAATATATTGAATAACAAGGCACAAGGTACACACTGTAAAGGGGCAGTGACAATAATGCCCCTCGGCGCTCGCAATAACAACAATATTGGTTGAAATAACAGTCGATGAAGCGCGGCGTGGTGTCCGAGCGGAGTTCCAGGAGCCGAGGTGATGTAGCTCAATGGGGAAACAAAGTAAATAACTACGCTGGGGATGGGGATCGTAGCAATGAGATGAACAGGCGGAAAATACCGGCGCGATCCAAGCCGTGAGCAATCAGTGGCTAAGGCAAATGCCTGATTTGTAATCCCGCTCCCGAAGGCCGATTGCCTGGAGCAAAGAGCGAAATGCGCCGCGTCTTGAGTCCCGAGCCTCACACGTCGTCCTGGGAGGCTTTCCGCGGGAGAAGCCCACACCCAAACAGCGGCTCCAGATGGAGTTTGGGGAAAATAAGACCTTGACATTTGGGAGTTACAGTTTCTGAGATTTATAGTTCTCCTACAATCAAAGAGCATTCTGAACCCCACCAATGATAGAATTGGTCCTAACGTCCCACACAGAACCCCCACGACCAACAGAAAATACTCGAGTATAAGCCAAGTATTCTATATACCAGTGTTTTTCAACCTTTTTTGAGCCGCGGCACATTTTTGACATTTACAAAATCCGGGGCACACAACACCAACAAAATGACACAAAATGACACTCGAACACAGTAATACATATAGTTAATATGTTTTTAAATGTATTTATACTCAGTGTGAAACCTGGGCCTGTTTCGATGAACACAACATAGATATGACTTCCTCTCACATACTTATACATGGCTATCATGTCTTCTCTCAGCCTTCTCTTCTTCAGGCTAAACATGCCCAGCTCTTCAAGCCGCTCCTCATAGGGCTTGTTCTCCAGACCTTGTGAAATTTCACCTGAGTGAAACTTGCTTCCAGTTAACTATGGATGTCATGAAGCTGTTCTAAACAGTTCCTGGGGTTAACATTCGAAAAATTGTTTGCAATCTATGATATCTAGACATGTCTCTATATATATTTGTGTGTGCATTTCCCCACGGAATATTTGCAAGCCCTATATATCTATGTTTATATCTATCTAGACATCTGTATGTGTGTGTGTGTTTCCCCTGCAATATTTGCAAGCTCTCTCTTTCTCTATCTCTCTCTCTCTATCTCTCTCTCTCTCTCTCTCTCTCTCTATATATATATATATATATATATATATATTAATATATATATATTTGTGCATTTCCCCTGTAATATTTGCAAGTCCTATATATCTATATTTATATCTATCTAGACATTTCATCTATCCCTGTGTATTTGCCTTTCCCTATATATCTTTGCATAGCCCTATATAGACATTTCTATATCTATCTAGACATCTGTGTGAATTTCCCCCTGCAATATTTGCAAGCCCTATATATCTATGTTTATATCTATCTAGACATATATATCTCTATCTAGACATCTCCTCTGTGTGTGTGCATTCCCCTGCAATATTTGCAAGCCCTATATATCTGTTTATATCTATCTAGACATCTCCCTCTCTGTGCGTGTGTGCAATTCCCCTGCAATATTTGCAAGCCCTATATATCTGTTTATATCTATCTAGACATCTCCCTCTGTGTGTGTGCATTTCCCCCTGCAATATTTGCAAGCCCTATATATCTGTTTATATCTATCTAGACATCTCCCTCTGTGTGTGTGTGCATTTCCCCCTGCAATATTTGCAAGCCCTATATATCTGTTTATATCTATCTAGACATCTCCCTCTCTGTGTGTGTGCATTCCCTGCAATATTTGCAAGCCCTATATATCTGTTTATATCTATCTAGACATCTCCTCTTTGCAAGCCCTATATATCTATTTTTATATCTATGTGCATCTTCTCTGTGTGTGTGCCTGCAATATTTGCAAGCCCTATATATCTATGTTTATATCTATCTAGACATCTCCCTCTCTCTGTGTGTGTGCATTTCCCCTGCAATATTTGCAAGCCCTATATATCTGTTTATATCTATCTAGACATCTCCCTCTCTGTGTGTGTGCATGCAATTTTGCCCTATATATCTGTTTATATCAATCTCCCTCTCTGTGCATTTGCAAGCCCTATATATCTATGTTTATATCTATCTAGACATCTCCCTCTCTGTGTGTGTGCCTTTCCCCTGCAATATTTGCAAGCCCTATATATCTATGTTTATATCTGTCTAGACATCTCCCTCTATCTGTGTGTGTGCATTTCCCCTGCAATATTTGCAAGTCCTATATATCTATGTTTATATCTATCTAGACATCTCCCTCTATCTGTGTGTGTGCCTTTCCCCTGCAATATTTGCAAGTCCTATATATCTATGTTTATATCTATCTAGACATCTCTCTCTATCTGTGTGTGTGCATTTCCCCTGCAATATTTGCAAGCCCTATATATCTATGTTTATATCTATCTAGACATCTCCCTCTATCTGTGTGTGTGCCTTTCCCCTGCAATATTTGCAAGTCCTATATATCTATGTTTATATCTATCTAGACATCTCCCTCTATCTGTGTGTGTGCCTTTCCCCTGCAATATTTGCAAGTCCTATATATCTATGTTTATATCTATCTAGACATCTCTGTGTGTGCATTTCCCCTGCAATATTTGCAAGCCCTATATATCTATATTTATATCTGTCTAGACATCTCCCTCTATCTATGCGTGTGCCTTTCCCCTGCAATATTTGCAAACCCTATATAACTATGTTTATATCTATCTAGACATCTGTGTGTGTGCATTTCCCCTGAAATATTTGCAAGCCCTATATATCTCTGTTTAAATCTATCAAGGCATCTGTGTGTACGTGTGTGTGTGTATTTCCCCTGCAATATTTGCAAGCCCTATATATCTATTTTTATATCTATCTAGACATCTCCCTCTATCTGTGTGTGTGTGCATTCCCCCTGCAACATTTGCAAGCCCTATATATCTATTTTTATATCTATGTAGACATCTCCCTCTATCTGTGTGTGTGTGCATTTCCCTTGCAATATTTGCAAGCCCTATATATCTATGCTTATATCTATCTAGACATTTCTGTGTGTGCCTTTACCCTGCAATATTTGCAAACCCTATATAACTATGTTTATATCTGTCTAGACATCTCTGTGTGCGTGTGTGTGCATTTCCCCTGAAATATTTGCAAGCCCTATATAACTATGTTTATATCTGTCTAGATATCTGTGTGTGCGTGTGTGCACACATGTGCATTTCCCTTACAATATTTGCAAAGTGGTTGCAAAGGCTTTCAGGGGGAAATGCATATATACCTGTAGGAGAGATTAACAAATATATCTGGGGATAAGATTAATTGATATTCCTGCCTTGAAAGGACTTCTCTCCCTCTCCTTTCCCTTTTCAAAACCTTCCAGCCTGGGAGGAGAAGCAGGAAAAAAACCCCACACTGTTTAGGGAGGGGAAGAGGAGAGAGAAATAGATCATATATTGCAAGCAGTGGCCTCCAGGCTTCGTTGCCTGACCTTGACCCCATAATATAAGCCGAGGGAGGCTTTTTCCACCCATAAAAAGGTCTGAAAAACTCGGCTTATCTTCGAGTATATACGGTATTCCTCTAACATATTGCCCACACTGGTGTCGTGAAATCTCTGGCCACATTATGATGGCCAAACTCGAATGCACGCCTTCAAAGCTGGGCTTTCAACAGAAGTCACCAGCCTCCCTCTCTCTTTCCTTCTCCTATCCAGGCCCGGATTAACACTTTTTTGCGCCCTAGGCCACAGTTTGGAATGACGCCCCCTTTAAGCCAATCTCCTGCCACCTCCAAGGTCCCCATTCCCACTGGCTGGAAAGCTCCGCTGTGCTCTGAAGGTCTCCTTGGGAGTCGGGAGGCTTGGGGAAGAGCGCAGCGGGTGAAAACTCGCTCCAAAGGCAAACACAAGAGAGAGAGAGAGAGCACGCGCATGCGAGAGCAAGAGAGAGAGAGAGAGAGTGCACAAGAGAGAGAAAGAGAGAGCGCACGCACGAGAGAGAGCACGCACGAGAGAGAGAGTGTGCATTTGTGTGTGAGAGAGAGCAAGAGAGGGCAAGAGAGAGCGAGAGAGAGTGGGCATGCGTGCGAGAGAGAGAAAGCGAGAGAGAGAGCGCAAGAGCAAGAGAGAGAGAGCGAGAGAGAGCGTGCGCGGGAAAGAGAGAGAGCGTGAGAGAGAGAGCACGCACGAGAGAGAGTGTGCGCGCATGTGTGTGAGAGAGAGCGAGAGACAGTGAGAGAGAGCACAAGAGGGAGCGTGAGAGGGAGCGCGAGAGAGCGCGCGCGAGAGAGAGCAAGAGCGTAAGAGAGCGAGAGAGAGAAAGAGAGAGAGAAAGCGTGTGGGAGAGAGCGAGAGAGAGAGCAAAAGAGAGAGCGCGAGAGAGAGCGCGTGAGAGAGAGCAAGAGTGAGCGCGCGCGAGAGAGAGAGAGAGAGCGAGAGAGAGCGTGAGAAAGAGAGAGAGAGCACGCGGGAGGGAGGGAGAGCGAGAGTGAGAGCAAAAGAGAGAGCGCGAGAGAGAGAGAGCGCGTGAGAGAGAGCGCGAGAGCGAGAGCGAGAGACGAGTGAGAGAGACAGCGAGAGAGAGAGCGAGAGAGCGTGAGAGAGAGAGAGAGCACGCGTGGAGGGAGAGAGAGCGAGAGAGAGAGAGCGCGAGAGAGAGCGTGAGAGAGAGCGAGAGAGGGCGAGAGAGAGAGCAAGAAAGAGAGAGAGAGCGCGAGAGAGCGCGAGAGAGAGAGCAAGAAAGAGAGAGAGAGCGAGAGAGAGAGAGTGAGAGAGAGAGCGAGAGAGAGAGCAAGAAAGAGAGAGAGAGAGAGAGCACGAGAGAGAGAGACGGAGGGGACGGAGTAGAGACTTTGCCGGGAGAAGGAGCGAGGAGGGGCATGAGAAAGGGGGGAAGAGGGGCGCAGACCAGGCTTTTTTTGGTCCGTGACCTGCGCCCTCCCCTGGCTTGCGCCCCTAGGCCATGGCCTCATTGGCCTTATGGGTAATCCGGGCATGCGCCTCTCTTTCTTTCTTGCTGTCCTCCAGGCGAATTTCGTGGACTACATGGGACGGAGGTTCCTGCTTCTCTTTGGCTTCATGGTTTGTAGCATCACCTGCATCATCCTCGCCGTGTGCCTCGAATTTCAGGTTTGTGGTTGACCTCCCTTGCGCCCTTGTGACCAAGGGATTCCAGGGCTCTGAGGGCCTTGCTGTCTTAGCGATGCCTCTCTAAAGCCAACTTTCTCCACAGAAAGAAAACGCAGTCATCTCTTATTTCACCTCGTTTGTGACCATCACCTTCCTCATTGGACACACGATTGGGCCAGGTGGGTGCTCTGGTGGCATATATCCTTATGGCAGTGTTTCTCAACATGGGGGTTATGACCCCCCTGGAGGGGTCGCGAGGGGGTGTCAGAGGGGTCGCCAAAGACTATCAGAAAACACAGTATTTTCTGTTGGCCATGGGGTTCTGTGTGGGAAGGTTGGCCCAATTCTCTCGTTGGTGGGGTTCAGAATTCTCTTGAATTGTAGCTGAACTATAAATCCCAGTAACTACAACTCCCAAACTCAAGGTCAATGCCCACCAAACCCTTCCAGTATTTTCTGCATGTCATGGGAGTTCTGTGTGCCAGGTTTGGTTCAACTCCATCCTTGGTGTAGTTCAGAATACTCTTTGATTGTAGGTGAACTATAAATCCCAGCAACTACAACTCCCAAACTCAATGTCAATGCCCACCAAACCCTTCCAGTATTTTCTGCTAGTCATGGGAGTTCTGTGTGCCAGGTTTGGTTCAACTCCATCCTTGGTGTAGTTCAGAATACTCTTTGATTGTAGGTGAACTATAAATCCCAGCAACTACAACTCCCAAACTCAATGTCTATTTTCCCCAAACCCTTCCAGTATTTTTTGGACATCATTGAGTATCTGTGCCAGGTTTGGTTCAACTCCATCATTGTTTAGTTCAGAATGCTCTCTGATTGTAGGTGAACTATAACTCCAAAACTCAATTCCCAAACTCAATGTCAATGCCTATCAAACCCTTCCAGTATTTTCTGTTGGTCATGGGAGTTCTGTGTGGCAAGTTTGGTTCAATTCCATCATTGGTGGAGTTCGGAATGCTCTCTGATTGTAGGAGAACTATAAATCCCAGCAACTACAACTCCCAATTGAAAAAAAATCACCCATAGAATCACCCAGAGGACATAGAGAATTCTTACAGATTTTGCTGGAGGAGATGTAGGTGAAACTATAGGTACCACTTCCATAGGTTGGACTTTGCTTAGACCACACCTGGAGTAGTGTGTCCAAGTCTGGGCACCACAATTGCAAGGAGATGTTGAGAAGCTGGAATGTGTCCAGAGGAGGGTGACTAAAATGATCAAGGGTCTGGAGAACAAGCCCTATGAGGAGCGGCTTCAAGAGCTGGGCATGTTTAGCCTGAAGAGAGGAGACACGATAGCCATGTATAAATATGTGAGAGGAAGTCATAGGGAGGAGGGAGCAAGCTTGTTTTCTGCTGTCCTGAAGACTAGGACACGGCTTCAAGCTACAAGAAAGGAGATTCCACCTGAACATTAGGAAGAACTTCCTGACTGTGAGAGCTGTTCATCAGTGGAACTCTCTGCCCCGGAGTCTGCTCCAGGCTCTTTCTTTGGAGGCTTTGAAGCAGAGGCTGGATGGCCATCTGTTGGGGATGCTTTGAACTCAACTCTACGATTCTATGATTCTATATGTGCTCTAAAGATCAGATCTTCTGTTGTCCCGAATTGAACTCACTTCAGTGCACTTTCCTGCAGTTTTTGGTGCAGCCTTCAAGGGCAGCCCCATACAGAGCCATTGCAGTAGTCTAGCCAACAGATTATTAGGAGCATAGACCATTGAAGGAAGTTTATCCCAAATGTTAATGGGATCCCCCAGCTACCCATAAGGCCCCCCTAGGCCATGGCCTAGGCGCAAGTCAAGGGGCGCAATTCACACCCCCCCAAAACATGGCACGCAACTCTCTCTCTCTCGGGAGGGCAGAGGGAGAGCACTGCGGGGGCCGGAGGGGGTGGAGGGAATGGTGCCCCCTCCTCGCCATCGCCCTCGCCTCTTTATAAAGAGGAGAAGGAGGCGGAGAGGAAGCCCCGCCCGGGGCCGATGCCGGCTCCGGGGGCGGGGCTTCCCTTCCTTTCTCCTCTCCTCCTCGCCCGCGCCCTCCTTTCTTGAGTCAAGAAAGGGAGGGCGCACCGCGAAGGGGAGGCGGCGGAGGGTGGGTGGTATGGTGTGTGGGTTGTGGGAGTAATTGTACTGTGGTTGGTCTAGGTATGTGTATATGTTTGTAGTGTATATGTTTGTAGTGTATATGGTCAGTGTACTTAAATAAATAATCGAAAAAAAGGAAAAAAAGAAAAAACCAAAGACTAAAATAATAATAATAATAATAAAAAGAATCGGAATGCCTTCAGATTCTTATTATTATTACTAGCTGAACCCGGCACGCGTTGCTGTGCCCTATGTTGGTGATGTGAGAATGTCAGGGTATGTAAGTTGTGGAAATGATGTGAGCATGTTTGTTGTGTGTGTATATATATGTGTGTGTATGTGTGTTTGTAGTTGTATGTGTGTATGGTTTTTTGGGGGTTTGTGTGTATGTGTGTGTGGAGGTATTGGTTTGTGTTTATTTGTGTGTGTGTATATATGTATGTGTGTGTATGTGTTTGTATATAGTTCTTGGTATGTGTGTATATATTTGTGTGTATTTATATGTGGGTTTTTTGTGTTTGAGTACGTGTATATATATATGTGTGTTTGTGTATGTATATTGTATGTATGTGTATATATGGAGAGGTGCTGATATGTGTGTGTATATATGTGTATGTATTAGTGTGGATGTGTATGTATAGGTGTTTGTATGTGGTTGTGTATTTATATGAGTTTGTATGTTTGTGTTTATATGTTGTTGTGTATATATGTGTGTGTGTGTGTTTTTGTTGAGGAGGAGGCCGAAGAGGAGGGCGATGGGGAACCGCTCGATCTCCCTCCCTCGTGGCCCTCTCCTCGGGCATCGGAGGAGAGGCGGTTGAGGGCTCTCCTACGCCGGCCGTCGCCTCCCTTCTGCTGGCCGAAGAGGAGGCCGCAGGGAGAGAGACGGTGCGGCTCCCCCTCGACCTCGTCCCCGGGCAGTGGAAGGGAGGCTGCGTGTAGCGGCAGAGAGCCCTTTGTCGCCTCTCTTCCGCTGCCCGAAGAGGAGGCCTAAGGGTAACCGGGCAACCCCTCTCCCTGCGGCCTCCTCCTCGGGCAGCGGAAGAGAGGCGGCAGAGGGCTGTCCGCAGCTACCCGCCGCCTCCCTTCCGCTGGCCGAAGAGGAGGCCGCAGGGAGAGAGATGGCGCGGCTTCCCTCCCGGCCCCCTTCCCGGGGGAGGACGGGAGGAGGCAGCGGAGGGGGCGGAGGAAGCGGGCATGGCGGCGGTTGTCTGAGCCTGGTCCGGAAAGTGCTTGGAGATGGCGGAGAAGGCGTGTCCGGCCAGGGGACTACGGCTCCCAGAATGCTCTGTGCGGCCATTGTGGCCTATTTCCGGTGCTGTCTCCGCCCTTCTTCCGAAAGTGAGCCGCGGAGCCTTCTGGGAGTTGTAGTCCCGTGAGTGCGCCCGTTCTCCTCGCCGTTCGTTGGCTGTCCTGGTGGAAGGTCGTGCGCGGGCGGGACCTGCGGCGTCCTCCCGGGATGTTGGTGTTGGGTTGCATGCGGCGGCCGTGCTGGTGGGGTCCGGGAGCCGCGTGGAGGATGTCGCCTCCTTGGTCTCAGGAGTGTTTCTTAAGCGGCGGAGGAGGGGAGCATGGCGTCGGATGTTGCGCATGCTTGGTATTGTGATGTGTTTATGGCGGCCATTTTTGTGTCTGGGGTTTTTTGCGCATGCGTAGTAATGTTGTGTTTTGTGGGATGTTTTGGGGGTTTTGTGTTGTGTTTAGGGGTGTTTTAGTGGGTGGAGTTTGTACCTCGTGGTGCGGATGAGTGGCCCTGTGTTTTTTGTGTGTGTGGGAAATGTAGTTTTGGCGTGCATTTGCCCCGTTGCATGACCACTTCCCTTTTATATATATAGATTATTATTATTTTAGTCTTTAACCCAGTTTGGACGTGGATGTGTTTTTCTTCCACCGCGTTTGGCGTCCAAACTGGGTGTCTTTCTAACTGCGCATGCGTGTCTGCCATTAATGAAGACATTCCGAAATTTCGGAGTTAATCCGAAACAAATTCAATTTTTTTTCAAAAAATTTCAGAATGCCTTCTGAAATTTTTTGAAAAAAAATTGAATTTGTTTCGGATTAATTCCGAAATTTCGGAATGTCTTCATTAATGGCAGACACGCATGCGCAGTTAGAAAGACACCCAGTTTGGACGCCAAACGCGGTGGAAGAAAAAGACATCTGTCTCCAAACTGGGTTAAAGACCCAGTTTGGACACCAATGCCTTTCCCTCCCTCTGCATTAGGTCTAATGTGGAGGGAAGGAAACACATCTGCGTCCAAACTGGGTTAAAGACCCAGTTTGGACGCCGATGCCTTTCCCTCCCTCTGCGCAGACCCGGATTAACACTTTTTTGCGCCCTAGGCCACACTTTGGAATTACGCCCCCTTTAAGCCAACCCCTGCCACCTCCAAGGTCCCCATGCATTCCCACCGGCTGGAGAGCTCCGCTGTGCTCTGAGGGCCTCCTTGGGAGTTGGGAGGCTTGGGGAGAGCGCAGCGGATGCAAACCCGCTCCAAAGGCGCACACGAGAGAGAGAGCAAGCGTGAGAGTGAGAGAGAGAGAGAGAGGGAGAGAAAGCAAGCGAGAGAGAGCATGTGTGTGCGCGAGAGAGAGAGTGAGAGAGAGAGCGCGTGAGAGAGAGCATGCGCAAGAGAGAGAGAGCACAAGAGAGAGAGCACAAGACAGCGCGCACGCGAGAGAGAGAGCGCAAGCGAGAGAGAGAGCACGAGTGCATGAGAGAGAGCGCAAGAGAGAGAGCGCAAGAGAGAGAGAGAGAGAGAGAGAGCGCATGAGAGAAAGCAAGAGAGAGCATGTGCGCGCATGAGAGAGAGAGTGAGAGAGAGAGCGCACGGGAGAGAAAGCAAGCGAGAGAGAGCATGTGGCGCGCGCGCGAAAGAGAGAGTGAGAGAGAGAGAGCGCGTGAGAGAGAGCACAAGACAGCGAGAGAGAGAGCGCAAGAGAGAGAGAGAGAGAGCAAGAGAGAGGAGAGAGAGAGAGAGAGAGAGAGCGCAAGAGAGAGAGAGAGCGAGAGAGAGAGCGTGAGAGAGAGAGCGTGTGAGAGAGAGAGCACAAGACAGCATGCGCAGAGAGAGAGAGAGAGAGAGAGTGAGAGAGAGAGCTAGAGAGAGAGCAAAGAGAGAGAGCGCAAGAGAGAGAGAGAGTGAGAGCGCGTGAAAGAGAGAGAGTAAGAGAGAGAGAGCAAGAGAGAGAGTGCGAGAGAGAGAGCAAGAGAGAGAGAGAGAGAGAGAGAGAGTGAGAGAGCGAGAGAGAGAGAGCATGCGCAAGAGAGAGAAAGCAA
The DNA here is from genome assembly GCA_030556195.1 of Anolis apletophallus. Taxonomy (NCBI): domain Eukaryota; kingdom Metazoa; phylum Chordata; class Lepidosauria; order Squamata; family Anolidae; genus Anolis; species Anolis apletophallus. The sequence goes on along the minus strand of JARBWK010000017.1, from coordinate 4,226,383 downwards.
GAGAGAGAGTGTGTGTGTGTGCTGCGAGAGAGAGATCGTGAGAGAGAGAGCAAGAGAGAGAGACCACGAGACAGTGAGACAGCGAGAGAGAGAGTGCGCGAGAGAGAGCGTGCGAAAGAGAGAGAAAGCACGAGCGAGGGAGAGCGAGAGAGCGCAACAGAGAGAGAGCGCGTGAGACAGCGAAAGATAGAGATAGAGATAGAGAGAGAGTGTGCGCGCAAGAGAAATCGTGAGAGAGAGAGAGAGCGCAAGAGAGAGAGCGAGAGAGAGCGTGAGAGAGAGAGCGTGTGAGAGAGAGAGCATGCGCAAGAGAGAGAGAGAGCAAGAGAGAGAGCACGAGACAGTGAGACAGCGAGAGAGAGAGTGCGCGCGAGAGAGAGTGCGAGAGAGAGAGAAAGCACGAGCGAGGGAGAGCGAGAGAGCGCAACAGAGAGAGAGAGCGCGTGAGACAGCGAAAGATAGAGATAGAGAGAGAGTGTGCGCGCAAGAGAGAGCGAGAGAGAGAGAGCATGCGAGAGAGCGAGAGACGGAGGGGACGGAGCAGAGACTTTGCCGGGAGAAGGAGCGAGGAGGGGCATGAGAAAGGGGGAAAGAGGGGCGCAGACCAGTTTTTTTGGTCCGTGATCTGTGACCCCTACCTCGGCTTGCGCCCCTAGGCCATGGCCTTGTTGGCCTTATGGGTAATCCGGGCATGCCTCTGCGTTAGGTCTACCATGGAGGGAAGGAAACACATCCGTGTCCAAACTGGGTTAAAGACCCAGTTTGGACGCCAATGCCTTTCCCTCCCTCTGCGTTAGGGAGATCTAACGCGGAGGGAGGGAAACACATCTGCAATATCTGGACGACAATGTCTTCCCCTCCGCTTTAGGTCTTATTATTCAACGTTTACATGCGCCCCCTGGCCCAGTTGGTTCGTGACTTTGGTCTGGAGTGTTATCAGTACGCTGATGACACCCAGCTTCTGCTGAGAATGGACGGCGGCCCGGACTCCGTACCCGATTGTTTCCATCTATGCCTCGAAGCCGTGACTGGTTGGCTGCGTGCCAGCCGGCTGAAGGTGAACCCGTCGAAGATCCTGTGGCCTGGTCGACCTGGGCTGGGTGGGTGCCGGTTGCCTACCCTGGATGGCGAGCGGCTTAACCCATCGCCATCGGTTAAGAGCTTGGGGGTCTTGTTGGACTCCTCGCTGACCATGGAGGCTCAGGTCTCCGCGGTCAGCAGGACGTCATTCTATCACCTCCGACAGGCTAGGCGACTGGCGCCCTACCTGTCCAGGAACGACCTGGCCAAGGTAATCCAAGCGACGGTCATCTCGAGACTAGACTACTGTAATGCCCTCTACGTTGGCCTTCCCTTGGCGACAATCCGGAAACTCAAGCTAGTGCAGAATGCCGCCGCTCGCCTGCTGACAGGACTGCCAGTGAGGGAGCATATCACACCTATCCTCCGGCAACTGCACTGGCTTCCTATCGAGTACCGAATTGCCTTCAAGGTGTTGGTGTTGACCTTTAAGGCCTTGCACGGCCTAGGGCCGGCGTACCTGAGGGACCGCCTTACCCCGTATTCTCCCCCGAGATCACTGCGCTCAGATGAACAGAATCTGTTGTTAGTACCATCAGTCCGCTCCTGCCACCTATCGACGACTAGACAAAGGACCTTTTCCGTAGCGGCACCGGTGCTCTGGAACGCCCTCCCGGACAGCACCCGAGCCATCTCGGAACTGGCCCCCTTTCGGAGAGCCTGCAAGACGGCTCTCTTTGGCCTAGCTTTTAACTAAGCACACCAGACCAAGAGCCATGCCGTATGTCCTCTCATCCCGCGTATTGACGACGTAATGTGGTTTTAATGTGTTTTATGTTTATATGTTTAATGTTTTATTGCAGGGCCGCATGTCGACATGTCGTGACATGTTGCCCATATACACGCACTGTTATCCGCCCCGAGACTGCTGGGAGGAGCGGAATACAAGAACGAACAATAAATAAATAAATAAATAAATACGCACACGGAGGGAAAGACAGCCGCACACTGAAGGGAAGGCCAAGGAAGGGAAACCCGCCGATTCCTTTCCGAAAATGGCGGTGGCGGCTTCGAAATGGCAAATTCACTTCCGGGTTGCTTACATCGCTTCAAAACCGATTCAAACTTGAATTTATTCCGATTTTAGAAGCATTCCGACCAACTTGACCAGGCCTAGTAGCTCAAACCTGCCAATCAATGAAAGGCAGCCTTTGACCGTTGAATCCTTTTCTCCCGACAGGTTCCCTTCCCTACCTGCTCACCGGAGAACTCTTCCTCCAGTCTTCCCGGGGCACGGCCTACATGGTTTCAGGGTTTATGAACTGGTTGACCAGGACAATTGTGACATTGATCTCCATCGTCCTAGAGGTGAGCTCAAGGCATCCTTGGCGGGGAGCTTCATCCTATTGGAAAAATTAACGTTGGACATTGGACTATGTATGGCACCTGTGTCTTGGCTGTTTGTGGGATTAACATAACTCAAAAACCACTGGACGAATTGACGCCAAATTTGGACAACACACGTATCAGGCCAACAAGTGACCGTCACGCATAAAAACACTAAAAAAAACCACAGCGGAAGGGACTTAAAAAGCCAAAAAAGCAAAAAGACGCTACAGCGCATGCGCAACACCACATATATACACAAACAGACATAATACATAAATAAACAAACAAACAAACAAACACAGACTGGGCCACAACAACTCGTGGTAGGGGACGGCTAGTAATAATAATAAATAGAGGAAAATAATACAGGTAATAATAATAATAATCTATATAAATTAAAATGTAATGTTTGTTTGTGGGATTAACATAACTCAAAAACCACTGGACGAATCGACACCAAATTTGGACACAACACACGTATCAGGCCAACAAGTGACCGTTACTCATAAAAACTCTAAAAAACGTAATAGCCAAAAAGCAAAAAGACAATACAATGCATGCGCAACACCACATATATATACACAAACAGTCATATATACACACATATACACAAATATACACACAAACACAGACTGGGCACAAAACACAGACTGGGCCACAGCAACTCGTGGTAGGGGACGGCTAGTAATAATAATAGAGGAAAATAATACAGGTAATAATAATAATAATCTATATAAATAAAAATGTAATGTTTGTTTGTGGGATTAACATAACTCAAAAACCACTGGACGAATCGACACCAAATTTGGACACAACACACGTATCAGGCCAACGAGTGACCGTCACTCATAAAAACACTAAAAAAAACACAGCAGAGGGGATTAAAAAAACCAAAAAAGCAAAAAAACACTAAAAAACAACACAGCTACGGTGCATGCGCAACACCACATATATACACAAACAGACAAAATACATAAATAAATAAATAAATAAATAAATAAATAAATAAATAAATATACACAGACTGGGCCACAGCAACTCGTGGTAGGGGACGGCTAGTAATAATAATAAATAGAGGAAAATAATACAGGTAATAATAATAATAATCTATATAAATAAAAATGTAATGTTTGTTTGTGGGATTAACATAACTCAAAAACCACTGGACGAATCAACACCAAATTTGGACACAACACACGTATCAGGCCAACGAGTGACCGTCACGCATAAAAACACTAAAAAAAACACAGCGGAGGGGATTAAAAAAAGCAAAAAAGCAAAAAGACGCTACAGTGCATGCGCAACACCACATATATACACAAACATACAAAATAAATAAATAAATAAATAAATATACACAGACTGGGCCACAGCAACTCGTGGTAGGGGACGGCTAGTAATAATAATAAATAGAGGAAAATAATACAGGTAATAATAATAATAATCTATATTTTTTAAAAATGTAATGTTTGTTTGTGGGATTAACATAACTCAAAAACCACTGGACGAATCGACACCAAATTTGGACACAACACACGTATCAGGCCAATGAGTGACCGTCATGCATAAAAACACTAAAAAAAACACAGCGGAAGGGACTTAAAAAGCCAAAAAAGCAAAAAGATGCTACAGTGCATGTGCAACACCACATATATACACAAACAGACATATATACACACATATACACATAGATATACACACAAAACACATATACACAGACTGGGCCACAGCAACTCGTGGTAGGGGACATCTGATGACGCCCTACGCGACGGCGTACTTGGCTTCCATGTGAGACCGGCCCTGAGTCTGCTGTAAACACTGCTACCAATTTGTGACAATGTCAAAAACAGCCACTAGGTGGCATTCGGAAACCTTTCACCCTGTCTGAAACACAGAGGTTAACTCCCCTGCTTCTCTTCTTTCTCCAGCGGGAAATTGGACCCTACACCTTCCTCCTCTTCTGGCCGTTTTGCATCACCATCTTTATCTACATTTTCAAGAAGGTCCCAGAAACCAAAAGCTTGACCTTTTTAGAGATCTGGAAGGGTGAGGGCTCCCGGAAGCGCCTGCGGAAGAAATCGATTCAGAAGAAAGAAATGTTGAAAAAAAAGGAGGTCAAATAGGAACCCCTCCAAAGTCTGCGCACATTTTGGACTGCGCCCGCTTGCAAATTTTGTGTCTTATTAAATGACCAAATGCAAACTGAGTGACGTGGAGTGACTAAACTATGCTTCCTCATGGCCCTCCCTTGCCCCAATTTGCCCCAAAATGTTTGGAACTATAACGTCCAGCATCCTTGGCCATAGGATGCTAGATGTTACAGTGACTCTGTTCTAGTACTTACTTAGGTGATTCCTCGTTGTTTGAGTATGATGGCCTTCCAACTATACTGTTTTGGCGGTGAGTACATAGGTGACTGCAGAGCCCCATTTCTGACCCACACATTCTCCTGCAGCGGTTTCCAGGTGGAAGGCGGTCCCTGTCAGGGTTGGCTTGATGCACCTTCCGCTTGGCACATTTCTCCCTTTCTCCCTTCGTGCCTCTTCGAATTCTGCAGCACTGCTGGTCACAGCTGACTTCCAGTTAGATCAGTGTTTCCCAACCAGAGTGCCGTGGCACACTAACTAACTACAGGCCCGGATTAGCACCTTTTGGCGCCCGAGGCCAAAAGAAGCCCAGCCGCCCCCAGGGGCGGGGAAGTCCCACCCCCAGGTTGGGGAAGCCCCGCCCCCAGGCCGGGGGAAAGCCCCACCCCCAAGGCGTGCTGAGCATGCGTGGCAGCGGCCCTGAGGGTCCTCCTTCCTTCATTCAGTGAAGGAAGGAAGGGGGAACCGAGGAGGAGCAAGAGGCGGCACTGAGGGCGCAGCTAAGGGGCGCAGCGTCAGAGGCCTGGCTGTGACGCGGCGCCCCTTAGCGCCGCCTCTTGCTCCTCCCTCGGTTCCCCCCTCCCTTCCTTCGTTCACTTGAGTGAAGGAAGGAAGGGAGGGTGGAAGGAGAAAGAGCAAGAGGCGGGGCGAAGGGGCGCCGCGTCAGAGGCCTGACTATGACGTGGCGCCCCTTGGCTCCACCTCTTGCTCCTCCTCGGTTCCCCCTTCCTTCCTTCATTCACTTGAGTGAACAAAGGGAGGGGGTAAGGAGAAGAAGCAAGAGGCGGGCGAAGAGGCGCCACGTCAGAGGCCTGGCTGTGACGCGGCGCCCCTTAGCGCCGCCTCTTGCTCCTCCTCGGTTCCCCCCTCCCTTCCTTCGTTCACTTGAGTGAAGGAAGGGAGGGAGAAAGGAGAAAGAGCAAGAGGCGGCGCTAAGAGGCGCCGCGTCAGAGGCCTGGCTGTGACGCGGCGCCCCTTAGCGCCGCCTCTTACTCCTCCTCGGTTCCCCCCTCCCTTCCTTCGTTCACTTGAGTGAATGAAGGAAGGGAGGGGGAAAGAAGAAGGAGCAAGAGGCGGGCGAAGGGGCGCCGCATCAGAAGCCTGGCTGTGACGCGGCGCCCCTTAGAGCCGCCTCTTGCTCCTCCTTGGTTCCCCCCTCCCTTCCGTCGTTCACTTGAGTGAAGGAAGGGAGGGGGAAAGGAGAAGGAGCAAGAGGCGGGGCGAAGGGGCGCCGCCTCAGAGGCCTGGCTGTGATGCGGCGCCCCTCCGCCCTCTTGCTCCTCCCCCCCTTCCTTCCTTCGTTCACTTGAGTGAAGGAAGGGAGGGGAAAGGAGGAAAGGAGCAAGAGGCGGGCGAAGGGCGCGCATCAGAGGCCTGGCTGTGCCATGGCGCCCCTTGGCTCTGCCTCTTGCTCCTCCTCGGTCCTAAAATGCCCCCCAATTTGTGCCCCCGAGGCCATGGCCTCGTTCACCTTATGGGTAATCCGGGCCTGACTAACTAACTAACTAACTAACTAACTAACTAACTAACTAATTTTATTATCTATGAGTCGCCCTCCACAAATGTGCTCCGGGCGACTTACACAGCTAGGCATCTACAATACTAAAATATTAAAATGTTAAAATATGGGAATAGACAGGTTCCAGGTCACTGATTGTCGCTCATGCATATGCTCTTCTAAATAGCCATGTCTTAAGTGCCGCCAGAAATGAAGGCAGGTCGAGGAGGCTCTTTGGTCTGGCGGCAGAGAGTTCCACAGGACAGGGGCCACAACGGAAAAAGATCTCTGTCTCATGGACTCCAAATGAGCCTCTCTCAGACCCGGGACACAGAGAAGGTTCCCGTAGGCTGGCCGTGGTGATCTCGGATGGATAGATGGTATCAGACGGTCTTTTAGGTATCAGGACCAAGGCCTTAAGGCCTGAAGTGTCAGGGCCTTATAAAGGACTCTGTACTCGACCGGCAGCCAGTGTAGATGCTGTAAGGATGGCGTTATGTGACACCTCATAGGTGTTTTCTTAAGGAGCCTGGCGGCAGCATTCAACACAATCTGGAGCTTGCGAGTTACTGACCGAGGTAGACCCACGTATAAAGCGTTGCAGTAGTCCAGCCTTGATGTAACCGTGGCATGAATCACCGTGGCCAGCGCCTCCGTTGGTAGATAGGGCGCCAGTTGCCTCGCTTGACGTAGGTGGAAGAAGGCCCTTTTGCTCGTGGAGGCGATCTGGGCCTCCATCGTCATTTTAGACTCCAGGATGACACCGAGGCTCTTCACAGTGGAAGACGGAGTCAGCGGTTCCCCCGAAAGGGTGGCAGTGGGTTGACTAGTTCTGATGGGCGGTCTGGCCATAGAATTTCAGTCTTTGCTGGATTTACCTTCAGTTTGTGGGCCCGCAGCCATCTCGTCACTGCTCCCAGGCACTGGGCAAAGTTGTCAGGCACCGAGGTTGCTCCAGGTTCCAGCTTTAGGAGGAGCTGAGTGTCGTCGGCATACTGGTAACATTCCAGCCCAAAGCTCCGGACTAGTCCAGCGAGAGGCCGAACATACCGTGTTTCCCCGAAAGTAAGACGATGTCTTACTTTCTTTTTACCCCCAAAAGCCCCACTACGTCTTACTTTCGGGGTACGTCTTATATTGGACATGCCCTGAAAGAATTCTTCACCCAGTAGTACCTGTGAGGGGCGCCGCCGCGCCGGCCGCTGCCGCACAGCCGGCCACATGGGCCGACCGCGGCACGCCTCTTGCCTGGCCTCTGACGCGACGCCGCTTCGCCCCGCCTCTTGCTCCTTCTTTCCCCCTCCTTTCGTCCATTCGAGTGAACGATGGGAGGGGGAAAAGAGAAGGAGCAAGAGGCGGGCGAGGTGGCGTCAGAGGCAGAGGCCAGGCTGTGACGCGCGCCCGCCCCGCCTCTTGCTCCTTCTTTCGCCCTCCCTTTCTTCGTCCATTCGAGTGAACGAAGGAAGGGAGGGGGAAAGGAGAAGGAGCAAGAGGCAGGGCGAAGCGGCGTCGCGTCAGAGGCCAGGCCTCTGACGCGACGCCGCTTCGCCCCGCCTCTTGCTCCTTCTCTTTTCCCCCTCCCTTCGTTCACTCGAATGGACGAAGGGAGGGGGAAAGAAGGAGCAAGAGGCGGGGCGAAGCGGCGTCGTATCGTAAGACGTATCGAGGGTGTCAGGGGGGTCAGCTAATGTAAGCCATACCCGAAAGTAAGCCGTACCCGAAAGTCCATGCGAAGGGAGGGGGAAAGAAGGAGCAAGGCGGCGGGCGAGCAGCGTCGCATCAGAGGCCTGGCCTCTGAGGCGGCGCCGCCGCCCCGCTCTTGCTCCTTCTTTCCCCTCCCTTCGTCCATTCGAGTGAACGATGGGAGGGGAGGGGAAGAAGCAAGAGGGCGGGCGAGCGGCGTCGCGTCAGAGGCCTGGCCTCTGAGGCGACGCCGCTCGCCCCGCCTCTGCTCCTTCTCTTTCCCCTCCCTTCGTCCATTCGAGTGAACGATGGGAGGGGGAAAAGAGAAGGAGCAGAGGCGGGCGAGCGCGTCAGAGGCCTGGCCTCTGACGCGATGCCGCTCGCCCGCCTCTGCTCCTTCTCCCTCCCTGTCTTCGTCCATTCGGTGAACGAAGAAAGGGAGGGGGGGGAGAAGGAGCAGAGGCGGGCGAGGCGGTGTCGCGTCAGAGGCCTGGCCTCTGACGCGACGCCGCTCGCCCCACCTCTTGCTCCTTCTTTCCCTCCCTTCGCATGGACTTTCGGGGTACGGCTTACATTAGCTGACCCCCCTGACACCCTCGATACGTCTTACAATCGGGGGTGTCTTACTATCAGGGAAACACGGTAGATATTGAACAGCATAGGTGATCATATGGTGCCTTGAGGTACTCCACACTCAAGGAGAGATTTTTCAGATGTTTGGCCTAGCCATTCTACTCGTTGACTGCGTCCTAGCAAGAACGAGTTGAGCCAAGTTATGGCTGATCCTTGAATTCCCGTGGCAGCTAGTTGTTGAATCAGCAGATCGTGGTCCACTGTATCAAAGGCAGCGGTGAGATCGAGCAGCACCAGAACTACTGAACCTCCCTTGTCTAATTGACGGCGGATGTCATCCGAGATGGCCACCAGAACGGTCTCGGTCCCGTGTCCGGGACGGAAACCTGATTGAAAAGGGTCCATGTGTGCCGTGAGCGATCATCAGGTGTGCCGTGGGAAATTGGAACCTCCAATGCCCTTCCTTCCCCCTCCTGCCGAACACTTTTTCTTCTCCACTCGGGCTCCCTTCTTCCCGGCCTCGCTCTGCTCGCTTTGCCTCGCTTTGCTCTGTGGCGAGTCTGCGCAGTAGCGCCCGCACGGGTCACGTCTTCCTCCCTCCCCCCTCCCCCCTGAACACGCTCACGCTGCTCCCTCGGATCAAAATGGCGGCAGAAGCGGCAGTGGAGAAGAAAAAGTAAGTGTTGGGCTGGAGGGGGAAGAAAGGGCGCGAAGGGGAAGGGGGAGGAAGAGGTCTCTGTCGAAAGCTGGCATGGGCAAACTTGGACCTTCCAGGTGTTTTGGACTCCAGCTCCCACCATTCCTAGCAGCCTCCGGCCCTTTTCCTTCCCCCCCCTCAGCCACTTAAGCAGGAAAGGGCCTCAGGCTGTTAGGAATGGTGGGAGTTGAAGTCCAAAGCACCCAGAGGGCCAAAGTTTTTTAGGGACCTTAAAGTGGTGAGCCTCCTTCCAACATTGTGATTCTGGATAGAAAACAAACAACAACATAACATAACATTGTTTGAGTCCACAGTGCTCTCTGGATATAGGTGAACTACAACTCCAAAACCCAAGGTCAATGCCCACCAAACTCCTATAGTATTTTCTCTTGGTTATGGGAGCTCTGTGTGGGAAGTTTGTTTTCTTTCTGCCATTCCTGCCAGGATACCTATGTTGTGTTCTTCGAAACAGGCCCAGGTTTCGCACTGAGTGTATGAATACATTTAAAAACATATTAACAGGGCCGTAGCCTCTTAGGATTTTGGTCTTGGGGCTGAGTTTGGTTCAGGGGCTGAGACTGGGTGGAAGAGGGTTTACCCTGAAGCCCCCTTAGCCCCCCCCCCTGGCTACATGCCTGCATATTACCTATATGTATTACTGTGTTAGAGTGTCATTTTGTGTCACTTTGGTTGGTGGTGTGTCCCAGGATTTTGTAAATGTAAAAAAATGTGCCACGGCTCAAAAAAAAGTTAAGAAACACTGAGTTAGAGCACTCAAGGGCCAGGACTTCCCAGTTCTTGGTGTCTGTTTCACAGTTTTTAAGGTTGGCTTTAAGCCCATCTTTCAATCTTTTTTTTCCTGTCTACCAATATTCCGTTTTCCATTCTTGTGTTGGAAGTATAGTAACTGCTTTGGGAGATGGTGATTGGGCATTTGGACAATGTGACCAGTTCAGCAAGGTTGATGGTATAGGAAGGCCACATGTCCATAAGAACTGTATTTTTACACACTGGAATTACATATAATGCAGTGATTCTCAACCTTCCTAGTGCCGTGACCCCTTAATACAGTTCTTCATGTTGTGGTGACCCCCAACCATGAAATTATTTTTGTTGCTACTTCATAACTGTCATTTTGCTACTGTTATAAATCGTAATGTAAATATCTGATAGGATGCATTGTCATTCACTGGACCAAATTTAGCACAAATACCCAATACGCCCAAATTTGAATACTGGGGGCATTGGGGGCGGTGTGTGGATTGATTTTGTTATTTGGGAATTGTAGTTGCTGGGATTTACCGTTAACCTACAATCAAAGAGCATTCAGAACTCCACTAATAATGGAGTTGACCCAAAACTTGCCACACAGAACTCCCATGACCAACAGAAAATACTGGAAGGGTTTGGTGGGCATTGACCTTGAGTTTTGGAGTTGTAGTTCACCTACATCCAGAGACCACTGTGGACTCAAACAATGATGGATCTGAACCAAACCTGGCATGAAGACTCAAGATGCCCAAATGTGAACACTGGTGGGAGTTTGGGGGAAATAGACTTGACACTTGGGAACTGTAGTTGCTGGGATTTATAGTTCACCTACAACCAAAGAGCATTCTGAACCTCACCAACTATAGAATTGGGACTAACTTCCCACACAGAACCCCCATAACCAACAGAAAACAATGAGTTTTCTGATGGTCTTTGGCGACCCCTCTGACACCCTCTCGTGACCCCCCCCAGCGGTCCCGACCCCCAGGTTGAGAAACACTGATATAATGCATAATAACTTATTTACCTAATAACTGCACCCCAGAGGCATACAAGAGGCCTCACATATGTAAGGTGAAGCCTCTTGTCTGTATGTCTGTCTGTCTATCTATTTATCTACCGTATTTATTCACAGGATTGAATTATGAAATTTCATACACCCACATCTGACAAAATATCTTCCCTAGGCATTTCCTAGGTTCTCCAGGGCAACTCCATAACATGCTTTCACCATAAGTGTTTATTTTGTTATATGTATTTGAATGCAGCCTAACATCCTGCTTTGCAACAGCTGCAGAGCTGTTTGGGCTGGAAGTCAGCCTGAAGAAAAAGGAAGTCCTCTACCAGCCCGCGCCACAGGAAGAACACCATCATCCCCACGTCAGCATAGGCACATCTGTGCTTAAGTCCGTGCAGCAGTTCACCTACCTGGGAAGCATCATCTCTTCAGACGCCAAGATTGATAAAGAGATAGATCACAGATTAGCAAAGGCATAGAGTGCATTCGGAAGGCTTCACAAAAGAGTCTGGAGCAATAAGCACCTGAGGCAAAGCACCAAAATCAATGTGTACAGAGCTATCGTACTGTCTATTCTCCTATATGGGTCTGAAACATGGGTCATCTATCGCCAACACATACGACTCCTCGAACGCTTTCATCATGTGACGAATGGCTTTTGACAAAGTCCCTCACCAAAGGCTCCTAAATAAGCTCTTCAGCCATGGAATCGGGGGACAGGTCTTGTCCTGGATTGGAACCTGGCTAAACTGTAGGTAAAAAAGGGTGGTAATAAACGGACATTTCTCTGGGTGGAAAGAGGTGAGAAGTGGCGTACCCCAAGGTTCAGTTTTTGGGTCCGTTACTTTTAATTTATTCATTAATGACCTGGATGTAGGAGTGAATTCTGAGGTAGCAAAGTTTGCAGACGACACTAAATTGTTCAGGGTAGTTAAAAATGAAACTGATTGTAAAGAGCTCCAGAAAGATCTCTCGAAATTGAGTGAATGGGCAACAAAGTGGCAAATGCATTTTAACCTAAACAAGTGTAAAGTCATGCACATCGGGGCAAAGAACCCCAACTACGCCTACAAATTGATGGGGTCAAAGCTTTCTGAGACAAACCAGAAAAGGGATCTTGGGGTCTTGGTGGACAGCTCAATGAAGATGTCAACCCAGTGCAGCAGCAGTGAAAAAGCAAATTCTATGCTTGGCATGATCAGGAAGGGAATCGAAAATAGGTCGGCAAATGTTGTATTGCCTCTCTACAAATCTATGGTGAGGCCACATCTGAGTACTGTGTACAATTCTGGTCACCGCACCTCAAGAAGGATATAACGGAACTGGAAAAGGTACAAAGAAGGGCAACAAAATGATCCAAGGGATGGAGCGGCTCCCTTATGAAATCAGGTTGCAACGCCTGGTCTTTTCAGCCTTGAAAGACGGCGTTTAAGAGGTGACTTGATCGAAGTGTATAAAATCATGCATGGGATAGAAAAGGTGAATAAAGAAAAAATATTTTCTGTCACACAACACTAGGACTAGGGGGCACTCCCTAAAGCTACATCCAAGTGCCACCTCTGTGTTGATGGAGGCAGGCAGGATTTTCCCGGTACTGGTTGTGGGGGTCGGGAGCAGGTGAGGGTTTTGCCCTCCTTTCTGCTAGAGATCCCCGTGTACAACTAGTGGGCCACTGTGTGACACAGAATGCTGGACTAGATGGGCTGAGGCCCGATTCAGCGTGGCTCTTCTTATGTTCTTATGTTCTTATGAATGTTGCTGTCCTTGAGCAAGCAGGGATTTCCAGCATTGAGACCAAAACAAACCAAGAGACATGCGTCTATAATCTCATATTAATCAGAAAGAACAATTGCAAAAATATTTCTGTATTATGTATCAGGACACGTGAGTTGTGCCACAACAGCCTGGTAGGCTGGATGGATCATATAAACACACTGAAAGACATACCATGTCAATTTACAAATAACCACAATTTCCTCAAAATGCATGCATCAATAGCCAGTCCATTGCACGCTTAATTCCATTAAGTGCATCGGAAGTCCCCAAAATCTATGCGCCACAGTCCAGAAGCGTCTCCAATGATGCACAGGGTCTCGCGGGAGTAGCGGGCGCTCTCGCGTGGCTTGGGCAAACCACGTATCCGGAAAGAGGATGGTCGCGGTAATCCTTGAGGGCAAACTGTACTCCATGTATAGCCTCAATGGCTGGTTAGTATCCCTTCGTTGTTACCAAAAATAAACAAGCCTCATGCACAGGTAAATAAATATGCTAATTTATTTATTTATTTATTTATTTATTGTTCACTTTTGTATTCCGCTCCTCCCAGCAGGCTCGGGGCGGATGACAGAAAATACACAGGCAGCATGTCACAACATGTTGCCTTACAATTTATAAAACATAAAACATAAAAACCACATTTAAAACATATTGCATCGTCATGTACTAAATGAGAGGACAGACGGCACAGTTCTTGGTCCGTGTGCCTAATTAAAGGTTTAAAAGGGCCGTCTTGCAGGCCCTCGGAACGGGGCCAGTTCCGAGATAGCTCGAGTGCTATCCGGGAGGGCATTCCAAAGTACCGGTGCCGCTACGGAAAAGGTCCTGTGTCTGGTCGTCGATAAGTGGCAGGAGCGGACTGATGGAACTAGCAACAGATTCTGTTCATCTGAGTGCAGTGATCTCGGGGGAGAGTACGGGGTAAGGCGGTCCCTCAGGTACGCAGGCCCTAGGCCGTGCAAGGCCTTAAAGGTCAAAACCAACACCTTGAAGGCAATTCGGTACTCGATAGGAAGCCAGTGCAGTTGCCGAAGAATAGGTGTAATGTGCTCCCTCATCGGCACTCCTGCCAGCAAGCGAGTGGCGGCATTCTGCACTAGCTTGAGTTTCCGGATTGTCGACAGGGGGAGGCCGACGTAGAGGGCATTACAGTAGTCTAGTCTTGAGATGACCGTCGCTTGGATTACCATGGCCAGGTCGTTCCTGGACAGGTAGGGTGCCAGTCGCCTAGCCTGTCGGAGGTGGTAAAATGACGTCCTTCTGACCACGGAGACCTGAGCCTCCATGGTCAGCGAGGAGTCCAACAGAACCCCCAAGCTCTTGACCGATGGCGATGGGTTAAGCCGCTCGCCATCCAGGGTAGGCAACCGGCACCCACCCAGCCCAGGCTGACCAGGCCACAGGATCTCCGTCTTCGATGGATTCACCTTCAGCCAGCTGGCACGCAGCCAACCAGTCACGGCTTCGAGGCATAGATGGAAACAATCGGGTACGGTGTCCGGCCTGCCGTCCATTCTCAGCAGAAGCTTGGTGTCGTCAGCGTACTGATAACAATCCAGACCAAAGTCGCGGGCCAGCTGGGCCAAGGGGCGCATGTAAACATTGAATAATAAGGGGGAGAGGATAGCCCCCTGAGGGACCCCACAATTAAGTGGGAGTCTCCCGGAGACTTCCCCACCCCCCTCCACACGTTGTCCCCTTCCAGCCGACGGGATCACAAAGATGTATAAGGATCCTCCCGTTTCGGTCATGGCTGACCTTTATCAAGGCTGTAGTTGCAATCAAAAGCATGTGGCAAATTATAGGCTGTCATCCAGTGTTCAAGTATTCAAGGTTCCACCCAAATATATATGAAATTCTCAGCAAACTACTGTTCATGTAAAGTAAGGGGATGGCTGTGGCCAAAGCGATGTTGGCATCGTAAGAACTTCGTTTACATTCTTTTACAGACTGTGGCGCATGGATATTTGGGAAGTGTTGGGCAGGAGGGGGAAGAAAGGGCGCAAAGGGGAAGGGGAGGAAGCGGTCTCTGTCAAAAGCTGGCATGGGCAAACTTGGACCTTCCAGGTGTTTTGGACTCCAACTCCCACCATTCCTAGCAGCCTCAGGCCATTTTCCTTTCCCTCCCTCAGCCACTTAAGCAGGAAAGGGCCTCAGACTGTTAGGAATGGTGGGAGTTGAAGTCCAAAGCACCCAGAGGGCCGAAGTTTTCCCATGCCTGTTTTAGGGACCTTAAAGTGGTGAGCCTCCTTCCAACATTGTGATTCTGGATAGAAAACAAACAACAACATAACATAACATTGTTTGAGTCCACAGTGCTCTCTTGGTGTAGGTGAACGACAACTCCCAAACTCAAGGTCAATTCCCAAGCAAACCCTTTCAGTACTTTCTGTTGGTAATGAGAGTTCAATATGCCAAGTTTGGTTCAATTCCATTGTTGCAAGAGTTCAGGATGCTCTTTGATTGTGTGTTAACTAGAAATCCCAGAAACTGTAACTCCCAAATGTCAAGGTCTATTTTCCCCAAACTCCATCTGTGTTCACATTTGGGCATATTGAATATTCATGCCAAGTTTGGTCCTGATCCAAAATTGTTTCAGTCCACAGTGCTCTCTGGATATAGGTGAACTACAACTCCAAAACCCAAGGTCAATGCCCACCAAACTCTTATAGTATTTTCTCTTGGTTATGGGAGTTCTGTGTGGGAAGTTTGTGTCTTTCTGCCATTCCTGCCAGGATATCTATGTTGAGTTCATCGAAACAGGCCCAGGTTTTACACTGAGTGTATAAATACATTTAAAAACATATTAACTCTATGTATTACTGTGTGAGTGTCATTTTGTGTCATTTTGGTTGGTGGTGTGCCCCAGGATTTTGCAAATGTAAAAAGTGTGCCGTGGCTCAAAAAAGGTTGGGAATCACTGCCCTACACCACTGGAGAAATTATTCTATGTAGCCGGTATTGTACCACCTGACATCTGCCTGGAAGTACCGGTAGCAGCCTGTAATCAAAGGACCAAGGCATGGATATCTCCGGCCCATCCTCTGTTCGGATATCAGCCAGCATGCCAATGCCTTAAATCAAGAAATAGTTCTCTAAGATCCACAGAGAAACTTGCTGGAACACTTCAGCAAGCGAGAGTCCAAAAGTGGCAGGCTAAAACCCGGAACCTCAAGCCATGGCTGATACCAAATGAGAGATTATTATTATTATTATTATTATTATTATTATTATTACTACTACTACTACTACTATTTTCTGCACTCTGTCTTCCACATATATGCCTATTTCACTGCCGTGTCCTAGCTAGCATGATATTATTATTATTATTATTATTATTATCTACAATTTCACAATTACAGCAATACAAAATTTTTAGGAAAAATAAAACCACAATTATTATTAATTTAACTTGTCTAGAAATTGCTAACTCCTCCAGCCCAACCCTATGGCCAACTTCCAGTCTCCAGGAACAGGGCCCAACAATCTGGAAATGGTTGGACAGCATGCAATGCCCATCATCCTCCATCACAAGTGATGACTGGGCCTGATGGGCCTTGCTGTCCAACAAGAGGGCCACAAATGGCCCAGTGCTGTTCTAAACCCGCCTCCTCCCTTTGCTGATTGGCTCCCATCGCTCAACTGTCAACAGATTCTCTTCGGAATCATTCGCCTTCCTTCCCCTGATTGGCTCTTTCAATACTGTTAACCTTCCAGGGAGAATTATTTCAAAGGAATGTAGATCCTTTCCACAAACAGAAAGCTCCAGCTAGTTCCCATAATTATTCCAGCTCTTCCCTATCCTACCGGGAATTATTTAAGGGTTTGTTTTTTAGGGTTTTCAACTAGACCAAGTGGTGACCATCCTAGATCTAAGAAATATATCGGAATGTGCCGATCCATAACATGAAATCAGTTCTGACTTTGCCTATTGGAATTCAAGACTTTGGTAATGACAATGATGGCTTCCCCTATATCAGTGCTTCTCTACCTGGGGGTCGGGACGCCTGGAGGGGTCGCGAGGGAGTTTCAGGGGGTCACCAAAGACCATCAGGAAACATATATTTCGGATGGTCTTAGGAACTCCTTTGACAGACAAGGCAGAAGGGAGGGGAGAGCAGGCGTGCTCAGCACATGGCAGGGTGGTGGCATTTGTGTGTGTGAGGGAGAGCGTGTGAGACGGGAGAGAGTCCCTTCAAGGCATTGGGAGTTATGTGTGGGGTGAGAGAGAGTGTGTGAGGCTGGAGGGAATTCTGTGTGGGGTGAGAGAGAGCGTGTGAGGCTGGAGGGAGTCCCTTCAAGGCATTGGGAGTTATGTGTGGGGTGAGAGAGAGCATGTGAGGCTGGAGGGAGTTCTGTGTGGGGTGAGAGAGAGCGTGTGAGGCTGGAGGGAGTCCCTTCAAGGTATTGGGAGTTATGTGTGGGGTGAGGGAGAGCATGTGAGGCTGGAGGGAGTTCTGTGTGGGGTGAGAGAGAGCGTGTGAGGCTGGAGGGAGTCCCTTCAAGGCATTGGGAGTTATGTGTGGGGTGAGAGAGAGCGTGTGAGGCTGGAGGGAGTCCCTTCAAGGCATTGGGAGTTCTGTGTGGGGTGAGGGAGAGCGTGTGAGGCTGGAGGGAGTCCCTTCAAGGCATTGGGAGTTATGTGTGGGGTGAGAGAGAGTGTGAGGCTGGAGGGAAGTATGTGTGGGGTGAGGAGAGCGTGTGAGGCTGGAGGGAGTCCCTTCAAGGCATTGGGAGTTATGTGTGGGGTGAGAGAGAGCGTGTGAGGCTGGAGGGAATTCTGTGTGGGGTGAGAGAGAGAGTGTGTAAGGCTGGAGGGAGTTCTGTGTGGGGTGAGAGAGAGCATGTGAGGCTGGAGGGAGTCCCTTCAAGGCATTTGGAGTTCTGTGTGGGGTGAGAGAGAGCGTGTGAGGCTGGAGGGAGTTCTGTGTGGGGTGAGAGAGAGCGTGTGAGGCTGGAGGGCGTTCTTGTGGGGTGAGAGAGTGTGTAAGGCTGGAGGGAGTTCTGTGTGGGGTGAGAGAGAGCGTGTGAGGCTGGAGGGAGTCCCTTCAAGGCATTTGGAGTTCTGTGTGGGGTGAGAGAGAGCGTGTGAGGCTGGAGGGAGTTCTTGTGGGGTGAGATAGAGCGTGTGAGGCTGGAGGGAGTTCTGTGTGGGGTGAGAGAGAGCGTGTGAGGCTGGAGGGAGTCCCTTCAAGGCATTGGGAGTTATGTGTGGGGTGAGAGAGAGCATGTGAGGCTGGAGGGAGTCCCTTCAAGGAATTGGAAGTTATGTGTGGGGTGAGAGAGAGAGCGTGTGAGGCTGGAGGGAGTCCCTTCAAGGCATTGGGAGTTATGTGTGGGGTGAGAGAGAGTGTGTGAGGCTGGAGGGAATTCTGTGTGGGGTGAGAGAGAGTGTGTGAGGCTGGAGGGAGTCCCTTCAAGGCATTGGGAGTTCTGTGTGGTGAGGGAGAGCGTGTGAGGCTGGAGGGAGTCCCTTCAAGGCATTGGGAGTTCTGTGTGGGGTGAGGGAGAACGTGTGAGGCTGGAGCGAATCGCTTCAAGGCATTGGGAATTCTGTGTGTGGTGAGGGAGAGCGTGTGAGGCTGGAGGGAGTCCCTTCAAGGCATTGGGAGTCGTTTCAACGCATTGGGAGTTCTGCGTGAGGTGAGGGATAGCGTGTGAGGCTGGAGGGAGTCCCTTCAAGGCATTTGGAGTTCTGTGTGGGGTGATGGATAGTGTGTGGTGCTGGAGGGAGTCCCCTCAAGGCATTGGGAGTCCCTTCAAGGCATTGGAAGTTCTGTGTGGGGTGAGGGAGAGTGTGTGAGGCTAAAGGGAGTCCCGTCAAGGCATTGGGAGTCTGGTGTGGGTGTGGGAGAGCTTGTGAGGCTGGAGGGAGTCCCTTCAAGGCATTGGGAGTTTTGTGTGGGGTGAGGGAGAGCGTGTGAGGCTGGAGGGAGTCCCTTCAAGGCATTGGGAGTTCTGTGTGGGAAGTTTGACCCAATTCTATTGTTGGTGGGGTTCAGAATGCTCTTTGGTTGTAGGTGAACTATAAATCCCAGCAACAACAACTCTCAAATGTTGAAGTCTAGTTTCCCCAAACTCCACCAGTGTTCACATTTGGGCATATTGAGTATTTGTGCCAAGTTTGATCCAGATCCATCATTACTTGAGGCCACAGTGCTCTCTGGAGTTAGTTGAACTACAACTCCAAAACTCAAGGCCAATGCCCACCAAACCCTTCCAGTATTTTCTGTTGGTCATGGGATTTTTGCGTGCCAAGTTTGGTTCAATTCTATCATAGCTGGAGTTCAGAAAGTTCTTTCAGCAGAACATGAGGAATTGTACTAAGGACTTGCGGCATTAGGAAGGTTGAGAAACACTGCCCTATATAAAGCTTGCCTGGGATTTATGGTCTCCTAAATGGTCTTTCCTTTGCAACCCATTGGTTGTGAGACCTTGGTGGGATGATGGTGATGATGATGATTTCCCCCCCTACAATTGTGCACATGTGAATGGATTGAAATTATAGTAAAACTTTATTCGGATACCGGGAGAAAGCGAGAGAGGAAACTGGGGCATTTGAATTCGAGCTGGGAAAGTGGGATGGCAAGGAATGGATCGAAATTGTCCTTTCCATATCGTGGTTTCCCCCTAGTGGCAATGGAGGGAAAAGCCCCCAAACCGTTTTGAAATGCACCAGCAACGTACTTAACACAATGCCTTCCTCCACAGCCAAGATCGATTTCCGATGTCTCGGGAGGAAAGGACAGGAATCGTGGACGATTTCGCAACAAGCAGAGAAGGGGTGGGTTTGTAGAAGTCCCTGTTCTTTCCGTTTCTTCCCTTCTTTGTTGATATTCTGCAGAGCAAAAGAAGATAGAAAGGGGAAACCTACCCAAAAATATTTCTCATCATACTTTCAGAGCTTGGGAGAACTATTTTTATATACTACAACCTCCCAAAGGAAAATCAGTATGACACAGGGGCCAAAGAAAGCTTGTAATAATCAATAATAATAAAACTTTATTTCTATTTCGTCTTATCTCCCCAATGGGTACTCAGGGTAGTTAACAGCATGTAACATTTAAAGAAGCTTATGAGGTCACTGTCAAGGAGGCTAAAAAGTACACTATGCCTCCTTGATAGAGTCTGCCAGCTCACGCCCAGCTAAATTGTTTAATATCATTTGGTCTTTAACGACAGTCCCTACTGTCCCAAATGGTAATGATTTGGCTCCTTCAGCTGAGGCTTTTCAGAGCTTCTTCGCGGACAAGATACCATTTTATTTCTATTCCGCTCTTCTCACCCCGAAGGGGACTCAGTGCAGATTACAATACACATACGACAGACATTCCCTGTCGGAGACGTACAGTTTTTACACATAGACAGTACAGTTTTACACATAGACAGTACAGTGCAGTTTATAGAAGGGTTCTTTCTTGGCTGCGTCACAGGGTAACAGGGACATGCAGGTGTGCGTCATACAGGATGTCTCTGCTCCAATTCGACGTCATTGTTGTTATGCGTCTTTGCGTCACAAGGGGGTGGTGTTGTTCCATCCTCATTGACGGGAGCCTTCTGTTTTTCCCCACTTCCGCATTTCACCTCGCCGGACAGCCGAAACTTTCAGACGTTGTAGGTCTGTAAAAAAAAACCTTCCCCACTATTTATACGTGGACCCCATTGTTGTTTTGAACTGCTTGGGTGGGCAGTGGACTAGGCTCATATATTGTTACTAGCTGTACCCGGCACGCGCTGCTGTGCCCTTTTTAGGAGATGCGAGAAAGTTCAATCATCCACGGTGTGCCCTCCTCTAAACTGCAGTTGGATGGAGTGTGGGTCATGGGGGGCATGGTGTGCCAAGTTGGGTCTTTATTGGTCTTGGTTCTGGGCCACAGTGGTCTGTGGGGAATGATGGGTTTTGAAGTACTACAAATCCCATTTTCCATGGTGGTACTTCAAGTCCCATCATGCATGGTCGGGGCTCTGTGTGCCAAGGTAGGTTACTGTAAATTCAGGCCATACACAATGTCCCATGAGCTGAGGCCTAGTTAGGAACAGCAAGTTAATGAAGCCTTACTGTCAATTCAGGCCATACACAATGTCCAATGAGCTGAGGCCTAGTCGGGAGAATCAAGTTAATGAAGCCTTACTGTCAATTTAGAGCGTAAACAGCTTCCCAGTAAATGAGGGCTAGTTATGGAAATCTAGTTAATGAAGCCTTACTGTCAAGTTTGGGCGTGGGCTGTGATTTTTTTGGGGTGTAAATTTTAGGTTGGAAGTCATTTGGGTGTTTGTGTTGGGGATTGGCTCAGGCCTTTTCCTTATTCTGTTTTGGCAGTTTATTATGGATCGGAATCTTCATGTTGGCTGGCCAGTGCAGCAGTTATGCAAATCCGCCCTCATTGGCAGCCAATCATGTTGTTCAGAATGTAGAGGCTGGGTGAGTCTTTGGCTGCCCCAGAGGATGCTGGTAAATGTAGTTTTATTTTTATTCATTGTTTTGGGGGCCTTTTAGGTTTTGGGGGGGAAAGTTTCTTTGCTACAAACGTACCTTATTTGAGGCCTATTTCTGTTGGCAAGTATTGTGTTTCTGCGTTGTATGGTTTCTTTGTTTGAGGTATACATCACATGACGTGAACCCATTTATATAATAGATTATAGCTGGTTGTCCAGGCCAGCTCGGGGATTGAACCAGCAACCTTCCGATTGCAGCACAGTTTGTTCTACCGCTGTGCTATCTCCCCGGCCAAGATCTCACTACTCTGCCAGGACCTTCCTGCCACGGTTGATACAGTGAGTGAACTCGAGACTCCGTGGCCACTCGGCAGGCCCACTCTCGACTAGACGTAGAGGCTGTCGATGGGATCATGACTGCAGCCAGACCAACCACCTGCTCCCTCGACCCGTGTCCTTCCTGGCTAGTCAAATCTTGCTGGGAAGGGTTATGTGGCCCTCTGTTAAAAATAGTCAACTGCTCCCTTGAGCAAGGAGTGTTTCCAGAGGGATTGAAAGAGGCGATGGTGAGCCCGCTACTGAAAAAAACAGAGTTAGACCGTTCGGTTCCCTCCAGTTATCGCCCAGTGTGGAATTTACCTTTCCTGGACAAGGTGATTGAGAGGGCAGTTGTGGGCCAGCTGCAGCAGTTCCTAAATGGCACAGCTGGATTAGATCCCTTCCAGTCCGGTTTCCGTATTGGGCATGGGACAGAGACTGTGCTGGTCGCCATCACGGACCAGCTCCGCTGCCAACTGGATCAAGGGGGATCAGCGCTGCTTGTGTTATTAGATCTCACAGCAGCTTTTGATACAGTCGATCATGCATTACTAACCCACCGTCTGGCCGTGACGGGGGTTAGGGGGACTGCCCTGAAATGGGCGTCCTCCTTGCTCCTTGATCAGGGCCAGTGAATGGAGAGGGGAGGTATGGTTTCGGAAAGACTCCCACTAAGTTGTGGGGTGCCTCAGGGAGCCATTCTCTCCCCTTTATTATTCAACATCTATATGCGACCCTTAGCCAAGTTGGTGTGGAGCTTTGGTCTGGAGTGTCATCAATATGCCGATGACACCCAGCTGGTGCTGAGGATGGACGGCCAACCAGACTCTGTACCCGATTGTTTCCAACAATGCCTTGAAGCTGTGACTGGTTGGCTACGAGCCAGTCAGTTGAGAGTGAACCCGTCGAAGACGAAGATCCTCTGGTTGGGTCACCCGCCCTTTACATTGGTCTTCCTTTGGCGGTCATCTGGAAGCTCAAACTGGTGCAGAATGCTGCAGCGAGACTCTTGGCTAGAGTACCGGCCAGGGATCATATTACTCCAACCTTGCAACAACTGAACTGGTTACCAATTGAGCACCGGGTCATCTTCAAAGTGTTGGTCATGACCTTTAAGGTCTTGCATGGTCTGGGGTCGGTGTACCTAAGGGATCGTCTACTCCCATGTGTCCCCCAGAGATCGCTCCGCTCAGAAGATCTCAACCTCCTTCGGATTCCACCCTTGCGAACTATTCGTCTGTCATCAACCAGACAGAGAGCTTTCTCTGTGGCAGCACCATGCTTGTGGAATAGTTTACCACCTGAAGTGCGAGCAATTAGCGAGCTGCCGGCTTTCCGGAAAGCGTGTAAAACGGCACTGTTCCGGCAGGCATTTAATCTATAACCATCCCTGGTTGGCGTATTATTATGGAAACTTATATTTTACTGTATTTTATTGTTTTTATGTGCACTGTTTTGTTGTTCGATATGCTGTAAACGGTCCTGAGCCAAATGGAAAGGACGGTATACAAGTCGAAATAATCTATTATATAAAGGAGGTCCTGTCATGGAACGACTGCCATAGACAGAGAAACCATCCAAGGCAGAAACACCAAATTTGACAACAAAAATAGGCCTCAGGCAAGGTAGGTTTTAAGCAAAGAAACTCCCCCCCCCCAAACCTAGAAGGCCCCCAAAACAACGATACAAAAAAACCTACATTTCCCAGTGTCCTTTGCGGCCGCCAGCGAATCCCATTGGCCGACATCGGCCCACACAAAATGCAGGGAGGCTGAGTTTCCATAGTAACGGTGGGCTGAGCCAGCCAAGGCTAGGTTAGAATGCTGAGTGATTTGAATTTAGTCAGTTGGTGTTTGTGGGTTAAACATACCTCTGCTAAACAGAAACCTACACAGTACAACCAACTAACACAGGAGGACATAACAACTCCCAGGAGGACATAACACTAACACAAATAGGGCACCAGGGACACAGGCACCACTGACAAACACATACCGCCGGAATAACACAAACTTGCAAAACCCACCAAAAAAAACCAAACCCACCCCAACCAAAATTCACAACAAACACCACTGGCAAAAGCCACACCCCCTCCACATCACCAACTATGTCACCACAACACACACAAAATAAACCCCACAAATACCTGACAACTTCCCCAACATAAAACCCAGGACTGCACTCACTACTCACCACCATGCACACCTCCAAATACACACACGTCCCAGACACAATGCTCCAGCAATTCCTACCCACACAACACAACACAACTTCCTATCACAACCCATCCCCCCCCAATCTTACGGGACCCCGCACACACAACGCCTACCACCACCACAAACAAAAACCAACTCCACCTATACTCCAACCACAACACAACACACCACAAACACCGACAACTCCACAGGACTTCAACATCCCACCCACCAGAACAACCCACAACGACACAGCCATGACCCCACCAAGACCGTAAGTAACATCATTTTCAACCCTTACATACTCAGACTTTCTCGCATCTCCTAAATAGGGCACAGCAATGCATGCCGGGTACAGCTAGTAAATAAATAAAACAGCTAACATTCAATGCCATACATGGGGCCAGGCATGTAGCCAGGGGGGGGGGCTAAGGGGGCCTCAGCCCCCTCCAAATTCTCAGGCTGGTCCGTGAAAAGGTCTTACTGGTACATTATTTAAATTGTTATGTTTATTTATATCATGATCTGATCACCATACTCATTATATCCCACATTAATGGGGTTATTGGGATAACAATACAAAAGGTTTACTAGGGTAGACCCTCTTCCACCCAGTCTCAGCCCCCCCCCGAACCAAACTCAGCCCCCCTCCCGAATCAAAATCCTGGCTACGGCCCTGCATGGGGCGTTAATTAAAGATGTCCCCTGACCCACTTCTGTTTATCACAGGATGCTGAAACTGCACATGTGTTATGACAGAAGTCTCTAGAGGTTATGTTCCAATTTACAGCCCAGAACTGATAACGGTCTTGATGTGACAGGTGCTGAAGTGGAGTGAGGTTTGAGGATGGACCCAGTGGAATACAGAGCAGTCCTCAAGTTCCTTTACTCGAAAGTCCGCACACCAAAGGAGACGCTCGATGAGGTGAAAGAGGTTGATGGTGAGGATTCCCCATCAGATGATGGAGTCAAGACCTGGCATCGTCCGTTCCAATGTGGTCGGACTTCTGTGGAAACAGCTCCAATTCTGGAACGACCCCACTCTGCTATTGGTGAACACACCATCCAGTAAGTGGAGGTCGTTGTTTTGGAAAATTGCCGCATAACCATTCCCCACCGAGCCCAAAATGTCAAGATGAGTGTGGGGTCCATGGAAAAAAAATCACCCAAGACCATCTTCCCATGCATAAGGTATCCGCTCGCTGGGTCCACTCAGCTGCTCACACTTTTCCAGAAGCAGGAATGAGTTGAATGCTCTCAGGCTCTCTTGAAAATGATGTGCCATGGAAACCAGGAGGACTATTCCCACAGACACAGACACAGGGTGAAAGCTGGGTCTATCCTTCCGATCCTGAGACTCAAGTCCAGTCAGTGCAACGTAAGCATCCAGACTCACCGCCACCAAAGAAGGCACGAACCCAACTCTCGGCAGGCAAGGCCATGCTCACAGTATTTTGGGACCAGCACGGAGGAGGATGGATGGATTTCCTAGCAAAGGCGACCATGACCCCTGGGGCAGACGAGGCTTCACTGCTGCGGACATTATGGGAGACCATCCAAATCAAGAGACACCAAAGACAACGCACCAGTTCACAACTCACCTGTTGCCCAAATGGAAGAAGCATCTTCCTCTGGCTTTGACATTTGACTGTATCTCGCTTCTTCACCCGACTTCACACCATCGGACTTCCACCTCTTTCCAACAATGAAGTTATTTTGGAAGGGAAAGCATTTGTCAGGTGATGAGACTCTGATTTCCGAAGTCACGATGTTGATTTTGGAGCAACCTGTCGACTTCTCCAAGTGAGGTGTTTACAGGCTTCAAGAGTTGGCAGAAGTGTGTGTCCCGAGGCGGCACCGATGGAGAGAAAGACTCAGAACTGGGCCAAGTTCCATTGCTCTCCGTCCACAGGAAGTGGGTCAGGGGAAAGCTTTAATGAATGCCCCTCTTATGTGTCAGATTCTTATCCCATTCGTAAATTCCTTAGCAGGGCATATTTGAAAATGGCAGAGACAGTCCTGAATGATCTTCTACCATCCCACTTTCAGGCCCAGATTAACACCTTTTTGCGCCCTAGGCCACACTTTGGAATTACGCCCCCTTTAAGCCAACCTCTACCGCCCGCCCCCCTACCAGGGGCGGTCTAAGGTTATTTTATATGGTAAGCGAACATTACTTTGGTGCCCCCCTTTGTCTCCACCCCCTTTCCCTTTCCCTCCGCCCCTTGCCTGCCCAATTGCGTCACGTGACGTGTTTACAGGCTTCTGCGCCTGCAGGAGCTTCTGCGCATGCCAAGAAGCTCCTGCAGGCACAGAAGCTGAAGCCTGTAAACACGTCACATCAGCACATCGTCCGTATTCGGCACGCAGGGAGCGGAGGCAAAGGGAGAGGCTTCAGGAGCTTCTGGGCATGCGCAGTGCCTCCGGAGCTCAACTTCAGCTCCAGAGCCACTGCGCATGCACGAAAATCTCCGCGCATGCCCAGAAGCTCCTGCAGGCCAGGCGCTGAAGCCGACGCAGCAGCAGGGAGGTTTGCTACGGCGGCGCGGCCGGCGTGGCGGCGCCCTTCCCAGAAGATGGTGCCCTTCCCAGAAGTTGGCGCCCTAAGTGGCCGCTTACTTTGCGTATACATCGGACCACCCCTGGCCCGTACACACACCACTCAGACCCACACTTGGCTGACTTTAGCCATGGTGCCTCCGGAGCAGAAGAGAAAGGCGAGTAGGCACCATCCCGCCACCTCCAAGGTCCCCTTTCCCACTGGCTGGAAAGCTCCGCTGTGCTCTGAAGGTCTCCTCGGGAGGCTTGGGGAGAGCGCAGCGGGTGCAAACTCGCTCCAAAGGCGCACACAAAAGAGAGAGAGAACAAGAGAGAGAGAGAGAGCAAGAAAGCGAGTGAGAGAGAGAGAGAGAGATGTCCGCTTGGCGTGCGCTCCCGCAGAGCGAGGGAGGATTCAGGTTGGGGTTTGTGTGGCTTTTGTTCGGCTGCTCCCGAAGGCAGGAGAGCCAGACCCTGGCCTTGATCCTTCTCTCCCTCCCGCAGCTCCCTTTGGCCAAGCGGGCCGCCCCGGTTTGGTCAGAGAGCGCAGGAGCGAGCCTGGGTTGGTGTGGTCTCGTGCTGGGGACCTGGGAGAGGCCCACCCAAGCAACGCCCTTTCTCTCCCCTCTCCCTCTCTCCCTCTCTCCCTCTATTCTTTCTTTACTGTTGTTCTTTCCTCCTAGACCGTCACCATGGCTGCAGACGGCTTCCCCGGGAGCCAGGAGGTCAGGCCAGCCAGAGACCCGCGGGCAAATCAATGGATCAATGCGAGGGCCCCGCCGCAGCCCAGAGAGCGAGAGACGGAGCGGATGGAGCAGAGACTTTGCCGGGAGAAGGGGCATGAGAAAGGGGGAAAGAGGGGCATGGACCAGTTTCTTTTTAGGTCCGTGATCTGCGCCCCCCCCCCCGGCTTGCTCGCCTAGGCCATGGCCTATGTTGGCCTTATGGGTAATCTGGGCATGCCCACTTTCCTAGCTGCTTTTAAATAATAATAATAATAATAATAATAATAATATTTAATAATAATATATTTCATTTATATTCCACTCTCTCTCCACAAGGGGACTCAGGGCGGATTACAGAACATATATACAGCAAACATTCAATGCCGTTATACAATTAACAAGGACAGACAATACATAAACAGAGGCAAAGGCTTTCCCCTCTTGTTCCATCTTCAGCATCTGGAGGGTATGCTCAACTCTGACCATGGAGAGGTGTTGTCGATCTATCTTCCATGCTGAGAAGCTTTGTTGTCTGTAGACGTCCTCCCAATCGAATCACTGGCATGTCCTTATGGGTGCTTTTTGATTACTGCCCCACTTAAAGCGGTACCTATTTGTCTACTCACATTGCTGGGTTTTTTTCCATCTGCTAGGTGAGCAGAAGCTGGGCTGATGTCGGGAGCTCACCCCAATCTGGGCTTGAATTGCCAACCTTTTCTACAGCTGGAGGTTTAACCCGCTGTTCTAAAACCCAGCCCAATTTCTTTCTCCTCCTGCCTTTGTCCTCAGCATATTTCAGTCGCTGCAAACTTGTATCAAAATGCATTCTGTTAGTTCAGAAGAACATCTTAACCGTGAGAGCTGTTCAGCATTGGAACTCTCTGCCCCAGAGTGTGGTGGAGGTTCCTCCTTTGGAGGTTTTTAAGCAGAGGCTGGATGGCCATCTGTCAGGGGCGCTTTGAATGTGATTTTCCTGCTTCTTGGCAGAATGGGGTTGGACTGGATGGCCCACAAGGTCTCGTCCAACTCAGTGATTCCTCAGGGTGAGGGCAAGCATTCAGTATTGGAAAACAAATAGATACATCGAGCTTTCTCCTCTTTGGTCTCTTCCTGCAGGAGCTGACCAAGACGCTTTTCTTCGCGACCTTGCTCTCTACCTTTGGATCGTCTTTGCAATATGGTTACAACATCTCTGTCATCTACTACCCAGCGAAGGTGAAAAAAGGATCAACGATGAGGATATAAAATCCAGAATACCTTGTTTGCCCAGTAAACAACCCCTCTGTTCAGGGCTGGATCTTACATTATGCAGACTATGCGCCCACGGGGGGCGTCACATATTCAGGGGCGCATCGACCGCCAAACGTCCCTTTTCAGTCTTCGGCCCCGTGGAAGGTGGCCCACCAAACTTCCCATGCAGAACTCCCAATGCCTTGAAGGAACTCCCTACAGCCTCATATGCTCTCCCTCACCCACACAGGACTCCTAATGCCTTGAGGGGACTCCCTCCACCTTCACATGCTCTCCCTTACACACAGAACTCCCAATGCCTTGACGGGAGTCCCTTCAGTCTCATACGCTCTCCCTCACCCACACAGAACTCCCAATGTCTTGGGGGACTCCCTCCAGCCTCACATGCTCTCCCTCACCCACACAGAACTCCCAATGTCTTGAGGGGACTTCCTCCAGCGTCACACACTCTCCCACACCCACACAGGACCCCCAATGCCTTGAGGGGATTCCCTCCAGCCTCACACACTCTCCCTCACCGCATAGAACTCCCAATGCTTTGAAAGGACTCCCTCCAGGCCCACACGCTCTCCCTTACCACACAGAACTCCGAAAGCCTTGAAGGGACTCCCTCCAGCCTCACACGCTCTCCCTCACACACACAGGACTCCTAATGCCTTGAGGGGACTTTCTCCAGCGTCACACACTCTCCCACACCCACACAGGACCCCCAATGCCTTGAGGGGATTCCCTCCAGCCTCACACACTCTCCCTCACCGCATAGAACTCCCAATGCTTTGAAAGGACTCCCTCCAGGCCCACACGCTCTCCCTTACCACACAGAACTCCGAAAGCCTTGAAGGGACTCCCTCCAGCCTCACACGCTCTCCCACACCCACACAGGACCCCCAATGCCTTGAGGGGATTCCCTCCAGCCTCACACACTCTCCCTCACCGCATAGAACTCCCAATGCTTTGAAGGGACTCCCTCCAGGCCCACACGCTCTCCCTTACCACACAAGAACTCCGAAAGCCTTGAAGGGACTCCCTCCAGCCTCACACGCTCTCCCTCACACACACAGGACTCCCAATGCCTTGAGGGGACTCCCTCCAGCCTCATACACTGTCCCTCACCACTCATAACTCCCAATGCCTTGAAGGGACTCCCCCAGCCTCACACGCTCTCCCTCACCACACAAAACTCCCAATGCATTGAAGGGACTCCCCCAGCCTCAAACGCTCTCCTGCACTCACACAGAACTCCCTCCAGCCTCACACGCTCTCCCACACCCACACAAGACTCCCAATGCCTCGAGGGGACTCCCCCCAGCCTCACAGGCTCTCCCTCACTCACACAGAACTCCCAATGCCTTGAAGGGACTCCCTCCAGCCTCACAGGCTCTCTCTGACTCACACAGAACTCCCAATGCCTTGAAGGGACTCCCTCCAGCCTCACACGCTCTCCCTAACCACACAGAACTCCCAATGCCTTGAAGAGACTCCCTCCAGCCTCACACGCTCTCCCTAACCACACAGAACTCCCAATGCTTTGAAGAGACTCCCTCCAGCCCCACATGCTCTCCCACACCCACACAGGACTCCCAATGCCTTCAGAGGACTCCCTCCAGCCTCACACGCTCTCCCACACCCACACAGAACTCCCAATGCCTTGAAGGGACTCCCTCCAGCCTCACACGCTCTCCCTAATCACACAGAACTCCCAATGCCTTGAAGAGACTCCCTCCAGCCCCACACGCTCTCCCACACCCACACAGGACTCCCAATGCCTTGAGAGTACTCCCTCCAGCCTCACACGCTCTCCCACACCCACACAGAACTCCCAATGCCTTGAAGGGACTCCCTCCAGCCTCACACGCTCTCCCTAACCACACAGAACTCCCAATGCCTTGAAGAGACTCCCTCCAGCCTCACACGCTCTTCCTAACCACACAGAACTCCCAATGCCTTGAAGAGACTCCCTCCAGCCCCACATGCTCTCCCACACCCACACAGGACTCCCAATGCCTTGAGAGGACTCCCTCCAGCCTCACACGCTCTCCCACACCCACACAGAACTCCCAATGCCTTGAAGGGACTCCCTCCAGCCTCACACGCTCTCCCTAACCACACAGAACTCCCAATGCCTTGAGGAGACTCCTCCAGCCTCACACGCTCTTCCTAACCACACAGAACTCCCAATGCCTTGAAGAGACTCCTCCAGCCCCACACGCTCTCCCACACCCACACAGGACTCCCAATGCCTTGAGAGGACTCCCTCCAGCCTCACACGCTCTCCCACACCCACACAGGACTCCCAATGCCTTGAGAGGACTCCCTCCAGCCTCACACGCTCTCCCACACCCACACAGAACTCCCAATGCCTTGAAGAGACTCCCTCCAGCCCCACACGCTCTCCCACACCCACACAGGACTCCCAATGCCTTGAGAGGACTCCCTCCAGCCTCACACGCTCTCCCACACCCACACAGAACTCCCAATGCCGGTGCACATGCGCACCCTCCATGAGGCCGGAGAGTGAGGGGTCGCCAAAATAATGTTCACTTACTATTTTAAATTACCTTAGTCCGGCCCTGCCTCTGTTTCTTCATCTACCCTGAGGGAAGATGTTGCAGACACTTCCCAAAATAATTTTTAGTGGGCAAAGGGGTTTGGGGAATACGATTGCATAGAGCCGGCTTCAGTCCTGTGTGTCTCTTCTCGCTCTCTTTCCTAGTTTGTGAAAAGCTTTTACAATGAGACCTATCGGGAGCGGAACAACATCGACATGGACCAGGAGATCCTCAGCTTCCTGTGGGGGCTGACCATCTCATTCTTCCCGGCCGGAGCCATTTGTGGGTCGTTGCTGGTGGGTCCATTGGTGGACAATTGCGGAAGGTACAGACAACAGGCATGGTTTAAAATGGATCCCCATGTGTTATAACCAACTTGCATATATACCTACAGGAATGGAAAGTGAAGTGAAATCTTCTGAACACGGGCACAGATAGCAAAGGAAACAACATAATTATTGTATTATTATGTTGTTTATTGTATTATTATGTTGGGGAGAGGGGGCAGGATATAAATAAACATAATTATTATTACATCAGGGTGGACTCAGGGTGACTTACAGTACACATATACAGCAAACATTCAATGATGTTATACAATTAACAAAGACAGACAGTACGTAAACAGAGGTAAAGGCTTCCCATCTTTTTTCATCTCTGGCTTCTGGAGGCTGTGCTAGACTCCGGCCACAAGGGGGTGCTGTCTTCCTTGTCGAGGAGCTTCGTTGTCTTTAGATGCTCTCACGATCAAATTGCTGGCATGTCTGCATGGGTGCCTTTGATAACCTCCCCGCGAAAGCAGGACCTATCTACTCACATTACTGGTTTCAAACTGGTAGGCGAGCAGAAGCTGGGCTGATGGCTGGGAGCTAACCCCAACCTGGGCTTGAACTGTCAAACATTTGATCGGCAAGATTTTCTGCAGCTGCCGGTTTAACCCGCTGTGCTAAAGCCCGGCCTACAGGCAGGGCCGGCCTGACCTTTTCCGGGGGAGTACGCGAAGAAAATTTTGGCGCCCCACCCGGCCGCCGCATCATTTGGTCCCGCCACCACCGCCGCCGCCCCCAGTCGGCCCCACGCCTCCGGCACGGGCCAGCTGCACCACGCCTCGCGAATGCACGGACATTTCTGCGCATGCCCAGAGGTAACTACAGGCGCTGTAGCGCCTGTAGTTGCTTCTGGGCATGCGCGGAAATGTCCGTGCTTCAGGAGGCGTGCTGCAGCCGGCCCACGGGCCGGCGGCAGGGCGGCGGCAGGGCGGGGCGCGGAAGCGAGGTGGCGCCGCGGCACCCTCCCAGCCGGTGACGCCCCGCCCAGCCGGTGGCGCTCTACGCGACCGCTTACATGGCGGAATCGCTTAGACCGCCTCTGCCTACAGGACTATTAACACTTCCCTATGCCAGTGTTTTCCAACCGGTGTGATGCGGCCCACTACTGTTCCGTGACGGATCAGCTGGTGTGCTACGAAAAACGTCTCCCCCCTTCTACTTTCTCCCCCTCCTGCCGAACTCCTGCTGCTTCGGGGAGGAGGAGGAAGGGTCTGGAAAAAGCGCCGCTGCAAAGAAAGGAGGGAGGGGCCGGGTGCCGCCTCCTTCCCAGCGGCCGCTCTCCCATGGCAGCCTCCAATCGCAGCTCATGCTTCTCCTCCTCCGCGTGGCCTCAGCAAGCGAGGGGCCGGAGTCATGGCGGACAGCGGCGCCGGCGATGGGGAATTGCTGCCTTCTTCTTCTCCCCCGCCGCCCCTTTTGCCCGTGAGCCGCTACCCGTGGCAATGGGAGCAGCTGGGGCTGGCGGCAGGACCCTGGGCCAGAGCCTGGGCTTGGTGGCAGCCCTCGGCCTGCTCTCAGCAGTAGCCTGAGCGGCCCGCT
This sequence comes from Anolis apletophallus, assembly GCA_030556195.1. Classification (NCBI taxonomy): domain Eukaryota; kingdom Metazoa; phylum Chordata; class Lepidosauria; order Squamata; family Anolidae; genus Anolis; species Anolis apletophallus. Next base: position 4,193,712 of record JARBWK010000017.1, on the reverse strand, counting down.
TGCCAAGTTTGGTCCAAATCCATGCTCTCTGGAAGTAGGTGAACAACAACTCCAAAACTAAAGGTCAATTAACAATATGTATTACTGTGTTAGAGTGCCATTTTGTGTCATTTTGGTTGGTGGTGTGCCCCAGGGTTTTTTTAATGTTAAAAGTGTGCCGCAGTTCAAAAAAGGTTGGGAAACACTGCCCTATGCCACCCAAAGCTTTTACACACACACACACACACACACACACACACACACACATTTGGGCTACATGTTCATGGCACTCGCTGTAACCTTCAATGTCAGTGGAGGGAGTGCCTTTGGAGGCTTCTCAGCACTTGGGACTATAGCCTGTGTAAGTGGACACATTCTCCACATACACATTTATACACATTATTATCACTTTTATATGTGGATAGATAGATAGATAGATAGATAGATAGATAGATAGATGATAGATAGATAGATAGATAGATAGATAGATAGATAGATAGTAGGCATGAGAAAAAAGTTATGAAAATGATTCGTTTCGTAAGAAATTCGTAAGAAATGCTACTTTCGAGCTTTTCCGCACCTGGAACGCCAATGCCTTTAAGGGACTCCCTCCAGCCTCACATGCTCTCCCTAACCACACAGAACTGGACTTAATTTTTCGAACTTCGGGGGCCAGGATTTTCTTAAGTGTCGTTATTAGGTCGTAAGGGGGGGCATAAGGGGGGGCACCCTCCTTCTCTCTCACCACCCTCCCGCCTCCCTTGCCAATATTATGGCAAGGCAAGCCCTAAACTCGCTCCTTCGCTCGGCTGGAAGGACGCCTGGAAAAATGTAAACAGAGGGATTACTCAGAAGTAAATCTGCAAGGAGGGCACTTTGGATGAAGTGCCCTTCTTGTGGATTTACTTGAGTAAACCTCTCTGTTTACATTTTTCCAGGCTTCCTGCCTCTCCTGCCTGCCAGGATCTAAAGCATCAAAGAGTATTGGGGTGAGAAACCAACCTAATGTATAATAGAATGAATGCTACTGTAAGTGCCTAATATTATAAGTAATCCAACTGGTCATACCTACATTCCATGCACATGCAATAATACAGCAGTAATAACAATAACAAGAGGTAAAATTCAAAACGAAGTATTCTGACTGGTCTCTCCTCATGCGGTGCAAACGGGGCTGGGGAAATTAGCCCGGGGGGGAAAAGCCAGTGTTTTCTGCTTGGGAGCACACACATACATATTCTTGGGAGGGGGGATTTGCTGCAGAATCTTCTCTATGAGGCCGGATTCTGCAGCAAATCCCCCCCAAAGAATATGTATGTGTGTGCACCCAAGCAGGAAACGCTGTCTTTTCCCGGGCTAATTTCCCGGGCTCACAGAGAAGAGCCCGTTTGCACCGCATGAGGAGGGACCAGTCAGAATACTTCGGTTTGAATTTTACCTCTTCTTATACCCATTGTTATTACTGCTGTATTATTGCATGTGCATGGAATGTAGGTATATGACCAGCCTGGAGCAAACTTGGGCCCTCGCTCCTGGAGATCGGGGTGAGAGAGGGCAGCGAGGAGCCAGGGGGGCTCCTCCTCCTTTTCTTTGCTGCTCCAAGAATAGAATACCCCCTCCCTCCCTCCTTCCCTCCCTCCTTCCTATTTGGAGAGTCCCATCTAGAATTCAGTGTGATTTATTCAAGGTTTGGCCTACAACTCCCAGAAATCCCAGCCAATTTACCAGCTGTTAGGATTTCTGGGAGTTGTAGGCCAAAACCATCTGGAATGCGCATGCGCTGGCATACGAACTACTAACGAATTTCGTTAGTACTTAAGTTACATTTCCGAAATTTTTGGGAAATTTTTTGTAAGTCTTTGATATACTAATCAAAAAAAATCCCCCCCATTTGATATAAGAATCGCCATTTTAGGATTCTAAAACATGCCTAATAGATAGATAGATAGATAGAGATAGTAGGCATGGTTAGGTACCGTTGGAATATTTGTAATTCATCATAAATTCGGAAAAATTACCTTTTAGAAGCTATTTTAGAAGTTTTTAAGGGAAGCTTTTTTCGCCATTTTTGTTACGAATCAGGAAGTGAATTGGAAACGATCCAGCTTTTCCTCGCTTCTGGTCCCTGGCCTCCGCTCAAGCCAGAGAAGCCAGTTTTAAACCGGAGATGGAAGGCATTCCCTCCGCTTCCGTTTCTCCGCTCCTGGAGTAAAACAACTACTTTCAAAGTAAAGACCACCCAATGAAACAGGAAAAAAACACTTTCAAACCATTAATAAAAGGATTCGGAAGTTTCGAAAAGTTTTCAACATTTTTTTCTGTGAAAATCGGAATTTTCACAGGATCGAACCACCAGCGCCCCCTACATCAGAAATGGGTTTTGAATCATTGTTTTGGATCAAACAAGCCTAATAGATAGATAGATAAGATATATTATGGGTATAGATCAGGGGTGGGCAACCTGCAGCCTGCGGGCCGGATCCGGCCCAGCAGCCGATTCTGTCCGGCCCGGGGAGAAGGGCCTTGGGGGCGGGGCCAAGAAGAAGGGGTGCTGCTGCCACCATCCCATCGTGGCGGCTTTGGAGTGCCTGACATCCCTTTGGAGTGGCGGCTTTGGAGTGCTTGGCGATCCGCCTCAGTGGGAGCACTCGGCGACCTGCAGGGCTGATCGCCCTGGCGACCCGGAAGACTTAATAGTCTTCCGGGTCACCAGGTCGAATAAACTGCCTCAGATCGCTGACTGTTCCCCCTGCAGGCCCGGGGATGGCAGTCACTCCATACCAGGACGATCAGCTGGAGAACGGCTGGGGGCGAGAGTGGGCAGAGGCCTGCAGCCTCTGATCGCCTGCTGCTCTGCTCTCCTCTAATGCGGCGGTGGCTGGGTTCACTTTGCCATCCTCTGGGCTGGATCCATTGGGCCATTCCATCTTGGTCTTCTTGAATTTAATTTATTTTCATTTTAGTGGTTTTTATTATTATTTTATAATAATTTTATTATAATAATATAATAAATAATATAATATAATGTTATATTATATTATAATTTCAATATATTATAATGTCTCTATATATACTATAATATAATAATTATGATATCTATATATATAAAAGGGAAGTGGTCGTGCAACGGGGCAAATGCACGCCAAAACTACATTTCCCACACACACAACAAAACCCAGGGCCACTCATCCCCACCCCGAGGTACATCACCCACCCACTAAAACACCCCAAAAACCAACACAACACCCCCAAAACATCCCCCCAAAAACAACATTGACACGCATGCGCAAACAACCCCACAGACAACATGGCCGCCATAAAACCATCACAATAACACGCATGCGCAACATCCAACACCATGCCCCCCTCCTCCACCGCTTACCAAACATTCCTGACACCAAGGAAACCACATCCTCCACGCGGCCCCCGGACCACACCAGCACGGACGCCGCATGCCACCCAACACCAACATCCCGGGAGGACGCCGCCAAGGTCCCGCCCGCACGACCCTCCACCAGGAGAGCCAACGAAACGGCGAGGGAGAACAGCGCACCCACGGGACTACAACTCCCAGAAGGCTCCGCGCGGCTCACTCGGAAGAAGGGCGGAGACAGCACCGGAAATAGGCCACAATGGCTGCGCACAGCATTCTGGGAGCCGTAGTCCCCTGGCCGGACACGCCTTCTCCGCCATCTCCAAGGACTTTCCGGACCAGCCTCAGACGACCGCCGCCATGCCCGCTTCCTCCGCACCCTCCGCTGCCTCCTCCCGTCCTCCCCCGGGGATGGGGCTGGGGGGAAGCCGCGCCATCTCTCTCCCTGCGGCCTCCTCTTCGCGGGTAGCGGCGGACCGAGGGGGAGCCGCACCGTCTCCTTCCCTGCGGCCTCCTCTTCGGCCAGCGGAAGGGAGGCGGCGGCCGGCATCGGAGAGCCCTCAACCGCCTCTCCTCCACTGCCCGAGGACAGGGCCACGAGGGAGGGAGATCGAGCGGTTCACCATCGCCCTCCTCTTCGGCCTCCTCCTCTACACACACACACACACACACACATATACACAACAACATATAAACACAAACATACAAACATATAAATACACAACCACATACAAACACATATATATACACACCTATACATACACATCCACACTAATACATACACATATATACACACACATATCAACACCTCTCAATATACACACATACATACATATACATACACAAACACACATATATATATACACGTACTCAAACACAAAAAACCCACAGATGAATACACACAAATATATACACACATACCAAGAACTAAATACACACACACATACACACACACACATATATAAACTCACACAAATAAACACAAACCAAAACCTACACACAACCGCCCCCCAAAAAACCACACATACAACTATAAACACACATACACACAGATATATATACACACAACAAACATGCTCACATCATTTCCACAACTTACATACCCTGACATTCTCACATCACCAACATAGGGCACAGCAACGCGTGCTGGGTTCAGCTAGTTAATACTAATAATATATGAATATTTCTTGATATATTAATATGTTAATATTAATTATGTGTAATATATAGTAAATAAATAAATAAATAAATAAATAAATAATGTAGATTAGAATGTAGTTCCGCCTTTAAGTGCGGCCCTCCATAATATGTTTTGGCTCTCGTGTGACCCCTTGGAAAAAATAATTGCCCACCCCTGGTATAGATTAATGTAATACCCCAGCTCTCCCTCTCTGCCCTACAATTGTTCTTATTTCTGTTCTCACATTTTTATCCTGCTTCCAAGGAAAGGCACCTTGCTGGCCAACGATGCTTTGGTCATCCTTTCAGCCGTCCTCTTGGGTTCTTCCAGAGCAATCCATTGCTATGAATTCATCATCCTTGGGCGGTTGATCATTGGAGGGTGCGTAGGTGAGTCCAATCCTAAATAAAGCCACATGGCAACCCCATACTTGCCCAAAGAGCATTCCGGACCCAGGGGATGATGATGATAATAATAATAATAATAATAATAATGCTTTATTTATATTCCACCTGTAATGAGTCAGGGTTGGCCTGTTGGTCAGTCACCACTGACCGTTCCTTTTTCAGTGTGGCAGGGCAGGCTATCCCACCATGCCACCAAATATGTCAGGGCTTGGAGCCCTTGACCCTTACAGTAAATACGCTGCCACCAAATAATGTAATGAAGTATATAAAGAAGGCTTCCAGGCTCCTTATGTTAACCGTGGCAGGGCAGGTCTACTTTGCAAAACTTACCACTGCCACTAACATGTAAGGAACGAACCCTTTTATAACTCTGGGCAGTAAGGCTTTCTTCCCACTGCGGTAGGGTGAGTACTTTCCCTTTGAGCCCCACCAACAGATGTTCAAACTGCCACCAGTTAATATATTTGCTGCCACCAATTGTATCAGATCAGCCACCGATGTGAGGGTTTGTTCTTTTAAGGCTTGTGTTTTAAAAAGAACGATGTTGAGAGGTGTTGTAATAAAGATGTTCAACAGTTTATTTTATAACAGAGTTCAGAGCTTAGTTGGTTGCAAACAAGTCTTCTAAGAGGTACAAATCTTGCGGTTACAACGTTTCAACAATAGGGTACAGTTTCCACTGTACTTCCTAACACAGAACCAAGCAGTCCTAATAACTACCGTATTTTTCGCACCATAAGACGCAGTTATTTTCCTCCCAAAGGGGGATGAAAAATCAGCTAGCGTCTTATGGAGCAAGACGCAGGGAGGCAGGGGGAGCAGGGGGGAGATATATTGTACTTACCGGGCGGCGCGGAGGAACCCGAGGTGGAGCAGGAGGAGGGGCCCACGAGGCGCCCCACGGAGACCCGAAGACAGGCGCATCTTCCTGACGTCAGGAAGATGCGCCTCTGTCTCGGTCTCCGTGGAGGCCGCCCTCGTGAAGAAGAGAGGCGCATCTTCCTGACTTCAGGAAGATGCGCTCTGTCTTCGGGTCTCCGTGGAGGCCGCCCTCGTGGCCGAAGAGAGGCGCATCTTCCTGACGTCAGGAAGATGCGCCTGTCTTCGGGTCTCGTGAGGCGCCCTCGTGGCCCGAAGACAGAGGCGCATCTTCCTGACGTCAGGAAGATGCGCCTCTGTCTTCGGTCTCCGTGGAGGCCGCCCTCATGGCCCGAAGACAGAGGCGCATCTTCCTGACGTCAGGAAGATGCGCCTCTCTTCGGGTCTCCGTGGAGGCCGCCCTCGGCCCGAAGACAGAGCGCATCTTCCTGACGTCAGGAAGATGCGCCTCTGTCTTCGGGTCTCCGTGAGGCCGCCCTCGTGGCGAAGACAGGCGCATCTTCCTGCCGTCAGGAAGATGCGCCTCTGTCTTCGGGTCTCCGTGGAGGCCGCCCTCGTGGCCCGAAGACAGAGGCGCATCTTCCTGACGTCAGGAAGATGCGCCTCTTCCGAGGAGGAAGGGGAGGAAGGCCTCGCCGGCTGTAAGTACGCACGGAAGGAGAGAGGCCGGAGGGAGGGAGGGAAGGAAGGAAGGAGGAAGAGGCCGCAGCGCCTCCGCAGGGCTCCCTTTTTTTCCTATTTTCCTCTTCCAAAAACAGGGTGCGTCTTATCAGCAGGTGCGCCTTATGGTGCGAAAAATACGGTAACTGCTCCAGCAGGTAAATAGCCAACTATAGACTTTACCCAACTATTAAGTTAGTTTTCTACTCTAACTTGGACAAAGTCTGTCTTTCACCTGGGTTTCTCAAACCCCTAACCGAACTGCTTTCTAAAAGCTCCGAAAGACAGCTTCCCTCCCACCAACCGACAAAACCAACCGACTTATTTTAAAAATCTGAAAGTTCTAAAACAGGTGCAGCTCTAACTTTTGCCTTCACAGGGGCCTGCTGCTCCAACATTCCCCGCCAACCCTCTGTGGCTTGTTAAACATTTTACCATCAAACGTATAAGCAAATAAGCAATAACAAACTACCGTATACATTTATCTTGCAACAAAACAACCAGGCCCGGATCACCCATAAGGCCACCCTAGGCCATGGCCTAGGGCGGCGGCCATGGGGGGGCGGCAAATCCAGACCCCCAATTAAAAATAAAAATTAATTTAATTTTTTTTTAAAAAATGGTGCCCACGGCACCTTCTGTGGGAGGAAGCGGGAGGAGCCAAGCCGCGGCGAGGAGGAGAGTGCAGGGGGAGGGGGCGGCGGCGCGGGTTCCAGGCCGGCTGCCGCCACCACCGCGCTGCCCTTTCCTGCTTCTGCTAACTTAGCAGAAGCAGGAGGGACTGGCGCGGCGGTGGCAGCCAATGGGAGTTGCCCGGGGCGGTGCTTGGCAGCTAAGAACCGCCTCAGGCGCCCCCGATTGGCTGCCGCCGCTGCGCTGCCCTTTCCTGCTTCTGCTAAGGCAGGGCTGTCCAACTGGCGGCCCGGGGGCCGTACACAGCCCCCCAGCCTGTTGGACACGGCCCCTGCTATGCCCCGGCCGCCATTTTTTTTAAAAAATCTAATTTTTTAAAAAAAAATGGCGGCGGGGGGGGGGGGGAGGCAGGGCAGGGAGGAGGAAGTGCGCTGGCTCCTCCTCCTTCGCCCTTCCTCCTTCCCCTCCCTGCACCGCGGCTCGCGATTGGAGCCGCGGCGCGTCCGCGGGGGAGGAGGAGGGGCGAAGGAGAGGGCAGTCAGCGCGCGAGGGCCCTGGGCTCTGGCGCGCGCACGGGGAAAGAGAGAGAATGGAGAAGGCAGCCAGCTGACTGCCGTCTCCTTTCTCTCTCTTTCCCCGTCTTGTATGCCTGGGCGCCGGCGCGCGCGCGGGGCCAGTGGGAGAAAGGAGAGGGCAGTCCGCGGATTGCCTTCTCCTTTCTCTCCCTCCTCCTCCTCTGTGTTCCCCGGCGCCGCAGCGCACGGGACACCGGCTGCGCCAGGAAGGGCGGGAGGGTGCGAGGAGGTGGGCCTCCTCCTCCTTCCCGGCGCCGCTGGTGTCCCATGCACCGCGGCACCGGAGAAAGAGGAGGAGGAGGGAGAATGACAGCGTAGGAGGGGATGGGGCGGGCCGGGCTGGGGAGGGCCTGGGGCGGGGCCTGGGGCGGGGCGAACGGCCCCCCAGGTCATCAGTGACCTGGGGTCCGGCCCTTGGCCGGTTAGAAGTTGGACAGCACTGTGCTAAGGCATAGCAGAAGCAGGAAGACTGGACCGGCACCGGCGGCAGCGAATTTGGGGGGCGTAAGTCCGAACTGTGGCCTAGGGCGGCAAAAGCCTATGACCCGGGCATGAAAACAACACGACTTCATCACACCGCCCTTCTCCACAATGGGACTCAGAGCAGATTACAGCACATCAACAGACACAGGCAAACATTCAACGCCTTGTTACATTAACACACAAATACACAAACAAAGGCAAAGGCTTTTCCTTTCATCTCAGGCTCTGGGGTAGCTGCTCTTTTCTATTTCCAAGGAGCCAGCATTGTCCATAGACACCTCCTGGTTGTGTGGCCGGCTTGACTACATGGAGCATCTTTTTGCCTTGGGTGGTACCTATTGATCTACTCACATTTGCATGTTTTCGAACTGCTCGGTTGGCAGGAGCTAGGGCTAACAGCGGGAGCCCACCTCGTCCCATGGATTCGAACTGCCAACCTTCAGCTCAGCAGTTTAGCAGCACAGTTTAGCGGCACCCAATGACACCTGCTCACATGTTTGCCTCCCTTTACTGTCTAACCAGGCGTTGCCTACAGTGTCGTCCCTATGTACGTCATGGAGTTGGCCCCACCGAACCTGCGGTGTGTCCTCGGCATGATGCCCCATCTCTTCATCACCTTCGGCAGCTTGTTGGCCAATCTGCTTGGACTTCACCATAACTTAGGGACTGAAGAAGGTAAACGAGAAGTCCGCTTGTGCTGATCTACGGTCATTACCCCCTTAAAGCCCAGTCTTACCAGTGGCTTCACGAAAGTGGCATACAAATGTATGCATCGCACCACGGATGTAGGGTGAATTATTTCCCCTAACTGTTAGTGGTAGCAGAAGCAGACCCGTGCATGCAGGAATGTCACATGTTATGCGCCGTACATTGACAAGTTGGCAGGAGTGACTTGAAAAACTGCAAGTTGCTTCTAGTGTGAGAGAATTGGCCGCCTGCAAGGATGTTGCCCAGGGGGCGCCTGGATCTTTTGATGTTTTTCCACCCTTGTGGGAGGCTTCTCTCATGTCCTGGATTCAAACCGCTGATCTGTCGGTCAGCAGTCCTGCTGGCACAAGGGTTCGAACCACTGCACCATTGACAAGCGATGTGCCGTGTTGCCATTCTGCTAACAGGGGCCATTTATGCGAGCGGAGGAGATGATAGGTCACAGCCTTTGCATTCTCTCAGTTTACATCTGCACTTTAGAATTTTTTTAAAATATTTTTATTGTTTTATCATTATCAACACAATATTATACAATGTCTATTTACAGCAGATTCATGTTATTCATTTCTAGGTACAATACTTCAATCTTTAGCATCTGCCATTATGTTTTTTCTTATGCATTTGTGTATCCCTCACAGCTGTGCTCCCCTACCCCCTCCCCAAGCAATTGCTTTTACATATCATTCGTCCTAAATTTCATTTCTTCTTGTGGAGGTAACCTTCCTTCTTCCTTTTCTAATCCTTTTTCAATAAATTTTCTCCATACCTCATAAAAATCACTTTGTTTCCATATACCTCTTTTTACTTTTAATATACATGTTAACTTGTCATTTATTGCCAGTTTCCATACTTCCTTGTACCATTTCTCTATTTGTATATTTATTTCTTTTTCCAATTCCTTGCTATAAGCAGTCTTGCTATTGTTAATAGGTTTGTTATTGCATCTTTATCCTTTTTTCCAATTGTATACTATTATATAATGATAATAAAGCTATACTAGGACTTCTTTCTATTTTAATATTCATTATATCTTCTATTTCTTTAAATACTTTCGCCCAAAATTTGCTTACATATTTACATTGCCACCACGTATGTATGTATGTCCCTGTTTCTTGGCATCCTCTCCAACAGTTTTTCGAGTAGTTTTTATTTATATTTGCCATTCTTACTGGTGTAAGGTACCATTTCCATATTAATTTATAATAATTTTCTTTAATCCTTATTGATAAATTTTTAAGATGTCTTTGTCTCCACAATTGTTGCCACTCTGTTTCCTTTATTTTTATCCCTAAGTCTTCTTCCCAGACCTCCTTAAGGGTGTTATTTTTGTTTTTCCTTCATTTCAATTATTATCTTATATATTTTGCTAGTTATTCCTTTCAAGTTTTCGTGCTCTTCTACATCCCTCCCATTTTGTATTATTTGTATTATTTGTTCAAATTGGTTAACCTTACTTCCTTTTTTATTGTTTTTTAGCCAATTTTTAAACCATTGTTCTAATTGTATACAATGGAACCATGTCAATTTTATTTCTCTAAATTCTTCCATAATCATTTCCTTCTTCGTTCCTACTTTTATCCAATCCCCCATTTTATCTAATTTTATCTAATTTTTTTCCCCTTAACTTTTTATCCATTATTTGTTTTAAATTCTTTGGAAATTTCTTTTCCATTACAATTGGGGTTATTACTGATCCATCCGTTATTAACATTCTCCTGTATTTATTCCACACTTCTAATATATTACTCAACATTGGATTTCTAATTTCCCTGCACTTTAGAATTAATGCAGTTTGGCACGGATTTATCTTCCATGGCTCAATGCTATGAAATCTTTCTCGGCATTACTTTGCAAACGAAGATTCTTAGGAAGGACTCACTCCATGCTTTTTACAAGCGCGTTGATGACTAAAAAGGCCAATCTGAGATAGGCAAGTCCGGTTGCAGAAAGCACAGCAGAAAGTCTCCTTGGGTGATGTTGTTTCCAAGTTGCAGTTCTTTCTGCGTCGTCGAGACTCATTCGGCGTGTCTTCTCGAAAGAGGCCGCAGCATTGTGGATAGTGCGTCTCCATGCCTCCCGATGTGAGGCCAGGCCGGACCATTGTTGGTGATCAATCTGGCCGAGCCTGAGATGTTGTTTCAGGGAGTCCTTAGATCTCTTTTTGGGGGTGCCTCTCTTGCGCTGTCCCGTGGCGAGTTCACCGTAGAGTAGTATCTTTGGGAGGCGGTGGTCCTCCATCCTAGAGACGTGCCCTGCCCAGCGCAGCTGTGTTCTCAATAGCATGGCCTCAACGCTGGTGATCCCTGCTTGCTCAAGGACAGCAACATTCGTCACATAGTCGGTCCAGTGTACTGTATATTTAGGATTGTGTGAAGACAGCGCTGATGAAACTGTTCGAGGAGTCATAGGTGTTGGCGATAGGTGTTTCAGACCCATAGAGGAGAACAGACAGTACGATAGCTCTGTACACACTGATTTTGGTGCTTTGCCTCAGGTGCTTGTTGCTCCAGACTCTTTTGTGAAGCCTTCCGAATGTACTCTATGCCTTTGCTAATCTGTGATTTTATCTCTTGATCAATCTTGGCGCCTGAAGAGATGATGCTTCCCAGGTAGGTGAACTGCTGAAGGGACTTAAGCACAGATTTGCCTATGCTGATGTGGGGATGATGGTGTTCTTCCTGTGGTGCGGGCTGGTAGAGGACTTCCCTTTTCTTCAGGCTGACTTCCAGCACAAACAGCTCTGCAGGTGTTGTAAAGCAGGATGTTAGGCGCTGCAGGGCTGCTTCTGAATGGGCGACAAGGGCAGCATCATCTGCAAAAAGCAGCTGACGGACTAGATAGTTTAGAGCAGTGTTTCTCAACCTGGGGGTCGGGACCCCCAGGGGGGTCGCGAGAGGGTTTCAGAGGGTCACCAAAGACCATCAGAAAACATATATTTCTGATGGTCTTAGGAAGCCCATTGGCAGAGAAGGTTGAAGATCTCTCCGCTTGTCCTTCTCTTTCTTTTTGGAAACAGACTGAATTCTCCCACCTAAAGCGCTCCTCTGCTGTGATTGGCAGGCCTCCCTGCCAAGGGGAGAGCTGTTTCTGAGGCTCCAAGTGGGGAGGAGAGAGCAGGCATGCTTGGCGCATGGCAGCATAACGCGTATGTGTGGGTGAGGGAGAGTGTGTGAGGTGGGATGGAGGCTCACGCAAGCTAGTTCCTTCAAGGCATGAGGGTTCGGTGTAGGAAGTTTGACCTAATTTTATCATTGGTGGGGTGCAAGGGGCTCTTTGATTGTAGGTAAACTATAAATCCCAGCAATTACAACTCCCAAATGTCAAGATCTATTTCCCCCAAACTCCACTAGTGTTCACATTTGGGTATATTGAGGATTTGTGTCAAGTGTGGTCCAGATGCATCATTGTTGAGTCCATAGTGCTCTCTGGATGTAGGTGAACTACAACTCCCAAACTGAACGTCAATGCCCACCAAACCCTTCCAGTATTTGTTGTTGGTCATGGGAGTTTTGTGTACCAAGTTCGGTTCAATTCAATTGTTGGTGAATTCAGAATGCTCTTTGATTGTAGGTGAACTATAAATCCCAGCAACTACAATTTCCAAATGACAAAATCAACCCCCCCCCCACCAAAAATATTATAGTTTAGGAACTGTATTAGGGGTCGCCGCATTAGGAAGGTTGAGAAGCACTGGTTTAGAGTTTTAGTGCGAGCCCTCAGGCGGCTTAGGTTGAGCAAGCCACCATCATATATATACGATAGCGTATATATATGCCGTCTTCTTCTTTTTCGAGGTCTGACGTAGCTCTTTGGAGCATCATGCTGAAGAAGATTGTAAATAGGGTTGGTGCAAGAACACAACCTTGTTTCACTCCGTTAGTTATGAGAAAGGGCTCCGAGAGAGCATCGCCATATCTGACTTGACCGCGCTGGCCCTCATGTAGCAGGATAATCATTTTGAGGAATTCGGGCTATGAAATAACGTAGTTGTAAATTGTTATTATTATTTTTTGCATGACTTTGTGGGGATGGGCACCTTCACTGTCCTGCCTCAGGCAGTGGAATGCTTTGAGCCAACTCTGCCCATGTTCATCTTGTTCCCACACAGGTTGGCCGCTCCTTTTGGGCTCCATTGCATTCCCGGCATTGTTTCAGCTGATCCTGCTGCCTTTCTTTCCCGAAAGTCCCAGATACCTCCTGATTCAGAAGAGAAATGAGGAGGAAGCAAGACAAGGTAGAGCAGACCTGGGCATCTTACGGCCTGCGGGCCGGATGAAGCCCGCGGGCCGATTCTGACCGGCCCGGGGAGAAGGGCGTCAGGGGTAGAGCCATTTTTGCAAAAGGAAGGGCTGCCGCTGCCGACATCCCATCGCGGTCTGTGGGGCCTGCGTCGGCAGACAGCCCACCACTCCGGAGAACAATTGGAGGTGGAGGGGCTTTGGAGTGCCTGCCATCCCGGGAGACGATCCGGGCCTGCAGCGGGAGCAGTCCTGACATCCTCAAGAGAGGAAGGATCCCAAGACGGAATGGGCCAATGGCCTCAGCCCAGAGGATGTCAAAGTAGACCCAGCCGCCGCAGCAGCAGAGCAGAGCAACACAGCAGACGATCAGAGGCTGCAGGCCTCCGCCCCGCTCTCGCCCCAGCCGTTCCGTCAGAGGCGTTCCCCGATTGACTGATCGCCCTGCCATGGTGTGCAACCCGGGAGACATCCGGGCCTGCAGCGGAGCAGTCTGACATCCTCAGAGGGAAGGATCCCAAGACGGAATGGCCCAATGGCCTCAGCCCAGGGGATGTCAAAGCAGACCCCAGCTGTTCAACACAGCAGGCGATCAGAGGCTGCAGGCCTCCGCCCGCTCTCGCCCCAGCTGTTCCCAGCCATTGACTGATGCCCTGCCATGGTGTGCCTGCCATCCCGGGAGATGATCAGGCCTGCAGCAGGAGCAGTCGGGCGCCCTGCGGCGGCTGATCACCCTGGCGACCCAGAAGACTTGATCGTCTTCCGGGTTGCCAGGGCGATCAGCCGCTGCAGGTCGCCGACTGCTCCCACTGCAGGTCCGGATCGCCTCCAGGGATGACAGGCATTCCAAAGCCGGGATGGTAGGCACTCCATGGCAGGGCGATCAGCCAATCGGGAACGCCTCTGACGGAACGGCTGGGGGCAAGAGCTGGCGGAGGCCTGCAGCCTTCGATCATCTACTGCTCTGCTCTGCTACGGCGGTGGCTGGGTCCGCTTTGTCATCCGCTGGGCTGGGTCCATTGGGCCATTCCATCTTGGGATCCTTCCTCTCTTGAGGATGTCAGCCTCCATCTTGGTTTTCGCACCTTGTCTTCTTGAATTTCATTTTATTTTATTTTAGTGGTTTTTATTATTATTTTATAATAATTTTATAATAATAATATAATAATATAATGTTATATTATATTATAATTTCAATATATTATAATATCTATATATACTATAATATAATAATTATGATATTAATATTAATAATATATGAATATTTCTTGATATATTAATATGTTAATATTACTATTATTTATTTATTATTTCACATTTGTCTGTCGCCCCCTACGGCTCGGGCGACTTACAACAGTTAAAAAATACAATTGTCAGATAACTCATAATAACTCACAGTAATACCATTAAGATGGAATTACAATTAGAACAGTTGAAACAACAAATGGAGTCGCAGTGGGCTGACAGCTAGGCGGTGCGAGCTAAAGTTTAGCTAACTCCGAAGGCTTGTTGGAACAGCAATGTCTTGACTGCTCTCCTGAACGGGAGGAGGCCCTGGGTGGCACGGATGCCGGCGGGCAGTGCGTTCCACAGGGTTGGGGCTGCAACAGAGAAAGCCCGGCGGCGGGTTGCGGACAGATGGTAGGTCCTCACATTTGGGATGACCAGGAGGTTTAGCTCTTCGGAGCGCAGTGATCTGGTGGGATGATATGGGACAAGGCGGTCCCGCAGGTACACTATTAATGATGTGTAATATATAGTAAATATAGCAAATAAATAAATAAATATAGCAAATAAATAAATAAATAAATAAATAAATAAATAATGTAGACTAGAATGTAGTTCAGCCTTTAGGTGCGGCCCTCCATAATATTTTTTGGCTCTCGTGTGGCCCCTTGGAAAAAAATAATTGCCCACCCCTGGTCTAACCCTATTGTATAAAACTGGTGGAAAATACATTCTAATGGACAGGTGGTCACATGTCTGTTCAATAATTAAGTGGGTGGTGACGTTGAGTCATGACCAAGCACCAGGACTGTGGCGTAGCTGGCTGAGAGTCAGCTGCATTAAGATCACTACTGACCCAAAGGTCATGAGTTCGGTTCAGCCCGGTCGGAGTGAGCTCCCGACCAAAATTGTGTAGCTTGTTGTTGACCTTTGCAGCCCGAGAGACAGTTGCATGCGTCAAGTAGGAAGAGTATCGCGAGAATACGCAATCCACACAGGATTTCGCTGTCAACGGTGGCGTGATCTCGCGTTGACCGCGAAATCCCGTGTGGATTGCGTATTCTCGCGAGACTTGCTCCAAACCCGGAAGTAGGTATTTTTTTAATTTTTATTATTTATTTTATTTTTCAATTTTTATTTTTTGTTGAAAAGCTTAGGGGGCCGTAGGGAAGGGGCTGGGGGGCCGTAAACGGTCCCCGGACCGCCAGTTGGACAGCTCTGGCCTATGCCATTGAATGTTTGCCATGCAGGCCCAGATCAGGCCCTTTTGGCGCCCTAGGCCAAAAGGGCCTGATCTGATCCTCCCCCGCCCTGGCTCCTCCCCGTTCCGCCCTCGGCTCCTCCCCGTTCCTCCCCAGCCCTGCCCCTGGCTCCTCCCCGCTCCGCCCCTGGCTCCTCCCCGCTCCGCCCCCGGCTCCTCCCCACTCCGCCCCCGCCCCACCCCCAGCTCTGCCCCCGCCTCCTCGCCGGCTCCTCCCTCCCTCCCTCCTAAAGCCACTATGCCGGCCTGAGAAGTGGCCGAAATCGCGGCTTTAGGAGGGAGGGAGGAGCCGTGGGGAGGCCCCGCATCGGCTCTGGGGGTGGGGCTTTCCTTCCTCCTCCTCGTGCCGGTGAGGAGCCGGGGGCGGGGCAGAGCCAAGGGGAGCAGAGCAAAGGACGGGGGCGGCCGTGGATGGCGCTTACGCCACCGTGTGCATGCACCCTTTAAAAAAATTATTTTGATTTTTAAAAAAAGGGGGGGTCCAGACCTGCTGCCCCCCCAAAGGTGCCGCCCTAGGCCTTGGCCTAGGGTGGCCTTACGGGTAATCCGGGCCTGTTGCCATGTATGTGTACATTGTAATCCGCCCTGAGTCCCCTGCGGGGTGAGAAGGGCGGAATATAAATATTGTAAACAAACAAACAAACAAATTAATGTGGCATTCATGGCATTCATTCTCTTGCCGTGCGAAATCTCTTGCCATCCATCTGTTGCCAATATGTGGGGCTGATTTCGGAAACTAAGCAGGGTCAGGACTTGGACGGGAGACCACCAAGAGGAAGGAAATGGCAAAAGTCTTTAAGTCTTAGTATTTCCTAAGAAAACCCTGTGAAATGCAACTCGGTCACCTATCTCTTCTCCAGCCTTACAGAAGCTGCGAGGCTGGGAGGATGTAGAGGACGAGATGGAAGAGCTCCACCTGGAGGATGCCACCGAAGAGGCAGAGAAGAACATGGACGTGTTCAAGTTCACAGACGCCGATGACCTGCGTTGGCATCTCACTTCCATTCTCATCTTGATGGGCGGCCAGCAACTCTCTGGCATCAATGCAGTAAGGCAGTGGGTCTCGACCTTCTTAATGCCCTGACCCATTTAATACGGTTCCTCATGTTGCGGTGACCCCCAACCATAACATTTTTTTCGTTGCTATTTTAGAGAACTGTAATTTTGCGACTTTTATGAATTGTCATGGAAACATCTGATATGTAAGATGTACTTTCATTCACTGGAGGAAATTTGGCACAAATACCCAATATGCCCAAATTTGAATATTGGTGGGGTTGAGGAGGGGGATTCATTTTGTCATTTGGGAGTTGTAGTTGCTGGGATTTATAGTTCACCTGCTATCCAAGAGCATTCCGAAGTCCACCAACAATGGAATTGAACCAAACTTGGCACACAGACAGGGCGGATTTAGTGGTAAGTAAAGGTGGTCAAGGGCGCACCCAGCCGCCAGGTTCCACGCATGTGCCATTGCTGTGGAGGGACTCCAGCTGGACCGAGACGCCAATCGCCGAAACGAGGCCGAAAAGGAGGAACTTTTTGCAGCCGCGGCAGAGCCTCCCGCCTCCGGCTGCAAAAAGTTCCTCCTTTTCGGCCTCACTTAGGGTGATTGGCGTCTTGGTTCTGCTGGAATCTTTCCGCAGCAATGGTGCATGCGCGGAACTAGCTGGCCCCGCACATGTGCACCCAGCGCACATGCACAGAACTAGCTGGCCCTGTGCATGCACACACGGTGCACATGCGCAGAAGTAGCTGGCTCCACACATGCGCACCTGGCATACATGCGCAGAACTAGCTGGCTCTGTGCATGCACACCCGGTACATATGCGCAGAACTAGCTGGCTCCGCGCATGCGTACCTGGCGCACATACGCAGAACTAGCTGGCTCTGCGCATGCACACCCGGTACATATGTGCAGAACTAGCTGGCTCCGCGCATACACGCCCGCGTACCTGGCGCACATACGCAGAACTAGCTGGCTCCGCGCATGCACACCCGGTACATATGTGCAGAACTAGCTGGCTCCGCGCACGCGTACCTGGCGCACATACGCAGAACTAGCTGGCTCCGCGCATGCACACCCATGTGCAGAAGTACATATGTGCAGAACTAGCTGGCTCACGCAGAACCCGTGCACACCCAGCACACATGTGCAGATACACAGAACTAGCTGGAACTAGTTGGCTCACGCATGCACACCTGGCTACATATGTGCAGAAGTAGCTGGCTCCACGCATACGCACCCGGCACACATGCGCAGAACTAGCTGGCTCCGCGCATGCGTACCTGGTGCACATACGCAGAACTAGCTGGCTCCGCGCATGCACACCCAGCACACATGTGCAGAAGTAGCTGGCTCCACGCATACGCACCCGGCACACATGCGCAGAACTAGCTGGCTCCACGCATGCGCACCTGCCACACATGCGCAGAACTAGCTGGGCCTCCCCTCCCCCTCCCCTCCTTTAGGTGTTTTGGCCTCCAACTCCCACAACTCCTCATAGCCTCAGGCCCCTCAGGTCTAGACAGAAATAGTGCCGAAGAAAGGAAGGAGGGAGAGAAGAGGTCACAGAGGAGGCGGAGGAGGAAAGCCCTTCATTCATTCCTTCACTTACACTTCCTTCACTGATTCTTTTCTCCTTCCCGCAAAATGCGCGCGGAGACAAAGGGAGAGGGAAGCACTCCCTGCCTGCCCGCTAGGGAGTGCTTTGCTTACAGGCTTCTGCGCAAGGGAGCTACTGGGCATGCGCGGAGGTTTTTGCGCATGTGCCATTGCTCCTGCGCTCAACTTCAGCTCCGGAGCAACGGCGCCTGCGCAAAAACCTCCACATGTGCAGAAGTGTCGTCGGAGCGCACAAGGCCGGGGCCCAAAAGCAGGCAGCTGCGGCGCTGCCTGAGGAACATCGGCAGGGCCAGGATGGTGCCCCATGCAGCCAAGATGGCGCCCCCTTCCCAGATGGCGCCCTATGCGGCCGCTTACTTGGCCTACCTGTAGGACCGCCCCTGGGTCTGAGTGATGGGGGGGGGGGGTGCAATAGAGTTTGGCTTAAAGGGAGATCTTCAGCCTTCTCTGCCAAAGGGATTCCTAAGAACATCAGAAATAGATGTTTTCTGATAGTCTTTGGTGACCCCTCTGAAACCCCTTTGTATCCCTCCCGGGGGTCCTGATTCCCAGGTTGAGAAACGCTGTAGTAAGGCAATAGTCAAAGATGGCCTCGCTGTGAGATGCTTGGAAGCCTACTTCGGGCTCACATGCTCTGTTTCCTCCCTTTTAGGCACACCACTACTCCGAAGAAATCTATTATTCGCTAGGCTTCGGAGAAGAAAATACTGAATATGTCAACTTGTCACTGACTGGGATACTCATGTTCATCATTATAACTGCGGTAAGGTTCTCTCTACTCTTCCGATGTCCGGAAAGGAGAGTGGGGAGCTCACTCCTAAGAGGAGAGCCAATGTGAGTTGCCTACAATTGCATGTGATAATTTGTATGTACAGGTGAAAAAAAATCGCCATCGCAGTTGTGGGTGGTTACTTATTTTATTTATGTATTTACTAGCTGTAGCCTGCCACGCAGGCATGTAGTTAAAGAAAAACGAGCTGGCTGGTAATAAAGACTAACACAAACAGCAGTGTGAAAATGCCAAATGGAATCAGACTCTATAGGCTTAGTGTTGTAGATCGAAGAAAACACCCAAAGTATGCAAAATATGTCTCTATATTAACACATTAGTGTAAATAAACACATGGTATATCACATCAAACATACAATGATACAAAAAAGAAGGAGGCGCCAGGTGAAATATACTCCCAAAAGTACTTGCCCTATGGCGAATGATTGCTGGAAAAGGTCCGCTCTCTGTGCCAAGCTGTATAGTGGCTCGGGTTCAGCGTGGGCCGATACCCGAGCAGGGAGAGGGAGCTGAGTGATGACGCGTCACAGCGCCAGATGCGGCCGTCGTGAGATCAATATTGCAGTGGTGACGCCAGCACGTTGGGAGTGGTATGCGGGATACCCCAGAGGAATGAAAACATGGATGGGGAAATCCCTGTGTAGTCGAGGGGAATCCCGGGCGTCCTATCAATCCAGCCTGGCGGTCTCGCGTCACTGTGGTGCTCTGTATGAGCCGAAAACCAGGGTAGGGAATCCCTGGAAGCGGCGCGGGAGGGTGATGGAATCACAGGCGGGTGGGTTGGATTCACAAAAACACAAAGCAGTCCGATTAAGAGCTTCAATGCTCCAAAGGGGCAGAATTACCCCAGACTGGACATGGAGGAAGAGGCGGTGTGGCTTCTTCTTCACATGAAGGCTTGGAGGTTTAGCAGAGCCGACAGCCAGCAGATGCCATGTATTTTCCGCGGTTTTTTGAAACCGTTTCAGAAGGCCCCATAGGCTCCTTTTTCAAGGCTCTTGTAGCTATACCAAGCAGTAGTCACATATCAGGTAGAGAGATGCACATAACCCTGTTCCATGTAGCCAGGGGGGCCTAAGGGGGCTTCAGCCCCCTCCCGAAATTCTCAGGGTGGTCCGCAAAAAGGCCTTACTGGTACATTATTTAAACTGTTATGTTTATTCATATCATGATCTGATCACCATGCTCATTATATCCCACATTAATGGGGTTATTGGGATAACAATACAAAAGGTTTGCTAGGGTAGACCCTCTTCCACCCAGTCTCAGCCCCGAACCAAACTCAGCCCCCCCCCCCAATCAAAATCCTGGCTACGGCCCTGCTGCCATGTGTTGTTGTGGCGTACTCTGGTGGTCTATTGCAGTGTTTCCCAACCTTTTTTGAGCCGCGGCACACTTTTAACATTAAAAAAATCCGGGGCACACCACCAACCAAAATGACACAAAATGACACTAACACAGTAAAGAACGGCTGGGGTTGGTGGTGTGCTGGGAACAGCTGCTGGGAGTGCCGAAGCCAGGAAGGTGGCGGAGCCAGGCTGCACCATGCCCCGCCCCCTACCTCCGGCTTCACCTCTCCCAGCAGCTGCTCCAGCCTTCAGGGGGCAGTGCCAAGCCAGTGGTGCCAGAGCCAGCACATTGCTGGCTTGGCACTGTCCCCTCAAGGCTGGAGCAGCTGCTGGGAGTGCCGAAGCCGGGGGAAGGGGCAGAGCCAGGCCGCGCCATGTCCCGCCCCCTCCCCTCCCCCGGGGCATGGCGGGGCATGGCACAGCCTGGCTCTGTCCCCTCCCCCCAGCTTCAGCTCTCCTACAGGCCACGCCATGCCCCGCCCCCTCAGCTCTCCTACAGAGGAGGAGCATGAGTGGTGGACGGGCTTCAGTGGACGGGGCTCCTCCTCCGCGCAGCTTCAGCGAGCGAGGGGCAAGAGTCATGGCAGGAGTCATGGCAGATTGGAGGCTGGCTGGGGAAACGGCCGAAGGAGGCGGCACCCCGGGCCCTTCTTCTTTTTCTTCACCACTATCCGGCCCTTCCTCCTCCCCCTAGCAGCAGGAGTTTGGCAGGAGGGGGGGGGGCAGAGAGCTTTTCTCGCGGCACAGCAGGAGGTCCGTCACGGCACACTAGTGTGCCACGGCACACTGGTTGAGAAAGACTGGTCTATTGTACCAGTGTTTCCCAACCTTTTTTGAGCCGCGGCACACTTTTTGCATTTGCAAAATCCTGGGGCACACCACCAACCAAAATGACACAAAATGACACTCTAACGCAGTAATACATAGAGTTAATATGTTTTTAAATGTATGTATACACTCAGTGTGAAACCTGGGCCTGTTTCGATGAACACAACATAGATATCCTGGCAGGAATGGCAGAAAGACACAAACTTCCAACACAGAACTCCCATAGCCAAGAGAAAATGCTATAAGAGTTTGCTTGGGAATTGACCTTGAGTTTTGGAGTTGTAGTTCACCTATATCCAGAGAGCAATGTGGACTCAAACAAAGTTGGATCAGGACCAAACTTGGCATGAATACTCAATATGCCCAAATATAAACGCAGATGGAGTTTAGGGGAAATAGACCTTGACATTTGGGAGTTGTAGTTGCTGGGATTTATAGTTCCCCTACAATCAAAGAGCATTCCGAACCCCACCAATGATAGAACTGCACCAAACTTCCCACACAGAACTCCCAGGAGGCAAGAGGAGGTCTCTACTTGCAGAATGGGAGGCAGGCCTTCCCAATGCCTGGAGAGGGAGAGACCAAGTAGACAATGGGTGTGGAGGGGGGTGGTTGTAATTTTGTGCCTTTATCGAGGTAGGTTTCTTATGGTTTTTATACTTCAACACACTAGACTCCCCCCCCTTGGAGGTTCCAATTTCCCAAGGCACACCTGATGATCGCTCACGGCACACTAGTTGGGAAACACTGTATTATACTATTAGCGTTACATATGTGCGTGTGTGTAATACTCTTTTATACAAAATGGCAAAATGATATAGAGATATAGATATTTATTCAAGGCATAGATGGTGTAATCCATTGATTGTATTAGTTGTTTATTACCGTTCGAATAAGAAGATGGCATATATATACGCTATCATACTGATGGCTGGTAGAGGACTTCCGTTTTCTTCAGGCTGACTTTCAACCCACGGAAACACAAGCAAAGCTAAGAGGATAGATGGAAAGATCAGACAATAGCCACAGCTAAATACAAAAATGCATATAATTAAACACCATACATAGGTATATCACACATTAGTAGTACATACGTGCACCAGGGTAAATGGACCAAATATGCAGGGAAAAATCCCGAGATGCACGTCTCCTAAACAAATGAAGATAGAAAGTCGCCGACGGAATGGATATTCGCAGTGTTTTTCGGCCGCTAGAAGTCCGTTTCGCCACTTGGCTTTTTCAAGGAAGTGTGAAATTCACCCAACGACGGGTAGTCCTGGTATACCCTGGTTCCTGTATTACCGGATTTTCCCCCCTATTTGGTCCATTTACCCTGGTGCACGATGTACTACTAATGTGTGATATTATACCTATGTATGGTGTTTAATTATATGCATTTTTGTATTTAGCTGTGGCTATTGTCTGACTTCCAGCCCAAACAGCTCTGCAGCTGTTGCAAAGCAGGATGTGAGGCGCTGCAGGGCTGTTTGGGCTGGAAGTCAGCCTGAAGAAAACAGAAGTCCTCTACCAGCCCTTGTCGCCCATTCAGAAGCAGCCGTGCAGCATCTCACATCCTGCTTTGCAACAGCTGCAGAGCTGTTTGGGTTGGAAGTCAGCCTGAAGAAAACGGAAGTCCTCTACCAGCCCTTGTCGCCCATTCAGAAGCAGCCCTGCAGCGCCTAACATCCTGCTGTGCAGCAGCTGCAGAACTGTTTGGGCTGGAAGTCAGCCTGAAGAAAACGGAAGTCCTCTACCAGCCCTTGTCGCCCATTCAGAAGCAGCCCTGCAGCGCCTAACATCCTGCTGTGCAGCAGCTGCAGAACTGTTTGGGCTGGAAGTTAGCCTGAAGAAAATGGAAGTCCTCTACCAGCCCTTGTCGCCCATTCAGAAGCAGCCCTGCAGCGCCTCACATCCTGCTTTGCAACAGCTGCAGAGCTGTTTGGGCTGGAAGTCAGCCTGAAGAAAACGGAAGTCCTCTACCAGCCCTTGTCGCCCATTCAGAAGCAGCCCTGCAGCGCCTCACATCCTGCTTTGCAACAGCTGCAGAGCTGTTTGGGTTGGAAGTCAGCCTGAAGAAAATGGAAGTCCTCTACCAGCCCTTGTCGCCCATTCAGAAGCAGCCCTGCAGCGCCTAACATCCTGCTGTGCAGCAGCTGCAGAACTGTTTGGGCTGGAAGTCAGCCTGAAGAAAACGGAAGTCCTCTACCAGCCCTTGTCGCCCATTCAGAAGCAGCCCTGCAGAGCCTAACATCCTGCTGTGCAGCAGCTGCAGAACTGTTTGGGCTGGAAGTCAGCCTGAAGAAAAACGGAAGTCCTCTACCAGCCCTTGTCGCCCATTCAGAAGCAGCCCTGCAGCGCCTAACATCCTGCTGTGCAGCAGCTGCAGAACTGTTTGGGCTGGAAGTTAGCCTGAAGAAAACGGAAGTCCTCTACCAGCCCTTGTCGCCCATTCAGAAGCAGACCTGCAGTACTTAACGTCCTGCTGTGCAGCAGCTGCAGAGCTGTTTGGGCTGGAAGTTAGCCTGAAGAAAACGGAAGTCCTCTACCAGCCCTTGTTGCCCATTCAGAAGCAGCCCTGCAGTACTTAACGTCCTGCTGTGCAGCAGCTGCAGAA
Source organism: Anolis apletophallus (assembly GCA_030556195.1). Classification (NCBI taxonomy): domain Eukaryota; kingdom Metazoa; phylum Chordata; class Lepidosauria; order Squamata; family Anolidae; genus Anolis; species Anolis apletophallus. Next base: position 4,169,905 of record JARBWK010000017.1, on the reverse strand, counting down.
CTGTTTGGGCTGGAAGTTAGCCTGAAGAAAACGGAAGTCCTCTACCAGCCCTTGTCGCCCATTCAGAAGCAGACCTGCAGTGCCTAACGTCCTGCTTTGCAGCAGCTGCAGAGCTGTTTGGGCTGGAAGTCAGCCTGAAGAAAATGGAAGTCCTCTACCAGCCCTTGTCGCCCATTCAGAAGCAGACCTGCAGTGCCTAACGTCCTGCTTTGCAGCAGCTGCAGAGCTATTTGGGCTGGAAGTCAGCCTGAAGAAAATGGAAGTCCTCTACCAGCCCTTGTCGCCCATTCAGAAGCAGACCTGCAGTGCCTAACGTCCTGCTTTGCAGCAGCTGCAGAGCTGTTTGGGCTGGAAGTCAGCCTGAAGAAAATGGAAGTCCTCTACCAGCCCTTGTCGCCCATTCAGAAGCAGCCCTGCAGTACTTAACGTCCTGCTGTGCAGCAGCTGCAGAACTGTTTGGGCTGGAAGTTAGCCTGAAGAAAACGGAAGTCCTCTACCAGCCCTTGTCGCCCATTCAGAAGCAGACCTGCAATGCCTAACGTCCTGCTTTACAACAGCTGCAGAGCTGTTTGGGCTGGAAGTCAGCCTGAAGAAAACAGAAGTTCCTCTACCAGCCCGCACCACAGGAAGAACACCACCACCCCCACGTCAGCATAGGCAAATCTGTGCTTAAGTCCGTTCAGCAGTTCACCTACCTGGGAAGCACCATCTCTTCAGACGCCAAGATTGATCAAGAGATAGATCACAGATTAGCAAACGCATAGAGTGCATTCGGAAGGCTTCACAGAAGAGTCTGGAGCAACAAGCACCTGAGGCAAAGCACCAAAATCAGTGTGTACAGAGCTATCATACTGTCTATTCTCCTATATGGGTCTGAAACATGGGTCACTTCTCACCAACACCTACAACTTCTCGAACGCTTTCATCAGCGCTGTCTTTGCACAATCCTAAATGTACACTGGACCGACTATGTGACAAATGTTGCTGTCCTTGAGCAAGCAGGGATCACCAGCGTTGAGGCCATGCTATTGAGAACACAGCTGCACTGAGCAGGGCACGTCTCTAGGGTGGAGGACCACCACCTCCCAAAGATACTACTCTACGGTGAACTCGCCACGGGTCAGCACAAGAGAGGCGCCCCCAAAAAGAGATATAAGGACTCCCTGAAACAACATCTCAGGCTCGGCCAGATTGATCACCAACCATGGTCCACCCTGGCCTCACATCGGGAGGCATGGAGATGCACTATCCACAATGCTGCGGCCTCTTTTGAGAAGTCACGCCAAATGAGTCTCGAAGAGAAACGACAACGCAGAAAGAACCGCAACTTGGAAACAACATCACCCAAGGAGACCTTCTGCTGTGCTTTCTGCAACCGAACTTGCCTATCTCAGAATGGCCTTTTTAGTCATCAACGCGCTCGTAAAACGCGTGGGATGAGTCCTTCCTAAGAATCTTCATTCACGAAGTAATGCCGAGAGAGAGAGACCGTGCAAGGCATAGAATATTTGCCTTGTAATGTATGTGAGGCGCCCTGAGTCCATACAGGGAGATTGGGGTGGGAGAGAAATGAAGTTTTGTTATTGTTGTTGTTTTGTGAGCAACGCCACAAAAGAAGAAGGGGCTGGGGCGCCGCCTCCTTCGGCCGCTTCCCCAGCCAACCTCCAATCTGCCATGACTCCCATGACTCTCGCCCGTCGCTCGCTGAAGCCACGCGGAGGAGGAAGCCAGGGGGGAGGGGCATGGCGCAGCCTGGCTCCATCCCTCTCCCCCAGCTTCGGCACTCCCAGCAGCTGCTCCAGCCTTGAGGGGGCAGTGCCGAGCCAGCATTGCTCTGGCTCTGCCACCGCTGGCTTGGCACTGTCCCCCCAAGCCTGGAGAAGCTGTGGGAGAGCTGAAGCTGGGGGGAGGGGGCGGGGCATGGCACAGCCTGGCTCCTCCCCAGCTTTGGCACTCCCAGCAGCTGCTCCCAGCAGGCCACCATCCCCCAGCCGTTCTTTACTGTGTTAGAGTGTCATTTTGTGTCATTTTGGTTGGTGGTGTGCCCCCGGATTTTTAAAAAATGTTAAGAGTGTGCCACGGCTCAAATCCACACTTGGCTGGCTTTCGCCATGGTGCCTCCGGAGCAGAAGAGAAAGGCGAGTAGGCACCATCCCGCCACCTCCAAGGTCCCCATTCCCACCGGATGGAAATCTCTGCTGCGCTCTGAAGGTCTCCTCGGGTGTCGGGAGGCTTGGAGGGAGCGCACCGGATGCAAACTCACTTCAAAGGCATGCACGAGAGAGAGAGCGCACGCGAGAGAGCGCGAGAGAGCAAGCGTGCGAGAGAGAGAGAGAGAGCGTGCGAGAGAGCGAGAGAGCGAGTGAGAGAGAGAGCACACAAGAGAGAGAGCTCGTGAGAGAATGAGAGAGAGCGAGACAGAGCGCGCGAGAGAGTGAGAGAAAGAGCGAGAGAGTGCGCGCGAAAGAGAGAAAGAGAGCGAGAGAGAGAGCACAAGAGAGAGCGTGAGAGAGAGCGCGCATGCGAGAGAGAGTGAGAGAGAGAGCACACAAGAGAGAGAGCACGTGAGAGAACGAGAGAGAGAGCGAGAGAGAGTGCGCAAGAGAGTGAGAGAAAGAGCTAGAGAAAGAGAGCGCGACAGAGAGAGAGAGAGAGAGAGAGAGAGAGAGAGATGTCCGCTTGGCGTGCACTCCCGGAGGTGCCGGAGCAGAGACTTTGCCGGGAGAAGGAGCGAGGAGGGGCATGAGAAAGGGGGAAAGAGGTGCACGGACCAGGTGTTTTTTTGGTCCGTGATATGCGCCCCCCCCCTCGACTTGTGCCCCTAGGCCATGGCCTTGTTGGCCTTATGGGTAATCCGGGCATGGCTCCCACTGTGGGCCCCAGTTTATGCCAACCTAGAACTTTGAAAACATGCAAAATGTGAGTAGATCCGTTGGTACCACACTAGCGGAAAGATAATGGCGCCCTATTCAGTCATGCTGGCCACATGACTTTGGAGGTGTCTATGGACAACGCAGGCTCTTTGGCATAAAGACAGAGAACATTAAATGTTTTCCTTTGTGTTTGCGTATGCTGCGATTTGCCCTGAGTCCCTTTGGGGAGATAGGGCGGAATACACATTTGTTGTTGTTCTTCTTCTTGTTATTGTTATTATTACATATCATTATTATTATTTTACTGACACAAAAACACATTAGGTCGCAGCCAACGAGAGCTATATGCTGGATTTCATATCACAAAATCACAAGTCGAATACTTCCCAAGCGTCTAGGACTGTGTGATGTATTTTCGAATGATGACGCAGAGGCTGTCGATAGGATTGTTACTGCAACTAGGTCAACCACATGCTCCCTCGACCCGTGCCCCTCCTGGCTTGTGAAAGCTTGCCTGGAGGGGTTACGTGACCCTCTCTTGAATATAATCAACACCTCCCTTGAGCAAGGAGTGTTTCCAGAGGGATTAAAAGAGGCGGTGGTTTCTCCATTGCTGAAGAAACCGGGATTAGATTCAGCGGTCCCCCTCAACTACCGTCCGGTTTCGAACCTATCGTTCCTGGGTAAGGTGGTTGAGAGGGCAGCAATGGAGCAGTTGCAGACTTTCCCAGATGACACAGCTTGGATAGACCCCTTCCAGTCCGGCTTCCGTTCGGGGCATGGGACGGAGACGGTCCTGGTCTCCATCACAGACCAGCTACGTTGCCAACTGGACCAAGGCGGATCGGCGCTGCTTGTGTTATTGGACCTCACGGCAGCGTTTGATACTGTCGATTACGATCTTTTGAGTCACCGTTTTGGCGGTGTAATGAAGTCAAAATGTGTGTGTTGTTTTATTGTTGGAATATGGGGTTAAGTGTTAGACAGACCCTAAAGGGTTAACTATGATAGTAAAGGCATTTCCCTCCTAGGGGAATGTGTTGCCATAGTGACAGTGGGCGGAGCCAGCTAGGAGGCTAGCTTAGAATGCTGGAGAGTTTGAATTTGGTCAGTTGGGAAAGTCAGTTGGGATTTGGCAGTTGGTGTGAAGCAAGCTGTCTGTTAGAGCTGCAAGTGTGCAGTTCAGTTCTGTGTGGGGATTAGGAAAATCCAAGTGTGGGACAGGTTTTGTCCTGGATAGTGGTGTAAATAACCTAAAGGGTTATTTAGTTATACACCTATAGTAGCAGAGGAGTAATAGCCTGCTAGTAACTGTGTCAGGGGAAGTTATACCCCAGTGTTAAATTGTTTGGAACCTCTTCGGAGTCTGAAACCAACCAAGCATTGTACCCGTTTGTGAATAAATTGTTAAACACTTTCAACACAACATCTGTGGAAGTTGTTTATTAATAAATACCCTCACATCTAGTGGTCAAGACAGGATAAATGGTGGCAGCAAGTTAAAGAGAAGAAAAGCCTTGACGAATTGGTGTCGAATCTTCACAATTTGGTGGCAGCGGTGGGATTGGTAGGATAGCCTGCCCTGCCACGGTTTAGAAAGTTGATCAGTAAACTTTACGTCTTCACAAATTGTGAGGAAGTTAAAAGGTTTTGCTGTTCACCTTTTTAAAACCGTGGCAGGGCAGGCTATCCCACCGCTGCCACCAATGTAAAGGAAGCAAAGTGGTTTTGCGAACGCCGCTGAAAGCTAGCGTCAAAACCCCTTGTAGATTTAAACTGACCACTGACCACTTCGAGGAGACGCAGCCTAAAGCGTGCGTCCCACTGTGAGAGGATCTATTTACAATTACGCTGCCACCATATTCACTCTGGCTACCGATGTGAGGGCTTTTGATAATAATCGACTTCCAGAGATGTTGTGTTGAAAGTGTTTAACAATTTATTTCTCAACCTGGTTCAATGCTTAGTTGGTTACAAAGAGGCTCTGAAGAGGTATATACTTGAAGTTCCAAACAAATTTAATACTGGGGTTTTAACTTCCCCTGATACTGTTACAAGCAGGATAATACTCCTCTGCTACTTAGGCATGAGAAAAAAAGTTATGAAAATGAAATGATTCAGAAGAAATTCGTAAGAAATGCTACTTTTGAGTATTTCCGCATCTGGAACGCCAACCAGGAAGTGGACTTTCTTTATAGAACTTCGGGGGCCAGGATTTTCTTAAGTATCGTTATTAGGTCGTAAGGGGGGGGGGCACCCTCCTTCTCTCTCACCACCCTCCCGCCTCCCTTGCCAATAAGTATTATGGCAAGGCAAGCCCTAAACTCACTCCTTCTTTCGGCTGGAAGCCTGGAAAAATGTAAACAGAGAGGTTTACTCAGAAGGAAATCTGCAAAAAAAGTAAACAGAGAGGTTTACTCATGAGTAAATCCGCAAAGGATGGCACTTTGGATGAAGTGCCCTCCTTTGTGGATTTACTTCTGAGTAAACCTCTCTGTTTACATTTTTCCAGGCTTCCCTGCCCCTCCTGCCTGCCAGGATCTAAAGCATCAAAGAGTATTGGGGTAGTTGCACACAACACGTGAGAAACCAACCTAATGTATAATAGAATGAATGCTAACTTATAGAGTAAGTGCCTAATATTATAGAGTAAGTGCCTAATATTATAAGTAATCCAACTGGTCATATACCTACATTCCATGCACATGCAATAATACAGCAGTAATAACAATGGGTATAAGAAGAGGTAAAATTCAAACCGAAGTATTCTGACTGTGGTCCCTCCTCAAGCGGTGCAAACTGCAAAAGGCTCTTCTCTATGAGCCCGGGAGGCAGCCTCTCCCGGGAAAAGCCAAAAGCCCGGGCACAGCGTTTGCTGCCTGGGTGCACATACATATTCTTGGGGGGGGGGGGGGGATTTGCTGCAGAATCCCGGGCTCATAGAGAAGAGCCCGTTTGCACCACTTGAGGAGGGACCAGTCAGAATACTTCGGTTTGAATTTTACCTCTTCTTATACCCATTGTTATTACTGCTGTATTATTGCATGTGCATGGAATGTAGGTATATGACCAGTTGGATTACTTATAATATTTAGGCACTTACTCTATAAGTTAGCATTCATTCTATTATACATTAGGTTGTTTTCTCACAGGATCTAAAGCGTGCCAAGCCTTGATGCACTTTAGATCCTGGGCAGGGCAGGAGGAGTGGACCCCCCCTGCCCCTTATGCCTGCCAGGATCTAAAGCCTTGAAGAGGCTTCATGACGGGCCAACTTCAGCCCTCCGGGTGTTTTGGGCTTCAACTCCCACCATTCCTCACAGCCTCAGGCCTCTTCCTTTTCCTCTCAGCCTGGGCAAACTTGGGCCCTCGCTCCCTCAGGATCGGGGTGAGAGAGAGGCAGCGAGGAGCGAGGGGGGGGGCATCCCTCCTTTTTTTTGCTGCTTCCAAGAATAGTATACCCCCCTCCCTCCCTCCCTCCCTCCCTCCTATTTGGAGAGTCCCATCTAGAATTCAGTGTGATTTATTCAAGTTTTGGCCTACAACTCCCAGAAATCCCAGCCAATTTACCAGCTGTTAGGATTTCTGGGAGTTGTAGGCAAAAACTCATCTGCTGAATCGGACCTCATGCGCTGGCATACGAACTATTAACGAATTTCGTTAGTAATTACGTTACATTTTAGAAATTTTTGGAATTTTTTTGTAAGTCTTTCTATTACTAATAAAAAAAATCCCCCCCCCCCCCATTAGATTTTCGATTCCCTATTTTTGGGTTCTAAACCATGCCTACTGCTACTATAGGTGTATAACTAAATAACCCTTTAGGTTTTTTACACCACTATCCAGGACTAAACTTGTCCTCAACCTGGGTTTCTCTAAACCCACACACAGAACTGAACACTTGCAGCTCTAACTGACAGCTGGCTATCCCACCAACCGCCAAATACCAACTCACTTCTCCAACTGACTAAACTCAAACCTCTTCAGCATTCTAATTTAGCCTCCTAGCTGGCTCCGCCCACTGTCACTATGGCAACACATTCCCCTAGGAGGGAAATGCCTCCATTATCATAGTTAACTCTTTAGGGTCTGTCTAACACTTAACCCCATATACCAACACAAATGCAATCATATAACTACATATTCAACAATAAAAAACACACACATATTGACTTCATTACAGGCGGGGCAAGGGTTGGGGGACAGCCTTAGATTGGCTGTCCTCCTTCCTCCAGAACTGGTCACAGCGAGTGAGGAGGGGCGAGGTGGTCTCCGAGAGCTCCCCCTTAAATTGTGGGGTTCCTCAGGGGCGCCATACTCTCCCCTCTATTATTTAACATCTGTATGCGTCCACTTGCTCAGTTGGTGTGTAGCTTTGGGCTGGAGTGCCACCAGTACGCTGATGACACCCAGCTCATTCTGAGGATGCGGGGCAGGCCCGGAACCGTGCCCGATAATTTCCATCTTTGCCTCGAGGCCGTTACTGGATGGCTGCGAGCCAATAGGTTGAAGGTGAATCCAGCGAAGACAGAGATCCTTTGGCTGGGTCGTCCAGGCAGTGGGGATGTCCAGCTTCTGACCCTAGACGGTGTGGCGTTATGCCCGGCATCTTCAGTAAAGAGCCTCGGAGTTATTCTCGACCCTCTGCTGTCTTTTTTTTATATATAAAAATCATTTTTATTATTTTGTTCAGTATATAAGAACAGATAAAGAGGGGGAACAATCATAGTTTCATAGAAAAGTAGGAAAACATATAACTAACTAAGATCAGAAAAAGCACCTGTGAGGGGTCCATCACTCCATCAGAGGTGGTATAGAGAGAGAAAAGAAAAAAAAAAGGAGTTAAGAAAATTTTTTTAAAAGGAAAAATTTGACTTCCATCCATCTTCGTTTCGTTTAGTCCATTTTAAGTCCTTCTATTCACTTTGTTTTCAGCCTTTTCATCATATTAAATACTCATACTTTCCTAGGTCTAGTTCGACCTCCTTTTTGCCATCTATGGCCTGTCTCTATTTCTTCTTTTCCTGGGTAGGTTATATTTCCTTGTCGATGTATTTTGCACTTCCTCCCAGTCTGTTCTTTTTACACCTTTCCCATCGTTCCTTTTCAACCAAAAGGTCAGTTCGTCCATATCTTTAATGTCCATAACTTTCTGTAGCCATTGTACTCTTGTTGGTATTAAATTTTCCTTCCAGTATCTTGCGAATGTCATCCTCGCTGCTGTCGAGAGAAATATAAACAATTTTTGTGTGTTTTCTTGGTCAAATATCTTTTCATCTAGAAGTCCGAGTAGATAAAACTCCGGTTCCATTGGGTAGGCCAGACCCAAAATCTGCTTACATTCTTTGTGTACCATTAACCAAAATTGTTTTGTCTTCGGGCACGTCCACCACATATGGTAGAATGACCCTTCATGGGTTTTGCATTTCCAGCATTTATTGTCCATATTTTTATACATTATACTTATTTTTTGGGGAGTTATGTACCACCTATGTAGCATCTTAAGCCAGTTTTCTTTTAGATCCGAGGCATACGTGTACTTCAGTCTGGTTTTCCAGACTCGTTCCCATTCATTTAGTTGTATTGTTCTTCCTACATTCTGCGGTGTACCATCTCTTTTTGTTTCTAATAGGTCACTGTATTTAGGCCATACCCTCCAGCCTAAAAGCCTTCTCTGATCCGCTTCCAATGGCGAGATCCATAAAGGAGTCTTTAAGTACATTAATTTTTTATACTTCCCCCAGATCTTGATCAAGGATGAGCGGATAAAGTGGTTCCCAAAATTTTTCTCCTTTTTTGTCCCTTCATACCAAAGGTATGAGTGCCAGCCTTTCCTCAGATCGAAACCTTCTAACGTTAGAGTCTTTATTTTACTTAAATTTGCCCAATCTCTAATCCACATCATCGCACAGGCTTCATAATACAGCCTCAAATCTGGGAGGCCAAAGCCCCCTTTTTCCTTTTTAGATATCATTATTGTGAATTTTATCCTAGGTTTTTTTCCTTCCCATATAAATTTCATAATGTCCTTATTCCAATCTTTGAAAATTTTCCAGTTCTTGATAATTGGGAGGTTTTGAAATAAATAGAGCATCTTTGGTAAGATATTCATTTTCACTGCCGCTACCCGCCCTAGCAGAGATAGATTTAATCTTTTCCATTGTTCCAGTTCTTTCCTCACTTCTTTCCATTTTTCCATGTAGTTATCCTTTAACAAATGTAAATTCCTTGCCGTTATCCATATTCCCAGGTATTTGATTTTTGACACTACCTTTAGCCCTGAGCTCTCCTCTAATTCAAGCTGGTTCCTTTTTGTTACATTCTTAGTCAACACCATTGTCTTTTTCCTGTTTAATTTAAAACCTGCTATTTCTCCGAAGAGCTCGATTTTTTCAATCCACTTCTTTATGTTCCTCCTTGGTTCCTCAATAATACAGATCAAATCGTCCGCATACGCTCTTATTTTATACTGCTGCTTATCAATATTGAGTCCATTTAATTCTTTGTCTTCCCGAATAGTCTTAATTAATATTTCCAGTGCGAAAATAAAAATTAAGGGAGATAGGGGGCAGCCCTGTCGTGTTCCCTTCTCAATCCTGAATTCTTCTGTAAGGCTTCCATTTATCATTAATTTAGCTTTTTGGTCTTTGTATATTGCTTCTATTGCATTTTGGAAATGGAAGCCAATGTCAATTTCTCGAAATAACAATTTAAAGTAGTTCCAATTAAGATTATCGAACGCCTTTTCCGCATCGATTGCCAAAAGGGCCATTTCCTTTTGGTGGTTACTCTCATAATACTCTATAGCATCTAGGACTGTTCGAGTGTTATCTTTGATATTTCTGTTTGGCAGGAACCCGTTCTGCTCTTCTCCTATCCATTCATTTAGGAATTTTTTAAATCTATTCTCGAGCACATTTGCAAAAAATTTGTAATCCGTATTAAGTAAGGAAATTGGGCGATAATTCTTAACATTTTCTGGATCCGTGTCTTCTTTGTGTATTAATATGATGTCGGCAGATTTCCATGTCTCTGGTATCTCTTTTGTTCTAAGGATTTCATTCATGGTTTTCTTTAATGTTGGGAGTACCTCTTCCTGCAGTGCTTTATAAAAGCCTGCCGTGTACCCATCTGGTCCTGGAGCTTTGTCATTCTTCATACATTTTATTGCTTTCTTGATTTCTTCCGTCGTGATTTCTCTATTTAGATCTTCCCTTTGTTCGTCCGTGATCTTCTGCAGTTTCTGTGTACCTAGGTATTCCATTATTTTATGCTCACTTGTTTCCGATTCCGTATATAATTTTTGGTAGAAGGATTTGAATTGTTCCATAATTTCTTTATCTTTTATTATCTTCTTCCCTTCAACTAATATCTTCAAAATATGTTGAGCTTGTTTTCTCTTCCTGATCTTCCTTGCCAACCATCTTCCCACTTTATTTGCATTCTCAAAATTGGTTTGTTTCACATATTTCAGTTGCTTTGCTAGGAATTCCAGTTCGAGATTCTGTTTTTCCTTTCTTAAGAACTCTATTTGTTTTTTGGTCTCACCATCTGTTGGGTTGGCTTTTAATATTTTCTCTCTCTTCTCTATTTCGCTTTTTATTTTATCCATTTTCTCTTTTCTCTTTTTGTTCTTTACTGCATTTTGTTGTATTAGGTAACCCCTCATCACCGCTTTATAAGCATCCCATAGAATCTGTGTCTTGCTTTCACCTTTATCATTTAAGTCGAAGTATTCCTTCGACTTTTCTTTATATCTTTTAATATCTTCTTCTGTTTTGATTAAGTGGTCATTTAGTCTCCATCTTCGGATCTTCTTTTGATAGTTTAATGTCATAGCGATTGCTCCATGGTCTGAAGTGTCTCTTGGATGTATTTCGATCTTGTCTACTTTAGTTATTAACGTCTTTGATGTCCATATCATGTCTATTCTGGACCAACGCTCATGCCGTCCAGAATAGTATGTATAGTCTCTTGTTTCTCCATTAAGGAGTCTCCACGTATCCTCCAGATCAAAGTCTTTCAATAATGTTAGGAAGCTTCTAGGTAGTAAATTACTATCTGGCGATTTGCCTTTCTTTTTTGGTTGTGATTTATCCTTTTTGCTGTCCACCACCCCGTTAAAGTCACCCATTATCATTAGATGGTCGAAGTGCACATTCGTTAAATTACTTCTTAATTGTTCTATGAACTTTACTTTGGATGTATTTGGTGCATATATATTGCATATGAAAAAATTTTCAAAACCTAAAGTTATCATAACCGCCACCATTCTTCCGTCCTGGTCCTTAAAGATCAGTTCTGAGTGAATATTTTCATTTATATATAGGATTACTCCTCTTTTCTTTTCCTGTGCTAGGGATGTATATTCTTTACCCAATTTTTTATTCACCAAGTGGGTCTCATGATTATGTTTGATATGTACTTCCTGCAGGGCTATTACATTATATTGTCCAAACCGTAATTGTTTGAATAAGCATTTCTGCTGTCAATGGAGGCGCAAATCTCCACTGTCAGCAAAGTGGCGTTTTTCCATCTTCGCCAGGCTCGGAGGCTGGCCCCTTACTTGTCTCAGCACGACCTGGCTATGGTGATCCAAGCTCCAGTCATCTCAAGGCTAGACTACTGTAACGCTCTCTACATTGGCCTGCCTTTGTCGGTGACCCGGAAAATCAAGCTGGTGCAGAACGGCGCAGCTCGGTTGCTTGCGGGAGTCCCCGCGAGCTGCCATATTACACCAATCCTGCAGGAACTGCAATAGCTCCCTATTGAGTTCCGGATCACCTTCAAAGTGTTAGTTTTGACGTTCAAGGCCTTGTATGGTGTGGGGCCAGTGTACCTGAGGGACCGCCTAACCCCATACTGTCCCATGAGAACACTTAGACCGGAAGAGGGGAACCTTTAAACCGTGCCCAGTGTCAAGCAATTCCGGCTCAGCTCAATGCGGAGAAGGGCGTTCTCCATCATTGCCCCAGTCCTCTGGAACGCGTTACCTCTGGAGGTTGGGGCCTTGCGCAATTTGTTCGCTTTCCGGAAGGCCTGCAAGTCGGTCCTATTCCGGCAGGCCTTTGAGCTGTGATATGCTATCTTTTAAGACTGTGTTTCTTTTAGGACAGGGCTGTCCAACTTCTACTGACCCAAGGGCCGGAATTCCGGTCACCGATCACCTGGGGGGCCGCGGCGGGGGACGGGGCCGCTCGCGGGCATGCGCCAAACTCCCAACAGACCTCTGAGGATGCCTTTTTAGCCATAGATGTGGGTGAAACGTCAGGAGAGAATGCTTCTGGAACAGGGCCAGGCAGCCATACGGAAAACTCACAGCAACCCATTATTATTATTATTATTATTATTTTCCAAGCCTGGCATTGGGAGCTGCAAGGCCGTCCAGCGCTCATCCAGGTGGCCAAGGGCAACATTCCCAAGGGCAGCCCTGGGGCAACTGCCCCCCTCCCTCCCCGCCTCCAGGACGTGTTTGGGACTCCAACTCCCAGAATCCCTCGCAGCAGCAGCAGCCTCAGGCCCGCTCCCCCCCTCAGACGCATAAGCTGCGAGGAACTCTGGGAGTTGGAGTCCCAAGCGCGTCCTGGGGGGAGGGAGGGCTGAGGCCTGAGCCGGGCCGGCACTCCAAGACCACGGAGGCGGCTTCGGGATGGCAGGCAGGCCTGTTTGGGGAGGCCGCGCTGCCTCTTCGTCGGGCCCAAAGGGGCCACTCCGCCCCCCTCCTACCTCCTGCTTTCTCTTCCTCTTCGCTCGCCTCAGCCGCGCCGCCTCGGACTCAGAGAAATGGCGGCGTTTGCTGCCAAGGGGGCGGGGCCTGAGAGACGTCACTCCCTCCCTCCCTCAGGAGAAGAGGAGGGGGCCAATGGAAAGCCAAGGGGCGGGACCAAATAATAATAATAATAATAATAATAATTTTTTTAATTTTTTTTTTAAAAAGTCTTATTTCTTGCAGGAGGGTAGGGGGCCGTATCCAAGGGGCTGACGGGCCATGTGCAGCCCGTGGGCCGCCTGTTGGACAGGCCCATTTTAGGAACTGTTTTATTCTTTGTTTCAATGCTGTTGTTGATTGTGATTTTGTTGTGATGTTTGTTGTAAGCCGCCCCGAGCCACTGGGAGTGGTGGCTAATAAATAAATAAATAAATAAATATAGACAGACAGACAGACAGACAGACAGACAGACAGATATTCGGCTGCAACAATTAAAACCGGTTTCCTCTTCCAAAATTAAGGAGGAAAAGTCCACGTCCTTATGGCGTGTTGTTGATCCTGTTTGTTTTTTGTAGGGCCGGAAGATGCCTGAATTCAACACTTCCCTAAACGCAGAGCGGCTTTTCTCTCTCTAACCTCCCGTCCGCTTTTTTCAACTTCCAGCTGTGCGTTGTGGAGACGATAGGGCCACGAGGTCTCCTCCTTATGGGTTTCGGGATCTGTAGCTTTGCTTCCGTCTTCTTAGCTATGTCCATTGAGCTCCAGGTTTGTATTGACAGTTGCCTTGGGTTGATGCCTTCTGGGGCTCCACTGGGTCCCACCATCAGCATAATCTTGGACCTGAGGATAGGAGATACACTGGAGAAACATACACTGTGTTTCACCAGTGACATCAATGCACCCCTTGAATACATTGCAGGGGCCTTCTTGGTGGTGGTAGAACTCTCTCTCTCTGAAGGCTCGACTGGCACCAACATTGGTTTAAACGAGAGCGACTAGTCTCGTGAAATCATCTTATTGTGCTGAGGCAATGGGGATGTCAGGAGGGTAGAGGCTGACTACCCACGAAAGTTTACTATGACCAAATCAGCTCTAGATAGTTAAATATGGTTTTCTGTGGGTGAGCAGATGGCGAATTCTGGATGGCTTGTGTTCTGAATCAGACACTAGAGCTGATGTCGCCTATTCAATATGATTTTCTGAATTGGCACCCAAAGTCATCCCTGGTCCAAGTGGTCCCTGGTCAAGTAGTCCCTGGTCAAGTGGTCCCTAGTCAAAGTGGTCCTGGTCAATGTGGTCCCTGGTCAAAGTGGTTCCTGGTCAAAGTGATCCCTGGTCAAGGTGGACCCTGGTCAGGTGGTCCCTGGTCAAAGTAGTTCCTGGTCAAAGCGGTCCTGGTCAAAGTGGTCCCTGGTCAAAGTGGTCCCTGGTCAAGTGGTCCCTGGTCCAAGTGGTCCCTGGTCAAGGTGGTCCCTGGTCAAAGTGTTCCTGGTCAAAGTGGTCCCTGGTCCAAGTCATCCCTGGTCAAGTGGTCCCTAGTTGGGTGGACCGCAGTCAAGTTATCTCTGGTCCAAGTGGACCCTGGTCAAAGTGGTCCCTGGTCAAGTAGTCCCTGGTCATGTGGTCCTTAGTCAAAGTGGTCCCTGGTCAAGGTGGTCCCTGGTCAAGTGGTCCCCAGTCAAATTGTCTCTGGTCCAAGTGGTCCCTGGTCAAGTGGTCCCTGGTCAAGTTGTCCCTGGTCAAGTGGTCCCTAGTCAAAGTGGTCCCTGGTCAAGTAGTCCCTGGTCATGTGGTCCTTAGTCAAAGTGGTCCCTGGTCAAGTGGTCCCTGGTCAAGTGGTCCCCAGTCAAGTTGTCTCTGGTCCAAGTGGTCCCTGGTCAAGTGGTCCCTGGTCAAGTGGTCCCTAGTCAAAGTGGTCCCTGGTCAAAGTGGTCCTGCTCAAAGTGGTCCCTGGTCCAAGTCAAACTCCCTGGTCAAGTGGTCCCTAGTCAAGTGGACCCCAGTCAAGTTGTCTCTGGTCCAAGTGGACCCTGGTCCAAGTGGTCCCTGGTCAAGTGGTCCCTGGTCAAAGTGGTTCCTGGTCAAATGGTCCCTGGTCAAGTGGTCCCTAGTCAAGTGGTCCCTGTTCAATTGGTCCCTAGTCAAGTGGTCCCTAGTCAAGTGGTCCCTGTTCAATTGGTCCCTGTTCAATTGGTCCCTTGTCAAGTTGTCCCTAGTCAAATGGTCCCTGGTCAAGTGGTCCCTAGTCAAGTGGTCCCTGGGCAACGTGGTCCCTGGTCTATTGGTCCCTAGTCAAGTGGTTCCTAGTGAAGTGGTCCCTAGTCAAGTGGTCCCTGTTCAATTGGTCACTTGTCAAGTGGTCCCTAGTCAAGTGGTCCCTAGTCAAGTGGTCCCTGGTCAAGTGGTCCCTAGTCAAGTGGTCCCTGGTCAAGTGGTCCCTAGTCAAGTGGTCCCTGGTCAAGTGGTCCCTGGTCAAGTGGTCCCTGGTCAAGTGGTCCCTGGTCAAGTGGTCCCTGGGCAATGTGGTCCCTGGTCTATTGGTCCCTAGTCAAGTGGTTCCTAGTCAAGTTCCTGGTAAAGTAGCCCCTTGTCAAAATGGTCCCTGGTCAAAGTCATCCCTGTTCAAGTGGTTCTTGGATTTTTAAAAAAAGGTTGGGACCCACTGCCTTAGAGGCCGAAGAAGAATATATCTCCTCAACCCGACTTGAATCTCAACTCCTTTCTCCCACAGAGGACTATCCCATGGATGGATCAGCTGAGTGCCGCTTTCCTTACTCTCTTCTTCATTGGGCAATCCATTGGACCCGGTAAGACCACCAAGGAAAAAGAATGACATAAGGCTGGGAAAGAGGAAGGATCGGGAAAACAGGAAGTCGGTGGGAAAGTTTGGAATAAGTTTGGGGATGAAGACTTTTTTGTGTGGTTTTGGGGCTGTATGGCTGTGTTGTTCTGGGAGATAGGGCGGTCTACAAATAAATAATAATAATAATAATAATTAGTAGTAGTAGTAGTAGTAGTAGTAGTAGTAGTATAGTCATGACTTCTCAGATCCTTGGCCTGCATGAAATTCTGGGAACTACAAAAGGTAAAATCCTGACAGTGATTTTCAACCTTTGAGCCTCCAGATGTTTTGGACTTACCAGCTGTTAGGAACTATGGGAAACACAAGAACGGCCTGCCACAGGGCACACCCTCACTCCATCAATGTTTAGCATTTACACAAATGATCAGCAACTGTCAGAAGGGACAAAGAGTTTCATCTATGCTGATGATCGTGCCATCACTGCTCAAGCAGGGAGCTTTGAAATGGTCGAACGGAAACTCTCTCCGAAGCATTAGGCCACGGTTGCCCAGGAAGTCGATCACGATCGACCAGTCGATCCCGGGACCGAAGGAGGTCGATCCCAGCCGGATGGGGGGCTTCTCAGAGGGGGGTGCCGCTCTGCCAAGCCAGCCTTGTGCTAGCTATGTCACCTCTGGCTTGGCCCTGCCATCCTCAAGCCTGGAGAAGCTGCTGGGAGCTCCAAAGCCAGAGGGGAGGGGGAGGGGCTTGGCACGGCCTGGCTCCGCCCCCCCCTCTGGCTTCTGCTCTACCAGCAGCTTCTCCAGGCTTGAGGATGGCAATGCCAAGCCAGTGGTGGCATAGCTAGCACAGGGCTGGCTTGGCACTGCCACCTTCAAGCCTGGAAAAGCTGCTGGTAGAACTGAAGCCAGAGGGGCGGAGCCAGGCTGTGCCAAGCCCCTCCCTCCCCTCTGGCTTTGGGCTCCCAGCAGCTTCTCCAGGCTTAAGGATGGCAGGGCCAAGCCAGCCTTGTGCTAGCTATGCCACCACTGGCTTGGCATTGCCATCCTCAAGCCTGGAGAAGCTGCTGGGAGCTCCAAAGCCAGAGGGGAGGGGAAGGGCTTGGTGCGGCCTGGCTCCTCCCCCTGTGGCTTCCGCTCTACCAGCAGCTTCTCCAGGCTTGACGATGGCAGTGCCAAGCCAGCCTTGTGCTAGCTATGCAACCACTGGCTTGGCATTGCCATCCTCAAGCCTGGAGAAGCTGCTAGGAGCTCCAAAGCCAGAGGGGAGGGGGCGGGGCTTGGTGCAGCCTGGCTCCTCCCCCCTCCAAAGCCAGAGGGGAGGGGGCGGGGCTTTGTGCAGCCTGACTCCTCCCCCTGTGGCTTCCGCTCTACCAGCAGCTTCTCCAGGCTTGACGATGGCAGGGCCAAGCCAGCCTTGTGCTAGCTATGCAACCACTGGCTTGGCATTGCCATCCTCAAGCCTGGAGAAGCTGCTGGGAGCTCCAAAGCCAGAGGGGAGGGGAAGGGCTTGGTGCGGCCTGGCTCCTCCCCCCTGTGGCTTCCGCTCTACCAGCAGCTTCTCCAGGCTTGACGATGGCAGGGCCAAGCCAGCCTTGTGCTAGCTATGCAACCACTGGCTTGGCATTGCCATCCTCAAGCCTGGAGAAGCTGCTGGGAGCTCCAAGCCAGAGGGGAGGGGGCGGGGATTGGTGCAGCCTGGCTCCTCCCCCTGTGGCTTCTGCTCTACCAGCAGCTTCTCCAGGCTTGAGGATGGCAGGGCCAAGCCAGCCTTGTGCTAGCTATGCAACCACTGGCTTGGCATTGCCATCCTCAAGCCTGGAGAAGCTGCTGGGAGCTCCAAAGCCAGAGGGGAGGGGGCAGGGCTTGGTATGTTCTGGCTCTGCCCCCTCTGGCCAAGCCCCGCCCCTTCCCCTCTCCAGCCTTGAGGAGGTAGGTAGATCTTTCTGACTTGGTTTTAATATAAGTAGCTCGCATGCTGAAAAAGTGTGGGCACCCATGTTTTAGGCGCTCTTACTGCCTGTTCAGGGAAAATTAGCTACCACCACCAATGTTTAACCTTTACACAAATGACCAGCCACTACCAGAAGAGACAGATAGTTTCATCTATGCTGACGATCATGCCATCACCGCTCAAGCAGGGAGCTTTGAGATGGTTGAACAGAAGCTCTCTGAAGCTTTAGGTGCTCTTACTGCCTATTACAGGGAAAATCAGCCGATTCCTAATTTATTATTTTATTTATTTATTTCAATCATTTGAAATAAATAAATTTCAAGGGGGGGACTCAGGGCAGCTAGCAACATTTCATAACAACAATTACATTCAGGCCTGGATTAACACCTTTTTGCGCCCTAGGCCACTCTTTGGAATTACGCCCCCTTTAAGCCAACCTCTACCCCCTCTCTCACACACACACACACCACTCAGACCCACACTTGGCTGGCTGTCGCCATGGTGCCTCCTACCAGGGGCGGTCTAAGGTTATTTTATATGGTAAGCAAACATTACTTTGGCGCCCCCCTTTGTCTCCGCCTCTTTCACTTTGTCTCCGCCCCCTTTCCCTTTGCCTCCGCCCCCTGCCTGCCAAATTGCGTCACGTGACGTGTTTACAGGCTTCTGCGCCTGCAGGAGCTTCTGCGCATGCCCAGAAGCTCCTGCAGGCGGAGAAGCCGAAGCCTGTAAACACGTCACGTCAGCACTCCGTCCGTATTCGGCACGCAGGGGGCGGAGGCAAAGGGAGAGGCTGATGGAGCTTCTGGGCATGCGCAGTGGCTCCGGAGCTCAACTTCAGCTCCGGGCCACTGCGCATCTTGTATCTCCGCGCATGCCCAGAAGCTCTTGTAGGCCAGGCGCTGAAGCCGACACAGCAGCAGGAAGGTTTGCTATGGCGGCGCAGCCGGCGTGGCGGCGCCCTTCCCAGAAGATGGCGCCCTTCCCAGAAGTTGGCGCCCTAAGCGGCCAGTTACTTCGCGTATACGTCGGACCACCCCTGCCCCCTACACACACCATTCAGACCCACACTTGGCTGACTTTAGCCATGGTGCCTCCGGAGCAGAAGAGAAAGGTGAGTAGGCACCATCCCGCCACCTCCAAGGTCCCAATTCCCACCGGCTGGAAAGCTCCGCTGTGCTCTGAAGGTCTCCTCGGGAGGCTTGGGCAGCGGGTGCAAACTCGCTCCAAAAGCGTGCACGAGAAAGAGAGAGAAAGCAAGAGAGAGAGAGAGAGAGAGAGCAAGAGAGAGAGAGAGAGAGATGTCCGCTTGGCGTACGCTCCTGCAGACCAAGGGAGGATTCAGGTTGGCGTTTGTGCGGCTTTTGTTCGGCTGCTCTCGAAGGCAGGAGAGCCAGACCCTGGCCTTGATCCTTCCCTCCCTCCCGTGGCTCCCCTTAGCCAAGCAGGCCGCCCTGGTTTGGTCTGAGAGCATAGGAACGAGCTCTCGGTTGGTGTGGTCTCGTGCTGGGGACCTGGGAGAGGTCCGCCCAAGCAATGCTCTTCCTCCCTCCCTCCCTCTCTTCTTTCTTTACTTTCTTTCTTTCCTCCTAGTTGCCTCCTACTCCTCCTTCTCCCCTCCCTCCCACCGCCCTCTCCCGGACTCTGCCGTTCGGCTCTGGCTGCAGGAATTTACAGTCCACCGCCAGAGGAGCCGGGCGAGTCACCATGGAGACGGCTTCCCCGGGAGCCAGGAGGTCAGGCTAGCCAGAGGCCCACGGGCAAATTGATGGATCAATGCAAGGGCCACGCCACAGCCCAGGGAGCGAGAGACTTTGCCGGGATAAGGAGCGAGGAGGGGCATGAGAAAGGGGGAAAGAGGGGCGCGGACCAGTTTTTTATTTTTTATTTTTGGTCCATGATCTGCCCCCCCCCCCCCCTTCCTCTGCATGCACCCCATAGGCCATCATGGCCTATGTTGACCTTATGGGTAATCCGGCCATGATTACATCGTAAAATACATTAAAATAGATTAACCTAATCCATCTAAAACACAGGCACGACAAGCAGGCCCGGATTAACACCTTTTTGCACCCTAGGCCACACTTTGGAATTATGCCCCCTTTAAGCCAAGCTCTACCGCACCCCCCCCCCCATGTCTCTCGGTCTTTCTCTCTCTCCCGGCACCGTGAAAGCATTCCCTTTCCCCTCTCCTCCAGAAGTGAGCTCAGCGGGAAGCGCGTTGCCAGAGAGGCCTCTTTCTGCCGAATCTCTAGGCCGCCCCTCTCGCTGGACTTCCGCCCGGCACAAACATGGCAGCCACAGGCAGGCGCCCCAAAAGGCGGCCAGTCTTCGCGTCAGAAAGTTGGAACCGGAGCCTCAGAACGAGAGAGAGGGAGAGCGCACCCGCCCACCTCCCTCCCTCCCTCTTTTCTTGGACTCTACCCCCCCGGAATCTACGGTCCTTGGCACACGGCAGCTGAGGCTTCTAGGAGGGAAGGAAGGGTGGAAGGGAGGGCGGGGCCTTGGAAGGAGGGCCTGAGGGGGGGCAGCGCACCCAAATTAGGGTTGCCATTTTTTGATATAAAAAATAAGGGACATTTACCTAAAAATACACAAAAATAAGGGACACCCTTCAGCACTGCCCTATAGCCCCAATTAATATAATATATTGTATATACATATAATATTAATAATATTATAATGTAATACAATATAATACCAATACTAAAATATAATAATATAGTAATAATAGTACTATATATTAAATAGAATTACTACTGATCATATATAATTGTATATAATGTATACTCCTTTATTATTGTATGTTTGTAATGTTTTTTATTGTGAGCCGCTTGGAGAGATAAAGTGGGATATAAATAAAAAAAATTCCAGTTCAAAGTAGATATTGTGGGTTATTCTGCCTTGATATTCTGGTTTATATGGCTGTGCGAAAGGCTGGCCACCTGCTGGGAGGGATTAGGTGGTGAATGGGTGGCCCTTGGGTTGCAATAATAATAATATAATAATAAAATAATAAAAATAATAATACAGAGGCTGGCTGGCCATCTGCTGGGAGGGATTAATTGGCGCTCCTCCTTCCTGGCCGAAGGGAGTGGGCCTGGGCGCCTCTTCGAGGACATGGGCCCCATCATCATCATAGGATGCTATGGCCCTCCAAGAACAACCACCAGGCCCAGGTTCTGCCTGGCCATCTGCGGGGACAGAACCGTACCCCGCTTCTTCTCAACCCCCAAGGGGGGACTCAGAGCGGCCTAACAACGGCAACAATTCGATGCCAAAAACACAGTATATATATAATAGAAAACCAAAAACAGTCAAAATTGAAATACATTAAAATACAGTTAGCATTAAAATACATTAAAATACAATTAGCATTAAAATATATCATATTCATTCACATAAGTTAAAAACAGTATTCCGTCCATAATAGAAGATCAGGATGAAACCACATTCCTGGCTACACTCTTAATCCAATCATTGGAACAATTTGCATGACAGAGGACTCTTTCTGGTTTTGGAGAAGTTCTTCTTTCCCTTCTCCCCATTTTTGAAAGACTCCTTTTGTTATTTATTTATTTCATAAACGCTGGACCCTCTGAGATTAGCCCCGCATTTATAAAACCTATGGCATAATTATATTTCATATTTCATAATCGGCCGTCACTGCCGGAATTGGAAACCAGCACATGGCTACAGTTATTTCATTTGTTTACTATCCAGAAGACTGAAAACTCTCATGGGAAATCTACATATGGCCCTTTGTCAACAAGGGAGGGTCGTTAAGGACAAATTCCTGTTTTTCACCAAGAACAAAGGACTTGCTTTGGCCCAAAAGGTCAAAGCCTCGGATCTTCATTAACACATGGACACGATCTAATCAAGAAAACTCCAGCTGCTCTTTGTTTTGAACACATTCCTGTCCCTCGCTTCCCATTCGCCAGGGCAAAAGCGGCGCTGTTTCACGATTGGTTCCCGCTACAGCTGGCTTCCAAGCCTACAGCATGCAGGGGCGGGAAAGTTTGAATTTGACAGTTCTGTAAAATGTATAAAAATGGCATATGTTTTCAATGTAACTTTATGACTGCTTTGCGACAAGGAATGTGCAGTGGTCATCCTTCTCAGCTGACAAGAATAAAAGCTTCAGTGGCATCTTCTTCCGGACTTATTTGGTGAGATCATTTGGGAAAGGGATTTTTAGGTTGTTTTTTAAAGCTCACCTGAGGTTTTTTGCTGAAATCCTCGCTTTGGGGGTACTTCTGGGCCTCTACCCCCCTATAGGCCAGGGTATCCTAAATTGTTCGGCAACAACTGTACCCTCGGTTTGCTTCTGATATCTATTATATAAAGGAGGTCCCGTCATCGAACGACTGACAGAGACAGAGAAACCTTCCAAGGCAGAAACACCAAACTTGCCAACACAAATAGGCCTCAGGCAAGGAAGGTTTTTAGCAAAGAAACTCCCCCCCCAAAAACCTAGAAGGCCCCCAAAACAACGATACAAAAAAACCTACATTTCCCAGCATCCTCTGCGGCAGCCAGCGAAACCCATTGGCCAACATCGGCCCACACAAAACGCAGGGAGGCTGAGTAACCATAATAACGCTGGGCACAGCCAGCCAAGGCTAGGATAGAATGCTGAGTGATTTGAGTTCAGTCCGTTGGTGTTTGAGGGTTAAACTGACAAAAACAAACTCTATGAGGGAGCAATTCTCCAGCAATTCCTACCCACACAACACAACACAACTTCCTATCACATCCCATCCCATCCCCCCAACCTTATGGGACCCCGCACACACAACACCTACCACCACCACAAACAAAAACCAACTCCACCTATACTCCAACCACAACACAACACTGCACTGATACTCTACAAACACACACAAACACCCAAAACACCCCACCCACACAAGCATTCCACAACATACTAACTCACCAAAAAAGTAATACCTACACACAACACAATACGCACATAACACAACTTTGCGTCTACTGCTCAACCCATTTGTATGTCATTCCTTCCTTCCACACACACCCACTAACTCACCAAAAAAGTAATACCTACACACAACACAATACGCACACAACACAACCTTGCGTCTACTGCTCAACCCATTTGTATGCCATTCCTTCCTTCCACACAGGCAGAAACTGACCCAAAGACAAGCCATGCCTTCTAAAAAGAACAGCATCGGACTGACACACTCGCAACGCTACATACATCACACAAAAAGGGCAGAACAAACGCCAGAACAGAAACACAGTTTCTTTTTTCAAATCCAGAGTTGGGAAACCACAGAACCTCTACATCAGGGCTGTCCAACTGCCGGCCCTGCAAGTATTTTGGACTTCAAATCCCAGAAATCGTAACAGCTGGTAAACTGGCTAGGATTTCTGGGAGTTGAAGCCCAAAACACCTGCAGGGCCGGCAGTTGGACAGCCCTGCTTTCCATCAACACAGCAGACGGAAAGACAAAAAACATTGTATATCCACAAGCTCTGCAGAACGCCAGCAACACCACACACCGACAACTCCAAAGGACTTCAACATCCCACCCACCAGAACAACCCACAACGACACAGCCATGACCCCACCAAGACCATAACTAACATCAATTCCAACCCTTACATACTCAGACTTTCTCGCATCTCCTAAATAGGGCACAGCAACGCGTGCCGGGTACAGCTAGTATTAAATAAAATAAGGAGCTGTGGTAGCTGAAGTCCAAAACACCTGGAGGCCCAAAGGTTGGGAACCACTGCAGGATAGCAGGATGGCTCTTTGGATTTGGACGAGGAACAACGGCAAGAATGAAATCTCCTCTTATCTCCAATCAATAATTTTTTTAAAATAGCTTCTAGAAATTGGACTTTCGATAAGAGGTTCGTGGAGAGTTGGAATGTCCTCAGAGATGACTACAAACCAGAGAGGAAGTACCAGATAGGAAGTCCTCTGTCATTGACATAGGCAAACTAGTGAGAATGACAATGGTATTAAATAAAGCCGGTTCTTTTTTTCTTTCTTTCCTTCGACTAGACCCTGTAACCAATGTCATCGTATCAGAACTGTTCCTTCAGTCATCTCGATCCACAGCCTTTGTGATCACGGGAACCCTCCATTGGCTGTGCAAATTTCTGTTTACATTAGTCTACCTTTACGTAGGGGTGAGTAGATTTGGGAAGGTCGATTGATTCTTCTTTTCTGTTCCTAAACATTCAGGAGACCAAGCTTGGTTTACTTGTTTTCTCAAGGCGCAGGCCTGGATTAAGAGTTTGTGGCGCCCTAGGCCACACTCTGGAAGGCCCGCCCCTGAGAGCAGGGACGATTTTGGGGGCGGCCTCTTGCGGGGGCGAGGCTGCTTGCAGGGGCGGGGCCGCTTGTGGGGGCGGGCCAATTGCGGGGGGGGCGCTCGCGGGGGGCCGGGGCCGCTTGCAGGCATGCGCAGCAGGGCGCGACTCAACGCCGTCTGCCATGTTCCTGGGTGCTGCAGCGGCCGCCCGGGAGCTTACCTTCCTTCCTCTTCCTTCTCCGAAAGGATGGCTGGATGATGTCAGGCGCGGCGGCAGCGACGAGGGCGAGGAGGAAGAGGTAGGGAAGCCACGCTGCCGCGTCCTTTCTGCCTCCTCTGCCATGTCCTTGCCGCTGCGGCACCCAGGAACATGGCAGAGGAGGCAGAGGGGTCCGCGCGCTTCGCCGTGGCTTCCCTCCGCCTCTTCCTTCTCACCCTCGCGCCGCGCCTGATGTCACCCAGCCCTGCAGAAAAGGGGCGGGCGCTGGGCAGGACGCCGAGCATGCGCGGCAGGGCGAGTGCGGCGCGGCGCCCTCTGCCATGTTCCCAGATGCTGCAGTGGCCGCCCGGGGGTTTCCCTTCCTTCGGAGAAGGAAGAGGAAGGAAGGTAAGCTCCCGGGTGGCCGCTCCTTCCCCCCTCCCTCCCTGTGTGGAAGGAAGGTCCTCCCAGGCAGCGGGGTCCCCCTGGGGGGCGCGGAGTGCTCCCTGTGGCTGCCTGGCCCCGTTTCCTCCCAGAAGCACGCTCTCCTGACGTTTCGCCCTCAGGGGCTGCAAC
This sequence comes from Anolis apletophallus, assembly GCA_030556195.1. Classification (NCBI taxonomy): domain Eukaryota; kingdom Metazoa; phylum Chordata; class Lepidosauria; order Squamata; family Anolidae; genus Anolis; species Anolis apletophallus. The sequence continues at coordinate 4,145,502 of JARBWK010000017.1, read as the reverse complement.
ATTATTATTATTATTATTTGGTTTGTGATCTGCGCCCCCTTCAGCTTGCGCCCCTAGGCCATGGCCTAGGTTGGCCTTATGGGTAATCCGGGCCTGTAGCATGGTGAGCATGTGTGGGTGAGGGACATCTCCCAAGGCTGGAGGGAGGCTCTCCTGATGTACCACCCTCAGGGGCTGCAACAACATTATTATTATTATTTGGTCCATGATCTGCGCCCCCTTCAGGTTGCGCCCCTAGGCCATGGCCTAGGTTGGCCTTATGGGTAATCCGGGCCTGTAACATTTGAGACACCAAAATGCGTGTTGGCCAATGGTTGGTGTGTTGTCTTCAGAAAATTCCATTGGATGGACCACGTTCATTCTAGTTTCTTAGATGTGGTTATCATGTTCTATCATGGTGACTAGTAGATGACTTAAGTTCTGCATCTCAACGACTAGCGCTGATAGGGGGAAACCGATGCCATTTTTGGAATCAGTTCGTCAAGCATCTCCCAAAACAGCATTAACATTTGAGACACCAAAATGCGTGTTGGCCAATGGTTGGTGTGTTGTCTTCAGAAAATTCCATTGGATTGACCACATTCATTCTAATTTCTTAGATATAGTTATCATGTTCTTCTATCATGGTGACTGGTAGGTGACCTAAGTTCTGCATCTCAAAGACTAGAGCTGATAGGGGGAAACTGATGCCATTTTTGAAATCAGCTGGTCAAACATACCCCAAAACAGGGTTAACGTTTCAGGCCCGGATTAACACCATTTTGCCCCCTAGGCCACACTTTGGAATTACGCCCCCTTTAAGCCAACCTCTATTGCACCCCCCAACATCACTTAGACCCACACTAAAAATAAAACCTTATCTTCTCCTCCCTCCCCGGTGGGCCTGAGATGGTGCTGCTGCCGCCGCCGGGCCCTCTCCCCCTTCCAAATGGAGGAGGCCTCCCTCTGGGGCAGGTGCCTGCAGCCGGGCGCGCTCTCCTCTGCCGGCACCTGCCTGGGAGGGAGGGAGACCTCGCTGGAGGCCAGCCCCTCCCCCTCCCGGCCCGGCCCAAGGACACTGCTGAGCACGGGATGACACATGCCATCGCCATGTCAGGAAAGAGCAAGCAGCCAACCCTCCCTTTCCTCACCAAGGCCGGGGCAAAGGCCGTGCTGAGGCCGGGGACCCTCCGGGGGAGTGGGGGAAGGGCCTCGGCCCCGGAAAGAGCGAGCGACTGAGGGATGGAGGGAGAAGCGGACCCAAGGGGCCACTCGCTCGGCCCCAGCACGCACGCACCACCCCCTCTTACCTTGCCCCCTCTCTCTCCCGGCGCCGTTAAAGCATTGCCTTTCCCCTCTCCTCTGGAAGTGAGCTCAGCGGGAAGCGCGTCACCAGAGAGGCCTCTTTCTGCCACCTCTCTAGGAAGCGCAGGCCGCCCCTCTCGCTGGACTTCCACCCGGCACAAACATGGCGGCCATGGGCAGGCGCCCCAAAAGGAGGCCAGTCTTCGCATCAGAAGGATGGAACCGGAGCCCCAGAACGAGAGAGTGACTGGGGGGAGAGAGCGCCCACCCCCTCCTTCCCTCCCTCCCGCTTTCATTGGACTCCACCCCCCGGAATCCACGGTCCTTGGGCCACACAGCTGAGGCTTCTGGGAGGGAAGGGAGGGCGGAAGGGAGGGTGGAAGGGAGGGTGGGGCCTGGGAAGGAGGGTCTGAGGGGGGGCGGGGGAGAAGAGGATCCCGCGGGGCCGCCCCTCTCCCCTTCTCCTCCCTGCATGGAAGGAAGGTCCTTCCGGGTGGTGGGGTCCTCCTGGGGGGTGCGGAGGACCTTCCTTCCACCTGGCCCCGTTTCCTCCCAGAAGCACACTCTCCTGACGTTTCGCCCTCAGGGGCTGCAACAACATTATTTTTTTTGTTGTTGTTTGTGATCTGCGCCCCCTTCAGCTTCCGCCCCTAGGCCATAGCCTAGGTTGGCCTTATAGGCAATCCGGGCCTGTAACATTTGAGACAACATTTTTTTGGTCCGTGTTCCCCCCTCGGCTTGCGCCCCTAGGCCATGGCCTAGGTTGGCCTTATGGGTAATCCGGGCCTGCAGCATGGTGAGCATGTGTGGGTGAGGGACATCTCCCAAGGCTGGAGGGAGGCTGTCCTGACGTTTCGCCCTCAGGGGCTGCAACAACATTATTATTATTATTATTTGGTCCGTGATCTGTGCCCCCCCCCCCCTCAGCTTGCGCCCTTAGTCCATGGCCTAGGTTGGCCTTATGGGTAATCCGGGCCTGTAATGGTGAGCATTTGAGACAATCAAAGGGAGGCGTGACGTTGGCCAATGGTTGGTGTCCTGTCGTCAGAAAAAATTGCATTGGATGGACCACGTTCATTCTAGTTTCTTAGATGTGGTTATCATGTTCTATCATGGTGATTAGTAGATGACTTAAGTTTTGCATCTCAAAGACTAGAGCTGATAGGGGGAAACTAGGCATGAGAAAAAAGTTATGAAAATGATTCGTTTCGTAAGAAATTCGTAAGAAATGCTACTTTCTAGTATTTCCGCACCTGGAACGCCAACCAGGAAGTGGACTTTCTTTTTCGAACTTCGGGGGCCAGGATTTTCTTAAGTGTCGTTATTAGGTCGTAAGGGGGGGGGCACCCTCCTTCTCTCTCACCACCCTCCCGCCTCCCTTGCCAATAAGTATTATGGCAAGGCAAGCCCTAAACTCGCTCCTTCTTTCTCGGCTGGAAGCCCGGAAAAATGTAAACAGAGAGGTTTACTCAGAAGTAAATCTGCAAGGAGGGCACTTTGGATGAAGTGCCCTCCTTTGTGGATTTACTTCTGAGTAAATCTCTCTGTTTACATTTTTTACAGGCTTCCCTGCCTCTCCTGCCCTGCCAGGATCTAAAGCATCAAAGAGTATTGGGGTGAGAAACCAACCTAATGTATAATAGAATGAATGCTACTGTAAGTGCCTAATATTATAAGTAATCCAACTGGTCATACCTACATTCCATGCACATGCAATAATACAGCAGTAATAACAATAACAAGAGGTAAAATTCAAACCCCAAGTATTCTGACTGGTCTCTCTCATGCGGTGCAAGCGGGCTCTTCTCTTATTAGCCCGGCGGGAAAAGCCAGCGTTGCTGCTTGGGAGCACACACATACATATTCTTTGGGGGATTTGCTGCAGAATCCCGGCTCATAGAGAAGATTCTGCAGCAAATCCCCCAAAGAATATGTATGTGTGTGCACCCAAGCAGAAAACGCTGGCTTTTCCCGGCTAATTTCCCGGGCTAATAAGAGAAGAGCCCGTTTGCACCGCATGAGGAGGGACCAGTCAGAATACTTCGGTTTGAATTTTACCTCTTCTTATACCCATTGTTATTACTGCTGTATTATTGCATGTGCATGGAATGTAGGTATGCCAGCCTGGGCAAACTTGGGCCCTCGCCCTCGGGATCGGGGTGAGAGAGAGGCAGCGAGGAGCGAGGGGCTCCGCCTCCTTATCTTTGCTGCTTCCAAGAATAGAATACCCCCTCCTCCCTCCCTCCTTTGCTCCCTCCTTCCTATTTGGAGAGTCCCATCTAGAATTCAGTGTGATTTATTCAAGTTTTGGCCTACAACTCCCAGAAATCCCATCCAATTTACCAGCTGTTAGGAGTTCTGGGAGTTGTAGGCCAAAACCATCTGGAATGCGCATGCGCTGGCATACCGAACTACTAACGAACTTCGTTAGTAATTAAGTTACATTTTAGAAATTTTTGGAATTTTTTTTGTAAGTCTTCCTATTACTAATAACCCCCCCCCCCCCATTAGATTTTCGATTTCCTATTTTTGGGTTCTAAACCATGCCTAGGGGAAACTGATGCCATTTTTGAAATCAGCTGGTCACACATACCCCAAAACAGGGTTAACATTTGAGACACCAAAATGTGTGTTGGCCAATGGTTGGTGTGTTGCCTTCAGATCTGTCAGAGACCTCCCTTCTCCTCTCTCTGTTTCCATATTTAGACCCACGTCGAGCCCTACAGCTTCATCGCCTCTTGGCCTGTGTGTATTATCAGCTTCATCCTTCTGAACAAGAGGATTCTAGACACAAGGAAGAAGACCTTTCTGGACATCAGGCGCATAGTGGCGCTCCACATGGCTCGGAGGATCCTGATGAAGTCCTTAGCTGTGCCGAACGATTAATAATAAACAACCTTGCTAGATAGGCATTATTGGCTATATTTACTTTTTTGTTAAAAAAAAAGCAGTAATCCCCAGAAAACTATTGTTTATAGTATTGTAGAGCTTGAGGAGGCCACAAGAGCCGCTCAGTCCAACCCCATTGTGTCACGCACTCCCAATAGTTCACCACCTAGTATGTGCTTGAAAACCTCTAGAGCAGTGTTTCTCAACCTTCCGAATGCCTTGATACAGTTCTTCATGTTGTGGTGACCCCCAACCATAAAATTATTTTTGTTGCTATTTCACAACTGTAATTTTGGTAATGTTATGAATCATAAATGTAAATATCTGATAATTTATTTATTTATTTATTTATTAATTAATTTCAGCTTCTATGCCGCCGAACTCCCAGGGGCTCGCGGCGGCTCACAGCAGCCGTAAGGCACAGCAATACATATTCGAACACAGTTAAAAACAATAGTAGCAAAAAAACAAATAGACGGAATTACTTAAAAACAGTGGTACAGCATGTACTAAAAGCTAGAGCTAAATGGCGGCGGATGAGCCGGGCCTACCCATTGAAGGCCTGTTTAAAGAGGTGGGTTTTGCAGGCCCGCCTAAATGGGAGGAGGTCCCTCAAGGCCCGTGTTTCGGCCGGGAGGGCGTTCCACAGCACAGGTGCTATGACAAAGAACGCCCTCCGGCGAGTTGACGTCAACCTGGCAAATTTCACCGCAGGCACCTCTAGGAGGTTGGAATCCTCCGACCGTAGTGATCTCAAAGGGCAATATGGGGTGAGACGTTCCCTTAGATACGCTGGCCCCAGGCCGTGTAAGGCCTTAAAGGAGAGAACCAACACTTTGAAGGTAATCCGGTGCTCAATCGGCAGCCAGTGCAGATCCTGCAATATAGGTGTTATGCGGCAGCCTGCTGGGGAACCAGACAGGAGCCGGGCAGCAGTGTTCTGCACCAGCCTGAGCCTCCGGGTCACCGACAAAGGAAGGCCAACGTAAAGTGCGTTACAGTAATCTAGCCTCGAGATGACCGTGGCTTGGATCACCGTGGCCAGGTCGTTCCGGGAGAGATAGGGGCCAGCCTCCTTGCCTGTCTAAGATGGAAGAACGCTCTTGCTGACCGCAGAGACCTGTGCCTCCAGGGTCAGCTGGGAGTCCAAGTGGACCCCCAGGCTCTTAAGGGTAGACGATGGGCATAACGCCACACCGTCCAGGCTCGGGCTGGACATCCCCACCACCCGGACGGCCCAGCCACAAGATCTCCGCCGCCGGATTCACCCTCAACCTACTGGCTCGCAGCCATCCAGTGACGGCTTCGAGGCACAGCTGGAAATTATCAAGGACAGATCCAGGCCTGCCCTCCATCCTCAGAATGAGCTGGGTGTCATCAGCGTACTGGTGGCACTCCAGCCCATAACTCCGCACCAGCTGTGCAAGCGGCTGCATGTAGATGTTGAATAATAGAGGGGAAAGGATGGCCCCCTGCGGGACCCCACAAACTAGTGGGGAACCCTCAGAGACCACCTCACCCCTCCTCACACGCTGAGACCGCTGGTGGAGGAAGGAGGACAGCCATTTAAGGACCGTCCCCCTCACTCCAGCCATGGCCAGGCGGTGGGTCAAAAGATTGTGGTCGACCGTGTCAAACGCTGCCGTGAGGTCCAATAACACGAGCAGCACAGACCCGCCTTGGTCGAGCTGGCAGCGGAGTTGATCTGTGATGGAGACCAGGACCGTCTCCGTCCCGTGCCCCGAACGGAAGCCGGACTGGAAGGGGTCAAGCCAGGATATATGTTCATACACTGGACCAAATTTGGCAAAAATACCCGATACGCCCAAATTTGAATACTGGTGGGGTTGGGGGGATTGATTTTGTCATTTGGGAGTTGTAGTTGCTGGGATTTATAGTTCACCTACAATCAAAGAGCATTCTGAACTCCACCAACAATGAAATTTAACCAATCTTGGCACACAGAACTCCCATGACCAACGGAAAATTCTGGAAGGGTTTGGCTGGGCATTGACATTGAGTATGGGAGTTGTAGTTCACCTACGGACTCAAACAGTGAGCACTGCGGACTCAAACAGTGATGGATCCGGACCAAACTTAGCACAAATACTCAATATGCCCAACTGTGAACACTGGCGGAGTTTGGGGGAAATAGACATTGAGTTGCAGTTGCTGAGATTTATAGTTCACCTACAATCAAAGGGCATTCTGAACCCCAGCAATGATGGAATTGGGCCAAATTTCCCATACAGAACCCCCATGACCAACAGAAAATACTGTGTTTGCTGATGGTTTTTGGCGACCCCTCTGACACCTCCTCGTGACCCCCCACAGGGGTCCCGACCCCCAGGTTGAGAAGCACTGCTCTAGAGAAGCAGAGTCCATCACACTCCATCCTTCACGTTCTCTTGACCTTGTTGACCTGAGCTTGAAAAGGTTACTATGGGGGCCATGACTTGGAAAATCCCCAGCCAGCATCCAGGGGCGGTCCTACAGGTAGGCCAAGGAAGCGGCTGCATAGGGCGCCATCTGGGAAGGGGGCGCCATCCTGGCCGCATGGGGCGCCATCCTGGCCCTGCCGATGTTCCTCAGGCAGCGCCGCAGCTGCCTGCTTTTGGGCCCTTTGTGCACTCCGGCGCGCTTCTGGGCATGCGCGGAGGTTTTCGCGCAGGCGCAGTTGCTCCAGAGCTGAAGTTGAGCGCAGGAGCAACTGCACATGCCGCGAAAAACTCCCGCGCATGCCCAGTAGCTTCCTTGCGCAGAAGCCTGTAAGCAAAGCACTCCCTATCGGGCAGGCAGGGAGTGCTTCCCCTCTCCCTTTGTTTCTGCCGTGCGCGCGTTTGCGGGGAAGGAGAAAAGAATCAGTGAAGGAAGTGTAAGTGAAGGAATGAATGAAGGGCTTTCCTCCTCCTCCTCTGTGACCTCTTCTCTCCCTCCTTCCTTTCTTCGGCTCTATTTCTGTCTAGACCTGAGGGGCCTGAGGCTATGAGGAGTTGTGGGAGTTGGAGTCCAAAACACCTAGAGGGAGGGAGGGAGGGCCCAAGTTTGCCCAGGCCGCGCTGCCTGTATTCGACCTCATTTGAACATTTTGGCTGTTTTTCTATTTACATTTACATTGGGATCCTAAATTTGGACTTATGGGAGACTCCTATGAATTATGAGACGGGTGGTAGGTAATATATTCTGATTTTGATGCATTTACATTGCATTTCTTGTTGATTATTATACAGTTCTGCTTAATATTGTCATACAACATAATAAAAATACAATACAACAATAGAATAATGATATATTTTATATTACATGTAATATTACAAACAATATTGCAGTATAGTGGTATTGTACAAAATAGTAATATATAATATTTTATTTTACTTTATTTTGGGTTATTTGAGTTTTATAGGAGTAATGAAAATATGTAGTAGTGGATAATTTTATTTAAATAAATAATTTTATTTATTATTTTATTATAATAATAATAATATAATAGAATGTTATATTATATTATAATGTCAATATATTATAATATAATTATATTGCAATGTAGTATAATATAATTATGATATAATATAGTATGAGTATGGTATAATACGGGCCTGCCCAACAGCCGGCCCGCGGGCCGCACACGGCCCGCCAGCCCCTTGGATCTGGCTTGCCTACCCTCCTGCAAGAAATCAGTTGGGTTTAAAAATAATAATAATGAAAAATTGTAGCGGCGGCACAGCTGTCCGCCATTACCTCGGAAATGAGCCAGGACAGGAAATGACGCCGCGGAGCCAAAGGCCTACAAGTCCCAGCTTCCCCTCCGCGGCGCTCTTTCCTTTGAGACTAGAAGAGTCCAGTAAGTACTCGGCTGCTGTGTCTTCGGCTCCTGCCTCTGTGTCTTCGCCTCTCTCGTGCTCCGGCTCCTGGATTCTCCTTGGAAGAGAGAAGCCGGACCGAAGCAAGGCTGTGTGGAGCTCTGTTTGGGCAGCGGTCGTTTGGGGAAGGATACCGAACTAAGGTAGGCTGAAGCAGAGGGCTGTTTTGCTGGGGTGGGCTCCTTCCTTCGTTCCTTCCTTCCTTCCTTCCTTCCTTCCTTCCTTCCTTCCTTCCTTCCTTCCTTCCTTCCTTCCTTCCTTCCTTCCTTGCTTTTATTCTTGCTTCTATTTTATTTTATTTTATTTTATTTATTTCCTTTTATTCTTGCATTTATTCCTCCCTAATTTCTTCTCTCTATCCATCTTCCTTCCTTCCTTCCTTCCTCTCTTCCTTTCTTTTATTCTTTTATTTTATTTTTATTTTTATTTATTTAATTTTTTATTTTATTTTATTTTATTTATTTTTATTTTATTTATTTCCTTTTATTCTTCCATTTATTCCTCCCTCATTTCTTCCCTCTATCCATCTTCCTTCCTTCCTCTCTTCCTTTCTTTTATTTTTTATTTTATTTTTATTTATTTTATTTTTTATTTTATTTTATTTTATTTTTATTTTATTTATTTCTTTTTATTCTTGCATTTATTCCTCCCTCATTTCTTCCCTCTATCCATCTTCCTTCCTTCCTCTCTTCCTTTCTTTTATTCTTTTATTTTATTTTTATTTATTTTATTTTTATTTTATTTTATTTTATTTATTTCCTTTTATTCTTGCATTTATTCCTCCCTCATTTCTTCCCTCTATCCATCTTCCTTCCTTCCTCTCTTCCTTTCTTTTATTCTTTTATTTTATTTTTATTTATTTTATTTTATTTTATTTTTATTTTATTTATTTCCTTTTATTCTTGCATTTATTCCTCCCTAATTTCTTCCCTCTATCCATCTTCCTTCCTTCCTCTCTTCCTTTCTTTTATTATTTTATTTTATTTTTATTAATTTTTTTATTTTATTTTATTTATTTTTATTTTATTTATGTCCGAATGATGTCCAGATCTGTCCTCCTTTCCACCTTTATTCTTCCATTTATTCCTCCCTCATTTCTTCTCTCTATCCATCTTCCTTCCTTCCTCTCTTCCTTTCTTTTATTCTTTTATTTAATTTTAATTTTTATTTATTTTATTTTTTTATTTTATTTATTTTATTTATTTCCTTTTATTCTTCCATTTATTCCTCCCTCATTTCTTCCCTCTATCCATCTTTCTTCCTTCCTCTCTTTCTTTTATTCTTTTATTTTATTTTATTTATTATAGCAGGCCTGGGCAAACTTGAGCCCTCGGGGTGTTTCCATTACAAAAAATTATTATCATCTTGTTCCATTGTTTTATTTATTTATTTTATAATTAATAATGCAACTAGTAATTGTAATTGTAATAAGTATAAGTATAACTGTCAACTATTAATTGTAACAACAGTCGTATAAGAGGTAAGAGGGTTTTTTCCAACTTTTTCACACTGCGGCCCCCCAGGTGATCAGTGACCGGAATTCCGGCCCTTGGGCCGGTAGAAGTTGGACAGCCCTGGTATAATATATTGTATAAACATTGATACAATATAATACTACTAATAGTATTGTGATATTATAATTGTATATTTGTTTTACATGGGGGGCGGCAAAATAATGTTTTTTTGAGGGGGGCACCAAAATAATGTTCACTTACCATTTAAAATTACCCTAGACCGCCCCTGCCAGCATCACCAGTGAGCACTCTCGCCATGGGACTGTGGGAATCAATAGACATCTGGAATTGCTCATGTGGATAATTCCAGATTCCCAGAGAAAGGATGCTCAAGCTCTATTATATAGTATCTCCATCTATTGTCATCTATTGTCCATCTATATGTCAGACCTGATGTGAATCAGGGTTTCACTGACTGATTGCTGAGACCCTGGGTTGTACTACGCAGCTAATTAAATGTGCTGGGGACGTTCTTCTCCCACATTGACCTCCTGGTTTGTGGGAACCACGCATGGTTTCCAGCCCCAACTGTCAACAAACAAGTTCTTCTCAGCTAGTGCAACTAGTGCTTGTATTCCACAGCTAATCAAATGTGTAGGGACGTTCTTCTTCCACATTGACTTCCTGGTTTGTGGGAACCACGCATGGTTTCCACCCCAACTGTCAACAGACAAGTTCTTCTCCGGAACCTTCCATCCGACGTCCCCCATTGGCTCTCACAAAGGCCTGAAGCTTCCGACAGACCTCCTTTGAGTGGAATTGTCTTCTTCTTCATCTTCTCACCAGAAGGAAAGAGCTAGGGTCAGTCTAAGTGTGTTCTCTGCTTCTCCGTTGCCCACAGGAGGTAAGGAGCCCGGCCCTACCACTAGAGTGGATATTATGGGAAATATTAGAGCAGTGGTTCCCAACCTTTTTTTAAAATCAGGGACTACTTGACCAGGGACCACCTTTGACCAGGGACCAGTTTGAACAGGGACCATTTGAACCAGGGAACCACTTGACCAGGGACCACTTTGACCAGGGACCACTTTGAGCAGGGACCATTTGACCATGGACTACTTGACCAGGGGCCACTTTGACCAGGGACCTTTTTGACCACGGACCACTTGACCAGGGACCAGTTTGACCAGGGACCCCTTTGAACAGGGACCATTTGACCATGGACCCCTTGACCAGGGACCAGTTTGACCAGGGACCCCTTTGAACAGGGACCATTTGACCATGGACCACTTGACCAGGGACCACTTTGAACAGGGACCAGTTTGACCAGGGACCATTTGACCACTACTTGACTAGGGACCACTTTGACCATGGACCACTTGACCAGGGACCACTTGACCAGGGACCAGTTTGACCAGGGACCCCTTTGAACAGGGACCATTTGACCATGGACCACTTGACCAGGGACCACTTTGACCAGGGACCATTTGACCAGGGACCACTTGACCAGGGACCAGTTTGACCAGGGACCCCTTTGAACAGGGACCCATGGACCACTTGACCAGGGACCACTTTGACCAGGGACCCCTTTGTACAGGGACCATTTGACCAGGGACCACTTGACCAGGGACCAGTTTGACCAGGGACCCCTTTGAACAGGGACCATTTGACCATGGACCACTTGACCAGGGACCACTTGACCAGAGACCACTTTGACCAGGGACCATTCGACCAGGGACTACTTGACCAGGGACCACTTTGACCAGGGACTACTTGACCAGGGACCTCTTTGAAGAGGGACCAGTTTGACCAGGGACCCCTTTGAACAGGGACCATTTGACCATGGACCCCTTGACCAGGGACCACTTTGACCAGGGACTACTTGACCAGGGACCTCTTTGAACAGGGACCAGTTTGACCAGGGACCCTTTTGAACAGGGACCATTTGACCATGGACCCCTTGACCAGGGACCACTTTGACCAGGGACCAGTTTGACCATGGACCACTTGACCAGGGACCACTTTGACCAGGGACCCCTTTGAACAGGGACCACTTGACCAGGGACCTCTTTGAACAGGGACCAGTTTGACCAGGGACCCCTTTGAACAGGGACCATTTGACCATGGACCCCTTGACCAGGGACCACTTTGACCAGGGACCAGTTTGACCAGGGACCACTTGACCAGGGACCATTTGACCAGGGACCACTTGACCAGGGACCACTTTGACCAGGGACCAGTTTGACCAGGGACCCCTTTGAACAGGGACCATTTGACCATGGACCACTTGACCAGGGACCACTTTGACCAGGGACCAGTTTGACCATGGACCACTTTGACCAGGGACCACTTTGACCAGGGACCACTTGACCAGGGACCACTTGACCAGGGACCAGTTTGACCAGTGACCCCTTTGACCAGGGACCACTTTGACCAGGGACCACTTTGAACAGGGACCATTTGACCATGGACCACTTGACCAGGGACCACTTTGACCAGGGACCAGTTTGACCAGGGACCCCTTTGAACAGGGACCATTTGACCATGGACCACTTGACCAGGGACCAGTTTGACCAGGGACCCCTTTGAACAGGGACCATTTGACCATGGACCACTTGACCAGGGACCACTTTGAACAGGGACCATTTGACCATGGACCACTTGACCAGGGACCACCTTGACCAGGGACCACTCTCCAACATTAGTACCAAAAGGGTTACGAATTGGTTTTTGGTCAGCTTTAGATTCAATTTGGTTATTTGGGGTGCCGCGTCAGAAAATTGCATTGGATACACCACATCAGCTCTAGTTCCTGAATCAGAACATATGCCATGGACCCCTTGACCAGGGACCACTTTGACCAGGGACCCCTTTGAACAGGGACCACTTGACCAGGGACCACTTGACCAGGGACCAGTTTGACCAGGACCACTTGACCAGGGACCACTTTGAACAGGGACCACTTTGAACAGGGACCATTTGACTATGGACCACTTGACCAGGGACCACCTTGACCAGGGACCAGTTTGACCAGGGACCCCTTTGAACAGGGACCATTTGACCATGGACCACTTGACCAGGGACCAGTTTGACCAGGGACCCCCGTTGAACCGGGACCAGTTGACCATGGACCACTTGACCAGGGACCCCTTTGAACAGGGACCATTTGACCATGGACCACTTGACCAGGGACCACTTTGACCAGGGACCACTCTCCAACATTAGTACCAAAAGGACCAGGGGTTTTTGGTCACTTTAGACAATTTGGGACCAGAAAATTTTGACCCATCAGCCTAGTTCCTGAATCAGAACATATGACCATGGACCCCTTGACCAGGGACCACTTTGACCAGGGACCAGTTTGACCAGGGACCCCTTTGAACAGGGACAGTTTGACCATGGACCACTTGACCAGGTACCACTTTGACCAGGGACCCCTTTGTACAGGGACCATTTGTACAGGGACCATTTGACCAGGATACACCACATCAGCTCTAGTTCCTGAATCAGAACATATGCCATCCAGTAGTCGCTATCTACTGGCCCATAGAAAACCATATTTAGTAAGCCTTGGCACTATAAGAGGGTTTCATGAGACCCAGGGGCGGTCTAAGGTAATTTTATATGGAAAACGAACATTATTTTGCCCCCCCCCCAAATAACACATTATTTTGGTGCCCTCCTCATTGGGGGCTTCTTCACAAACCAGATTAGCAGCCAAGAGAGGTGCTGCTGCCTCTCTCGCTGGTGGTGCTGGTCAGGGCGGCCGCCTAGGCCGGGGGAGGGACATGGCGGAGGCGGAGGCAGCGGCAGCAGCGACTCGGGACCTCTCGGGTCTGCGACTCGCATTATTATGACTAGGAGCGAGGAGCCGCCTTTGCCGCCCTCATGCCGTGGGCCCCGCAGTCTGAGCGGGTGGCTTCGCACCTTCGCCCAGCTGGTGGCTTCCCGCCTGAGGGGCCACTCTGGTGGAGATGGCCGGCCGTGCACGCAGCCCAGGGACAGCGAGGGGGGCTGTGGTTGTGCGCATGCTCCGGGAGAGGGAGAAAGGGGGAGGGAGGGAGGCCGGACGCTGTCTGGCGGGCGGGGGAATGCGCCCTTACCCAGATGGCGCCCCATGCGGCCGCTTCCTTGGCCTACCTGTAGGACCGCCCCTGATGAGACCTGTCACTCTCACTGCAACAGTGTAGTAACGGTGAGGCTGCGACACATATTATAGATCTTGCGGACCACTGGTGGTCCATGGCAGGCCCGGATAAACACCTTTTTGCACCCTAGGCCACACTTTGGAATTACGCCCCCTTTTAGCCAACCTCTACCCCCCCATCACTCAGACCCATACTAAAAATAAAACCTTATGTTCTCCTCCCTCCCTCCCTCCCCGGTGGGCCTGAGCTGATGGTGCTGCCACCGCCGGACCCTCTCCCCCGCCCAAGTAGAGGCGGTCTACCTCTGGGGCAGGCGCCTGCAGCCGGGCGCGCTCTCCTCCGCTGGGAGAGAGGGAGACCTCGCTGGAGGCCAGCCCCCCCCCCGCTCCGCTCCCCTCCCCCCAGCTTGGGCCTGCTCCCATGAGGAGGCTCTTGGTTGCCACCTGCGCCCTACCCCCCCGGCCCGGCCCAGTGACACTGCTGAGCACGGGATGACACACGCCGCCGCCATGCCAGGGGAGAGCAAGCAGCCATCCCTCCCTCCCTTTCCTCACCAAGGCCGGGGCAAAAGCCCTGCTGAGGCCGGAGACCCGCCAGGAGGAGAGGGGGAAGGGCCTCGGCCCCAGAAAGAGCAAGCGACCGAGTGATGGAGGGAAAAGCGGACCCAAGGGGCCACTCGCTCAGCCCCAGCACGCACGCATGCACACACCCCTCTTACCTTGCCCTCCCTTCCTCTCTCTCTCTCTCTCTCTCTCTCCCGGCACTGTGAAAGCATTCCCTTTCCCCTCTCCTCCGGAAGTGAGCTCAGCGGGAAGTGCATCGCCAGAGAGGCCTCTTTCTGCTGCCTCTGTAGGAAGCGCAGGCCGCCCCTCTCGCTGGACCCTCAGGGGCTGCCACAACATAATAATAATTATTATTATTTGGTCCGTGATCTGCGCCCCCCCTCGGCTTACGTCCCTAGGCCATGGCCTAAATTGGCCTCATGGGTAATCCGGGCCTGGTCCACGGACCACAGGTTGGGAGCCACTGTACTAGAAGTTTGCTGATAGGAAGACCCATAAGTCTGGACCAAACGTAACATTCAGTGAACGGGTTTGACCCATTGCATAACAAACCCCCAAAGAAAAGATGTGGGGAAAATATAGGCCATGTACGGCTCACTTTTGTGACTCCCAAAGTCTACAAATCGTTTTTTTAATCAAGTATTTATTTATTTATTTATTTACAGTATTTATATTCCACCCTTCTCACCCCGCAAGGGCGGATTACAATGCACATATACATGGCAAACATTCAATGCCATTAGACATACAGACAGACACTGAGGCAATTTAACATTGCAGCTTCCTGGCTTCATGAGGGTATTCTCGATTCCGGCCACAGGGGGAGCTGCCACTTCACTGTCCACTTGTGACACCGAGTCCTTGATGGAGTACTTCCTCATTCTTACACACGCTGCTGGAAGGTTTTATGGTGTCATAAATTAGTTAAATTAGCCTCCCCACATAAAGTGGTACCTAAATTTCCTACTTGACAGGTGCAAGTGTCTTTCAGGCTGCATAGATCAGGGCTGCCCAGGAAGTCGATCGCGATCGACTGGTCGATCCCAGGACCGAAGGAGGTCGATCCCAGCTGGATGGGGCGCTTCTCAGAGGGGGCGGAGCCATGCCATGCCAAGCCCCGCCCCCTCCCTCGGCTTCAGCCCTACCACAGCTTCTCCAGGCTTGAGGAGGGTAGTGCCAAGCCAGTAGTGGTTACTAGCTATGCCACCACTGGCTTGGCATTACCCTCCTCAATCCTGGAGAAGCTGTGGTAGCGCTAAAGCCAGAGGGGGGAGGGGGCAGAGCCATGCTGCGCCAAGCCCCGCCCCCTCCCCCTTCTTCAGCGCTACCACAGCTTCTTCAGACTTGAAGAGGGTAGTGCCAAGCCAGTAGTGACTATCTATGCCACTACTGGCTTGGCATTACCCTCCTCTAGCCTGGAGAAGCTGTGGTAGCGCTAAAGCCAGAAGGGGAGGGGACGGAGCCATGCCGCACCAAGCCCCGCCCCCTCCCCGGCTTCAGCGCTACCACAGCTTCTTCAGCCTTGAGGAGGGTAGTGCCAAGCCAGTAGTGGCTACTAGCTATGCCACCACTGGCTTGGCACTACCCTCCTCTAGCCTGGAGAAGCCGTGATAGCGCTAAAGCCAGAGGGGGGAGGGGCGGAGCCATGCCGCACCAAGGCCCACCCCCTCCCCGGCTTCAGCCCTACCACAGCTTCTTCAGCCTTGAAGAGGGTAGTGCCAAGCCCGTAGTGGCGCCCCCTCCTTCAGCGCTACCACAGCTTCTTCAGCCTTGAGGAGGGTAGTGCCAAGCCAGTAGTGGCGATCTATGCCACCACTGGCTTGGCACTACCCTCCTCAAGCCTGGAGAAGCTGTGGTAGCGCTAAAGCCAGAGGGGGGCGGAGCCAGGCTGCACTAAGCCCCTCCCCCCTGCTCCGCCCTGCTTTTCTCTCGGTAGATCTTTCTGACTTGGTTTTATAATAAGTAGCTCGCATGCTGAAAAAGTGTGGGCACCCCTGGCATAGATCAACAGCAAGCTAGACTATTAATGGTCGGGAGCTCATGCTGACCCAGGGGGGGCTTTGAACTCATGACCTCTCGGTCAGTAGTGATTTAATGCAGCTGGCTACTAACTAGCTATTTGAGGGAGGCAATGGGAATAGTATGGGGTGTTACGCCCCCATGTGGTGGCCCACCCGCTGCTGTACAGCTCCTCTAATGTTCTTCGGTGAACTAATAAAGTCATTCTAAATAACCTCTTCCCCTACAGTTCAGCCTGATTTCTTGTTCCCTGCACAAATAACATGGAAAACAACGCAAAGGCAGAACAGGATGAATTGGGTACCACGGATAGCAGCGCAAGAGATCCGGCAGTCCCGTCGGCAAGGCAGCCCCAATACAGACTAGGCCCTGTAGACAGCAGTACGCGACATGTCATGGCTCCATCCCAAAATTACCACACAGGCTCCAAGGAAAACAAATCATGGCAGCTGACCATTCCACCGTCAGAGAGTCAACAATTAGGGCCCGACGTCGTAGGAACCAGTACGCAAAGAGCGTCAGAATACGGCCAACCACGAACTAGACCCATGGACAGCAGTTGGCAGAGTCTGATGGTCCCATCAGCAGAGAGTCGCCAGTCGGGACCTGGCGTCATCGAGAGCGGTACGAGCAACATGTCCGCCCCAGCATCAGAACACAGCCAATCAGCAACTACTAGATCCATGGACAGCAGTTGGAAGACTCTGACGGTCCCATCAGCAGAGAGTCGCCAGTCGGGACCCAGCGGCATCGAGAGCAGTATGCGCAATATGTCCGCGCCAGCATCAGAACACCGCCAATTGATAACAGGATCCAAGGAAGACAGTTGGCGACAGCTGACAGTCCCATCGTCGGAGCGTCACCAATCAGGACCAGGAATCATAGAGAGCAGTACGCAAAAAGGGATCGCCCCAGCGTCAGAACACCGCCAATTACCAACTACTAGATACATGGACAGCAGTTGGCAGAGTCTGATGGTCCCATCAGCAGAGAGTCGCCAGTCGGGACCCGGCGTCATCGAGAGCAGTACGCGCAACATGTCCGCCCCAGCATCAGAACACCGCCAAACGATAGCAGGCTCCAAGGAAGGCAGTTCGCGACAGCTGACAGTCCCATCGTCTGAGCGTCGCCAATCAGGCCCGGGCATCATCGAAAGCAGTACGCGCAACGTAATCGTCCCAGAGTCAGAACGCCGCCAATCGATAATAGACCCCAAGGAAGGCAGTTTCCAACAGCTGACAGTCCCATCGTCTGAGCGTCGCCAATCAGGACCGGGCATCATAGAGAGCAGTACGCGGAATGTGATCGTCCCAGGGTCCTACTACCCCCAATCAAAAGCAGGGACGATCAGCAGCAGTTCAAGAGGTCTGATGATACATTCATTGTTGTCCCAGGAACCGGGAAGATCCCCCACAGGAAGCGCGAAGAGAAATTTGGAAACTATACCACCGGATAACTGGGCATCCGTCTCAGGTCGCAAGATAGGCAGTGTGAGGCCCGAACATCGCAGATCAGTATCGTCTTCCTGGAAAGATAGTTCACTTGACCAAAGTAAGAAAGATGCAAATGTTCCATCGGGCGGCAGGAGATCACTACCTAGCAGGTTCCTATTTGCTGCACGGAGAAAAATGCCACAGCCCACACCAAGACCTAAGACCGAACACCGCAGATATGTAAGTCAGAAATGTATGGGAATGTCACAATTTGCAGTTAGGCACAAACCCAACAAGGAAAACGTTACACAATTAAAAATTCTACCCAGGGACTATCATGTGCTGGGTAATTTGGAATATGCAGTAATAGTAAAGAAGGGGAGGGGAGCTTACTGGAGCTGGGAGCGCGGGGAGAGCGGAAAAAGGAAATGGAGAGGGGTGGGGAATGTAAACAGAATAAGAGCTGTCGTATAGTAAATAAAGTACTCTTATTTGAAATGGTATAGTGCAGGGCTGTCCAACTTCTACCGGCCCAGGGGCCTGAATTCCGGTCACTGATGACCTGGGGGGCCGTAGGATCTGCCCCCGGCTCCGCCCCCTCCCCAGCTCCTCCCCTCCCCAGCTCCGCCCCCTCCCCGGCTCCGCCCCGCCCCGCCCCCGCATGCATAGTCAAATATAATCTTTTACTGAGATAAAATGCAGGGTGGGCATTCAAAAGGGGCATCCATACAGTCAAATATAATCTTTTACTGAGATAAAATGTTAAATATATTTAATTCCATCCTCCCCTCCCCCCTTAATGTATCCCATCTCCCCTTATTTCATCTTTAAATATATTTAATTTTATATTTAATACATGAGGGGAGATGGGGGGAGGGAATGAGGAGCCCCCTGAGGAGCCCCCTGCTTCGGCCTACCTTTTCCAAACGCACAGGATCCAGGAGTACCCGGTCGACGAGAGAGGCGACGACTGACTGAGTCGAAGAAGGTCCTGATCGCATCTGTGGGCCTCAGCGATCCAGTAGTAGAGTAGCCGAAGAGTATCGCGAGAATACGCAATCCACACGGGATTTCGCTGTCAACGTCGGCGTGATCTCGTGTTGACAGCGAAATCCCGTGTGGATTGTGTATTCTCGCGATACTTGCTCCGAACCCGGAAGTAGGTATTTTTTAAAATTTTTATTATTTATTTTATTTTTCAATTTTTATTTTTTTATTAAAAAGCTTAGGGGGGCATAGGGAAGGGGCTGGGGGGCCGTATACGGACCCCGGGCCGCCAGTTGGACAGCCCTGGTATAGTGTCTCAAAACATCAGGACTGCACAAATATAGAGGTCTACAGGGCTATCATGTCACAATGATACAATTACTTCTTTTTAGAGGTCTACACAAATGTAAGGTCTGCACAAATATATAAAGAGGTCTACACAAAAGTCCCTCGCTGGGTGTAAAGGTCTACACAGGTTAGAGCAGTGTTTCCCAACCAGTGTGCCGGGGCACACTAGTGTGCCGTGAGCGATCATCAGGTGTGCCGTGGGAAATTGGAACCTCCAGGAGGGGAGGGGGGAGAGTCTAGTGTGTTGAAGTATAAAAACCCTAAGAAACCTACCTCGATAAAGGCACAAAACTACAACCACCCCCCCTCCCCACCCGTTGTCTACTTGGTCTCTCCCTCTCCATGCATTGGGAAGGCCTGCCTCCCTTTCCCCAAGTAGAGACCTCCTCTTGCCTCCTGGGGGTTCTATGTGGGAAGTTTGGCCCAGTTCTATCATTGGTGGGGTTCAGAATGCTCTTTGATTGTAGGGGAACTATAAATCCCAGCAACTACAACTCCCAAATGTCAAGGTCTATTTCTCCTGAACTCCATCTACGTTCATATTTGAGCATATTGAGTATCCATGCCAAGTTTGGTCCTGATCCAACATTGTTTGAATCCACAGTGCTCTCTGGATATAGGTAAACTACAACTCCAAAACTCAAGGTCAATGCCCACCAAACTCTTATAGCATTTTCTCTTGGTTATGGGAGTTCTGTGTGGGAAGTTTGTGCCTTTCTGCCATTCCTGCCAGGATATCTATGTTGAGTTCATCGAAACAGCCCCAGGTTTTACACTGAGTGTATAAATACATTTTAAAAACATATAAACTATATATATTACTGTGTTAGAGTGTCATTTTGTGTCATTTTGTGCCAGGATTTTGCAAATGTAAAAAGTGTGCCGCGGCTCAAAAAAGGTTGGGAAACACTGGGTTAGAGGTCTGCACAAAGGAAGAGAGCTAGCACATGTGCGGAAAGAATAATCAACATGCAGCTAACATAGCAGATTCCAGCCCATTGGGTTTATTTCAGTGATGCTATTGTTACTCACCAAAAAACACTCACTACGCCGCCTTGATAGCGTCTGCTGACTCACGCCCGGCACAATTGTTCAAAGTAATTCGGTCCTTGCTTTTCAGAGTTTTTTCGCAGACAAGATACTGAGCCTCCGCCGGGACCTCCCTGCCACGGTTGATACAGTAAGGGAGCTCGAGACTCCGTGGCCCTCCGTTGGGCCCACCTTTGACCGATTTCGTCCACTGGACGCAGATGCTGTCGATAAGATTGTGGCTGCAACCAGGCCTACCACCTGCTCCCTCGACCTGTGCCCCTCCTGGCTTGTTAGATCTTGCCTGGAGGGGTTATGTGGGCCTCTGTTGAACATCGTCAATACCTCCCTTGAGCAAGGAGTGTTTCCAGTGCTTAAAAGAGGCGGTGGTAGCTCCATTGCTGAAAAACCGACATTAGACCCTGCGGTTCCCCCCAACTACCGACCAGTGTCGAATCTTTCGTTCCTGGGGAAGGTAGTTGAGAGGGC
The DNA here is from genome assembly GCA_030556195.1 of Anolis apletophallus. Lineage (NCBI taxonomy): Eukaryota > Metazoa > Chordata > Lepidosauria > Squamata > Anolidae > Anolis > Anolis apletophallus. The sequence goes on along the minus strand of JARBWK010000017.1, from coordinate 4,124,999 downwards.
AGCAATGGAGCAGGTGCAGTCCTTCTTAGATGACGCAACATGGCTAGACCCCTTCCAGTCCGGCTTCCGTTCGGGGCACGGGACGGAGACGGTCCTGGTCGCCATCACAGACCAACTCCGCTGCCAGCTCGACCAAGGCGGGTCTGCGCTGCTCGTGTTATTGGACCTCACGGCAGCGTTTGACACGGTCGACCACAATCTTTTGACCCACCGCCTGGCCATGGCTGGAGTGAGGGGGACAGCCCTGAAATGGCTGCCCTCCTTCCTCCACCATCGGCGTCAGCGAGTGAGGAGGGGAGAGGTGGTCTCCGAGGGCTCCCCGTTAGTCTGTGGAGTCCCGCAGGGGGCCATTCTCTCCCCTCCGTTATTTAACATCTACATGCAGCCACTTGCACAGCTGGTGCGGAGTTTTGGGTTGGAGTGTCATCAGTACGCTGATGACACTCAGCTCATTCTGAGGATGGAGGGCAGGCCTGGATCCGTCCCCGATAATTTCCAACACTGCCTTGAGGCCGTTACTGGATGGCTGCGAGCCAGTAGGTTGAAGGTGAATCCAGCGAAGACGGAGATCTTGTGGTTGGGTCGTCCGGGTGATGGGGATGTCCAGCTTCCGACCCTGGACGGTGCGGCGTTATGCCCATCGTCTTCTGTAAAGAGTTTGGGAGTTCACTTGGACTCCCAACTGACCATGGAGACCCAAATCTCCATGGTCAGCAAAATAGCTTTTTTCCATCTGAGACAGGCAAGGCGGCTGGCCCCCTATCTATCCCGATGATCCAAGCCACGGTCATCTCGAGACTTGACTACTGTAACGCACTCTACATTGACCTTCCTCTGTTGGTGACCCGGAAGCTCAAGCTGGTGCAGAACGCTGCCGCCCGACTCCTGTCTGGTACCCCAGCGGGTTGTCACATTACACCTACCTTGCAGGATCTGTACTGGCTCCCAATTGAGCACCGGATCACCTTCAAAGTGTTGGTACTTACCTTTAAGGCCTTGCACGGCCTGGGGACAGCGTATCTGAGGGACCGTCTTCCCCATACTGCTCTACGAGATCACTCCGGTCTGAAAACACCAACCTGCTGGTTATCCCATCTGCGAAGTCATTTAGGCAGGAGAGCGTTCTCCGTGATTGCTCCCACGCTGTGGAACGCTCTCCCGGCTGAGACGCGAGCTCTCCAAGACCTCTTGCCCTTCAGGCGGGCATGCAAGACGTTTCTCTTCAACAGGCCTTTGGCCTATAGGTGCCGCTAGTGCATAGCCCGCCGATACTGCTGTATGATACTGTTGTATATTACATTATGCTGTGCTCTGCATTCTGCACATCATACTGTATTTTAATCTTGATGTTTTATATTATGTGTTTTGTTTTAATGTGTTTTAATGTGTTTTTATTGTACCTTGCTTGTTGTGAGCCGCCCCGAGCCTCCCCGGAGTGGCGGCCTAGAAGCCCAATAAATAAAATAAATGATGTCAAACTGACTAGCCACGCCCTGAGGAAGTGTGTTATACACGCGAAACGGCAGTATACAGCTGGCGCCCTTTGATCTTGGAAAAGCCGTCGGCGCAGCTTCGCCCCCCCTCTCCCAGAGGCTTGAGCAGCTCCCCTGCTAGAGTCACTACATTCTTACCTTTGCGGCAAATCCTTGGATTACAATATACTGCTTCATAGCAGAGAAGAGTTGGGGAAATTACCTTGACCTCCCTTCACGCCATTTGAGCGTCCCCAGGATTCGGCGTTACTTCGCGAACGAAGATTCAGGAAGGACTCACCCCACGCTTTTCACAAGCGCGTTGATGACTAAAAAGGCCAATCTGAGATAGGCAAGTTCGGTTGCAGAAAGCACAGCAGAAAGTCTCCTTGGGTGATGTTGTTTCCAAGTTGCGGTTCTTTCTGCGTTGTCGTTTCTCTTCGAGACTCATTCGGCGTGTCTTCTCGAAAGAGGCCGCAGCATTGTGGATAGTGCGTCTCCATGCCTCCCGATGTGAGGCCAGGGCGGACCATTGTTGGTGATCAATCTGGCCGAACCTGAGATGTTGTTTCAGGGAGTCCTTATATCTCTTTTTAGGGGCGCCTCTCTTGCGCTGACCCGTGGTGAGTTCACCATAGAGTAGTATCTTTGGGAGGCGGTGGTCCTCCATCCTAGAGACGTGTCCTGCCCAGCGCAGCTGTGTTCTCAATAGCATGGCCTCAACGCTGGTGATCCCTGCTTGCTCAAGGACAGCAACATTCGTCACATAGTCTGTCCAGTGTATATTTAGGATTGTGCGAAGACAGCGCTGATGAAAGCGTTCGAGGAGTCGTAGGTGTTGGCGATAGGTGACCCATGGTTCAGACCCATAGAGGAGAATAGACAGTATGATAGCTCTGTACACACTGATTTTGGTACTTTGCCTCAGGTTCTTGTTGCTCCAGACTCTTTTGTGAAGCCTTCCGAATGCACTATATGCCTTTGCTAATCTGTGATCTATCTCTTTATCAATCTTGGTGTCTGAAGAGATGATGCTTCCCAGGTAGGTGAACTGCTGAACGGACGGACTTAAGCACAGATGTGCCTATGCTGACGTGGGGATGATGGTGTTCTTCCTGTGGTGCGGGCTGGTAGAGGACTTCCACCACAGAGAGATATTGTGGTGCCGATGGTGTTTCCGATTTTGCCTTTGTATTGCGAGCTAGCCTTCACCCAACGCCACGGGTTCGCGTCCCGCCAGCCTCCTCCTCCCGCAACCCATGGTTTGTTTATTTCCTTCAAACCATCGTAACATCTTACAGTCATTACTTCTGGATTACAAATAGTGCATTGCTGCACCCGTCGTACTCTCGCTGTTTGGTTTCAGTTTCCAATAACCCTTTCACAGCTCAGCAACGTACAGCGGGACACCTAATGTTTCTTCACTCCTTAGTGGTGGATCCACATGCTGTTATATATCGCAAGTTGACTTCATGTATTTTTGTGGCGTTTTTCTGCTATGTTAGCTGCATGTTGATTATTCCTTCCGCACATGTGCTAGCTCTCTTCCTTTGTGCAGACCTCTAACCTGTGTAGACCTTTACACCCAGCGAGGGACTTTTGTGTAGACCTCTTTATATCCTTGTGTAGACCTTACATTTGTGTAGACAAGGGCGGTCTAAGGTAATTTTATATGGTAAGCGAACATTATTTCCCCCTCCCACATTATTTTGCCCCCCCAATTATAATATCACAATACCATTAGTAGTATTATATTGTATCAATGTATATACAATATTTTATAGTACATACTCATACTATATTATATCATAATTATATTATACTACATTACAATATAATTATATTATAATATATTGACATTATAATATAATATAACATTCTATTTTATTATTATTATAAAATAATAAATAAAATTATTTATTTAAATAAAATTATCCTCTACTAAATATTTTCATTACTCCTATAAAACTCAAACAACCCAAAATAAAGTAAAATAAAATATTATATATTACTATTTGCCTGCGCAGTTGCGCCTTTTTCTCCTTGATGCTCCTGGCCGGAGCGTGCGTGCGCGGGGGGAGGTGGGCGAGTGTCGTAGGGTTCACACGTGATTGGGCCTGGCTAGGGAGTTTGCCTCAGCGCGTGGCGGCTACTTCCGGTGGCGGCTGTCAGGAGGCAATACGTCGCCAATACCCCTTTGGCTCCACTCCCCTCTCCCTTTGTCTCCGCCCCCTGCCTGCCCAATTGGGTCACCGTATTCGGCGGCAGGGCGGAGACAAAGGGAGAGGGGAAGCACTCCCTGCCTGCCCGATAGGGAGTGCTTTGCTTACAGGCTTCTGCGCATAGGAGCTACTGGGCATGCGCGGAGATTTTCACGCATGCGCAGTTGCTCCTGTGCTCAACTTCAGCTCCGGAGCAACTGCGCCTGCGCTAAAACCACCACGCATGCCCAGAAGCGGCGTCAGAGCGCACAAGGCCGGGGCCCAAAAGCAGGCAGCTGCGGCACTGCCTGAGGAACATCCCAGATGGCGCCCCTTCCCAGATGGCGCCCCATGCGGCTGCTTCCTTGGCCTACCTGTAGGACCACCCCTGTGTGTAGACCTCTAAAAAGAAGTAATTGTATCATTGTGACATGATAGCCCTGTATCTCTTTGTGTAGGTCTCTATATTTGTGCAGTCCTGATGTTTTGAGACACTATACCAGTGTTTCCCAACCTTTTTTGAGCCGTGGCACACTTTTTACATTTACCAAATCCTGGGGCACACCACCAACCAAAATGACACAAAATGACACTCTAACACAGTCATACATATCGTTAATATGTTTTTAAATGTATTTATACACTCAGTGTGAAACCTGGGCCTGTTTCGATGAACACAACATAAATATCCTGGCAGGAATGGCAGAAAAACACAAACTTCCCACACAGAACTCCCATAACCAAGAGAAAATGCTATAAGGGTTTGGTGGGCATTGACCTTGAGTTTTGGAGTTGTAGTTCACATATATCCAGAGAGCACTGTGGACTCAAACAATGTTGGATCAGGACCAAACTTGGCATGAATACTCAATATGCCTTGGCATGAATACTCAGATGGAGTTAAGGGGAAATAGACCTTGACATTTGGGAGTTGTAGTTGCTGGGATTTTTAGTTCCCCTACAATCAAAGAGCATTCTGAACCCCACCAATGATAAAACTGGGCCAAACTTCCCACACAAAACCCCCAGGAGGCAAGAGGAAGTCTCTACTTGGGGAAAGGGAGGCGGGTTTTCCCAATGCATGGAGAGGGAGAGACCAAGTAGACAACGAGTGGGGAGGGGGGGTTGTAATTGTGTGCCTTTATAGAGGTAGGTTTCTTAGGGTTTTTATACTTCAACACACTAGACTCTCCCCCCGCCCTCTCCTGGAGGTTCCAATTTTCCACGGCACACCTGATGCTTGCTCACGGCACACTGGTTGGGAAACACTGCACTATACCATTTCAAATAAGAGTACCTTATTTACTATACGACCAGCTCTTACTGTGTTTACATTCCCCACCCCTCTCCATTTCCTTTTTCCGCTCTCCCCGCGCTCCTAATTTGGAATGCAGCCTTTAAGACCTGTATTATATAACTGTGCTGCTTTGAAAAAGATATTTAGACATTCTGAAACAGTGTTTATAGTTCACCTACAATCAAAGAGCATTCTGCACCCCACCAATGATAGAATAGGGCCAATCATGCCACACAGAACCCTCATGTCTTGAAGGGACTCACTGGCATGAGCCTCCCTCCATCCATGGGAGCTGTCCCTCACCCACACATGCTCACCATGCTGCAGGCCCGGATTACCCATAAGGCCAACCTAGGCCATGGCCTAGGGGCGCAAGCCGAGGGGGGCGCAGATCAGGGACCAAATAAATAAAATAAACACGTTATAAAATAATTTTTAAAATCGCGCCGTGATTGACTCTTGCCGCCCGGTACCCAAAAGGAGGCGGAGCCAAGGCCGGGCTTTGCGGACAGCCTCAGCCCCCGCGTCAGCCTCAGCCCATCCATCTACGCTGCTGCTTCTCGGCCAGTGCTTCTGCGCCTGAGGGGAGGGGATGCTTGGCCCTGCCTGGCTCGGAGCGGCTTCCTTCACAGGCTGCTGAGGGAAGAAGGGCGGTGTGTGGCGTGGAGGCCCGGAGGGGAGCCTGAGGCGGAGGAAGGCTCCGACTCTCTGCAGCCGCTGGGCCATGAGCCGCATGTGGGGCTGCCTCTGAAGCCGCTGCCCCGGACGAAGAGCATGCTCTGGACCCAGCCCGGCTTTCCCCATCCCTATGGGCCTCGGCTCTGCGGCACTCACTCGCCCTCCTCTGCCTCTTTCCCGAGGGGTAACGAACTCATTCCCCGCCACACAAAGGGACCCGTTCCCTTCTATTCAGTGCCAGCATGCACACACCTTTCCCCTCAGCCCCATTGGCACTTGACAAGAAGGATGCGGTGGCGCGAGGCAGAGGGGGGGGGAGAGAGGTGGGGTGGGCGCAGTAGAGGTTGGCTGAAAGAGGAGGTGTCATTCCAAAGTGTGGCCTAGGGCGCAAAAAGCTGTTAATCCGGGCCTGCCTCATGTGCTCTGCCAGATTGTGAGAGAGATTGATAACAAAGTCAAGGCTGTAAAGAAATCAATTCCTGGCTGCTTGGGATATAGAGTAGATTAGGGGATAAAAGTGCAAGTGCAGAATCTGTAGCCAGACGCAGCAATGTTAGAATTGAGTCAAGACATTGTCCCAGGTCCCTGGAAACCTTTTATTTATTTATTTATTTATTTAATGCAATTTTATACATAAAATAAAACAGGGGGAAATGGGGGGATGGGTGGAGGGGGAGGGAGTGGGGGGTAGACACAGGGAAAAATTAGGGGCTACACCACACGTTCACTCCCGTCCAGTCCACAGGGTCTCCAAGTTTCTAGCAGTTGGGTGCCTTTTTGTGGGCTACCTGCTTACTCCTTGTCACCTTCCTTCACCATATGCTAAGTCGATTGCCTTACTTCCCCCTTGTGTCTTTGGGGTTCACCTTTTTCAGGTATGCTTTAACTTCTCTCCAGTCGGTTCTGTATTATTTATTTATTTATTTATTTATTTCTTCGGTTTTATATTCCGCTCCTCCCTGCAGGCTCGGGGGCGGATCACAATTGCAAACATATAATAAAACATACAATAAAAACACATAGTAAAAACACGATACATAACCGAGATGGAACGGGTCAACAATTCTTTAACTGAAGCAGGACGAGCCAATCACATTTGGGTTTAGCCAAACGCTAGCCTGAAAAAGCCGTCTTACATTCCCTTCGAAAGGGGAGGAGTTCAGGGATTGCTCGAATATGCTCAGGGAGCGAGTTCCAGAGTACTGGGGCCGCAGCAGAGAAAGCTCTCTGTCTAGTGCTGGACAGGTGGCAGGAGCGGGACGATGGAACCACCAACAAATTTTGCTCTTCCGAGCGCAGTGATCTCGGGGGAACGTACGGGGTAAGGCGGTCCCTCAGGTACACAGGCCCTAGACCGTGCAAGGCCTTAAAGGTTAAAACCAGCACCTTGAAGGCAATCCGGTACTCGATGGGAAGCCAGTGCAGTTGCCGGAGGATGGGGAGTGATGTGCTCCTCACTGGTGCTCCCACCAGCAAGCGAGCCGCAGCATTCTGCACCAGCTTGAGTTTCCGGATTGTCGACAAGGGAAGGCCAACGTAGAGGGCGTTAGAGTAGTCCAGTCTCGAGATGACCGTTGCTTGGATCACCGTGGCCAGGTCATCCCTGGACAGGTAGGGGGCCAATCGCCTAGCCTGTCCTAGGTGGAAAAACGACGTCTTGCTGACCATGGAGACCTGGGCCTCCATGGTCAGCAAGGAGTCCAGTTTAACACCTAAGCTCTTAACCAAGGGTGATGGGCTAAGTTGCTCGCCATCCAGGGTAGGCAACCGGCACTCATCCAACCCAGGGCGACCGGGCCACAAGATCTCCGTCTTCGGCCTTCACCTTCAGCCGGCTGGCACGCAGCCATCCAGTCACGGCTTCGAGGCATTGATGGAAACAATCGAGTATGGTATCCGGCCTGCCGTCCATTCTCAGCAAAAGCTGGGTGTCATCAGCGTACTGATAACACTCCAGACCAAAGTCGCGGGCCAGCTGGGCCAGGGGGCGCATGTAGATGTTGAATAATAAGGGCGAGAGGATGGCCCCCTGGGGGACCCCCGCAAGATGGGAGCCTCCCGGAGACCTCCTCCCCCCCTCTCCACACGCTGTCCCCGATCCTGAAGAAAGGAGGCCACCCATTTAAGGGCAGTTCCCCTGACTCCAGTCACGGCTAGGCGGTGGGCTAACACTAGGCGGTGGGCTTTGATCTGTTACTATGCTCTTTAAAATATCCAGATCTATGATCTCTCTGATTCTTAATAACCAACTTGCCACAGAGGGCGGATCACGGCTCTTCCACTGTCTTGCTATTTCTATTCTGGCCGCAGCCGATAGAAAGAAGGAAATCTTCTCATCATTTCGCTCCATTTCACAGTCCCACAGATGAAGTAAATAATAATCGGGTTTCATTTCTAACTTCCTTTTAAGAATATTTTCCATATGCACGTGAATCTGTTGCCAAATTTTTTTGAGTGCCCGACAGGTCCACCAGCAGTGCATGAAACTGCTTCTCTGGGTCTTACACCTCCAGCAGCTGTCGTTCATTGTGGGGTAACACCTTGCCAAGCTCACCGGTGTGTGATACCAATGGAAAAACATTTTATACCAGTAATATTGGTGAACCCAGCGTATTTTATTTTCTTCTTCCATAATGTTTCCCATTCTTTAATCATAACTCCGCACCGCTTGCACAGCTGGTGCGGAGTTATGGGCTGGAGTGTCACCAGTACGCTGATGACACTCAGCTCATTCTGAGGATGGAGGGCAGGCCGGGATCCATCCCCGATAATTTCCAACACTGCCTCGAAGCCGTTACTGGATGGCTGCGAGCCAGTAGGTTGAGGGTGAATCCGGCGAAGACGGAGATCTTGTGGTTGGGCCGCCTGGGTGAGGTAGATGTCCAGCTTCCGACCCTGGACGATGTGGCGTTAAGCCCATCGTCTTCCGTTAAGAGCCTGGGGGTCCACTTGGACTCCCAGCTGACCATGGAGGCCCAGGTCTCTGCGGTCAGCAAGATTGCCTTTTTTCATCTACGACAGGCAAGGAGGCTGGCCCCCTATCTATCCCGGAACGACCTGGCCACGGTGATCCAAGCCACGGTCATCTCAAGGCTAGATTACTGCAACACGCTCTACGTTGGCCTTCCTCTGTCGGCGACCCGGAAGCTCAAGCTGGTGCAGAACACTGCCGCCCAGCTCCTGTCTGGCACCCAGCAGGCTGCCACATAACACCTGTTTTGCAGGATCTGCACTGGCTGCCAATTGAGCACCGGATTGCCTTCAAAGTGTTGGTTCTTACCTTTAAGGCCTTGCGCGGTCTGGGGCCAGCGTATCTGAGGGACCGTCTCACCCCATACTGCCCTTCGAGATCACTACGGTCCGAGGATGCCAACCTCTTGGAGGTACCTTCGGCGAAGCTTGCTAGACTACCATCTACCCGCCGGAGGGCGTTCTCTGTCATAGCTCCTACGCTGTGGAACGCCCTTCCGACCGGTACCCGGGCCATGAAGGACTTGCTCCCGTTTAGACGGGCCTGCAAAACTCACTTGTTTAAGCAGGCCTTCGGCGGGTAGGTCCCGCTCATCTTGGATTTGTGTCATTGCTTTTTATTGCGTTACTGTTGTTTTTAATTGTTTTTATTGCTCCGTGTTTTATTGTGCCTTCGGCTCCTATGAGCCGCCGCGAGCCTCCGGGAGTCGGCGGCATAGAAGCCCGAATAATAAAATAAATAATAAATAAAAATAGAGTGACCCAGTTCCTGTGCCCACTTTATCATGGTTTCCTTAACCGCCTCCGTTTCGGTGTCCCATTTCGGTGTCTTATTGTAGAGAAGGTTTATTACCTTTTTCTCCGATCTCATTATTCTCTCCCACACTGAGTCCTGTGTATTAAACTTCTTGCTTGCATCTAGTTTGTATATTTCTTTAATCTGTGCGTATTGGAACCAGGTCAAATCTATGCCTTGATCCCGAAGCGTCTCTAAGGACTTGAGGGCCCACAGGGTTCTTTTTTTTACTGATCAATTGGCCGTATGTATACCATCTACTTGCTGGTGTTTCTCGCCTGTGTTGTGCTTCCCGGGGTGAGATCAATTGGGGGGTGGATTGGTATAGGCGGTCCTTGTACTTATTCCATGTTTTTTGGAGGGCCGCCCTGACAAAGTGGTTTGAAAAGTTTTTCTCAATTAAGGCCTTGTCGTGCCAAAGGTAGGCATTAGGCATGGTTTTGAACCCAAAAATGGGGATTCTAAAATCAAATGGGGGGGGGGATTTTTTTTGATTAGTAAAAGAAAGACTTACAAAAAAATTTCCAAAAATTTCTAAAATGTAACTTTATTACTAACGAAATTCGTTAGTAGTTCGTATGCCAGCGCATGCGCATTCCAGATGGTTTTGGCCTACAACTCCCAGAAATCCTAACAGCTGGTAAATTGGCTGGGATTTCTGGGAGTTGTAGTCAAAACTTGAATAAATCACACTGAATTCTAGATGGGACTCTCCAAATAGGAAGGAGGGAGGGAAGGAGGGAGGGAGGGAGGGGGGTATTCTATTCTTGGAAGCAGCAAAAAAAAGGAGGAGGAGCCCCTGGCTCCTCGCTGCCTCTCTCTCTCACCCCGATCCCGAGGAGCGAGGGCCCAAGTTTGCCCAGGCTGGTTATATACCTACATTCCATGCACATGCAATAATACAGCAGTAATAACAATGGGTATAAGAAGAGTAAAATTCAAACCGAAGTATTCTGACTGGTCCCTGCCTCATGCGGTGCAAACGGGCTCTTCTCTGTGAGCCCGGAAAAGCCAGCGTTTTCTGCTTGGGTGCACACACATACATATTCTTTGGGGGATTTGCTGCAGAATCTTCTCTATGAGCCCGGGATTCTGCAGCAAATCCCCCCAAGAATATGTATGTGTGTGCTCCCAAGCAGCAAACGCTGGCTTTTCCCGGGCTCAGAGAAGAGCCCGGTTGCACCGCATGAGGAGGGACCAGTCAGAATACTTCGGTTTGAATTTTACCTCTTGTTATTGTTATTACTGCTGTATTATTGCATGTGCATGGAATGTAGGTATGACCAGTTGGATTACTTATAATATTAGGCACTTACAGTAGCATTCATTCTATTATACATTAGGTTGGTTTCTCACCCCAATACTCTTTGATGCTTTAGATCCTGGCAGGCAGGAGAGGCAGGGGGGAGCCTGGAAAAAATGTAAACAGAGGTTTACTCAGAAGTAAATCCACAAGGAGGGCCCTTCATCCAAAGTGCCCTCCTTGCAGATTTACTTGAGTAATCCTCTGTTTACATTTTTTCCAGGCTTCCTTCGAAAGAAGGAGCGAGTTTAGGGCTTGCCTTGCCATAATACTTATTGGCAAGGGAGGCGGGAGGGTGGTGAGAGAGAAGGAGGGTGCCCCCTTACGACCTAATAACGACACTTAAGAAAATCCTGGCCCCAAGTTCTATAAAGAAAGTCCACTTCCTGGTTGGCGTTCCAGGTGCGGAAATACTCAAAAGTAGCATTTCTTACGAATTTCTTACGAATCATTTCATTTTCATAACTTTTTTTTCATGCCTAATAGTAGGCATGCCACCCCCGGCGCAGGTCGAATCCCTCCAGCGCTAGCATGCTGTTGTTCTTAAGCGTGGCCCAGTCCTTCACCCAGCTTAGGGCTGCCGCGTCATGGTAAAGTTGAAAGTTCGGGAGTGAGAGGCCGCCTCTTTCTATTCGGTCGCAAAGAATTTTGTACTTAATTCTCGCTTTTTTAGCCCCCCACACAAATTTAAGGATGTCCGACCTCCACCGTTTAAAACAGTGATTGGATCTAATCACTGGTAGGTTCTGGAAAAGAAACATTAATTTGGGGAGTACACTCATTTTAATAACTGAAACTCTTCCCAATAAATTGAGGTTAAGGAATTTCCATTTTTCCAGCTTCAGTTTAATCTCTGACCAGGTTGCCTCGTAATTATTTTTTAACAGCTGGTTGTTTTTTGCTGTTAGGTAGATCCCCAAATATTTTATTTTCCTGGCCGTCTCCAATGAGGAGATTTCTTGTAGATGATTCCTTCTATCCCTGTTGATGTTTTTTGTCAAAAATTTTGTCTTGCCGCTGTTAATCTTCAAGCCCGCCACCTCTCCGAATTCTCTTATTTTCTTTAACCAATTCCTGATATTCTCCAGCGGGTTTTCTATAATACAAGCAATGTCATCCGCATAGGCTTTGACCTTCCAATGTACATTCCTTGTACGGAGACCTCTCAGGTTGTCATCTCTTCTCACCGACTCGAGGAGTGGTTCCAACAGCATAATGAATAGCAGGGGAGACAGAGGGCACCCCTGCCTAGTCCCCTTTTGTATCTCCATGATTCCAGCGGATTCCCCATTAATGAGTAAGTTCGCCGTTTGCTTGGAGTATATGGCCCGGATTGCGTTTTCAAAAGCAAAACCCATATCCCTCTCCCTTATCAGGTGAGTCCGGAACTCCCAATTGGCGTTGTCGAACGCCTTCTCGGCGTCCACAAAAAGCAAACCGACTTCTATTTGGGGGGTTTTCTCGTAATCTATATATATAAAAATCGAGTGGTCGTGGGATGTCGTATATGCATGGCCAAACTATACCCCCCCCCAAACACAAATCCCACGACACACATTCCCCCAGACCATGAGGTACAGACAAACCACAACAAAACACACCTCCCTACCTTGCACCCCCCCCAAAAACAGCCCCCCAAACCCGCCCCTTGACTCCCGTTCTGCGCGGCCCGCGAGCGCTGGAGAGAGGGAGAGCAATCGCGCAGGCGCAGCGACCCCCAAAACCCCCCAACCCATCCGTCACCCTCTCTCCCCACTCACCGGGACCTTCGCAGCCACACCGCGACGCAATAACCACCTCCTCGCCATCCTCGCCCTTGACCACACGTCCCCCGGTCCCAGAGCACCTCTAGGTCGCCAAACTACACTTCCCAGAAACCTCCGCATAAACCGGAAGTGGCCATGCCGGGTTTCTGGGAAGTGTAGTCCAAAACGCCGCACTTCAATAAAGCGGCCTGACGCCACCCAGCACACACACAAGGGGCGGGCCACGTACGACGCTGCCCATGCGCGCCAGGGTGGGAGGCAGGCCCGGAGATCGGCGCTCCGCCCTCCGGCGTGTCCCCCGCGGTTCCAGCGGCCACGCCTGAAAGAAGGTAAGCTCCCGGGCTTACCTTGCTCCACGCGCGGCTGCCGCAAACCAGCGATCTCCGGGCCTCCCTTCCGCCCTCCGGCGTGTCCCCCGCGGTTGCGGTGGCCGCGCCTGAAAGAAGGTAAGCTCCCGGGCTTACCTTGCTTCACGTGCGGCCGCCGCAACCGCGGGGGACACGGCGGAGGGCGGATCGGCGATCTCCGGCCCTCCCTTCCGCCCTCCAGAGTGTCCCCCGCGGTTGCGGTGGCCGCGCCTGAAAGAAGGTAAGCTCCCGGGCTTACCTTGCTTCACGCGCGGCCGCCGCAACCGCGGGGAACACAGCGGGAGGTACTGAGAGAGACAGAGGGGAGGCCTGAGAGAGGGGGGGAGGAGAGAGGGGGGGAGTGACACAGAGAGAGATGGGGGAGGGGAGAGAGAGAGGGGGGAGTGACCCAGACAGAAAGAGGGGGAGAGAGAGGGGGAATCAGGCAGCGAGAGAGAGGAGGGGAGAGAGAGAGAGGTGGGAAAGTGAAACAGAGAGAGAGGGGGAGGGGAGAGAGACAAAGGGGGGAAACAGACAGAGAGAGGGGGAAGTGTACATACACACATACATACAGAAACACACACATACATACACATACATACAGACACACAGACACATACATACTCACACACATACATACACATACATACACACACACACATCCATACACATACACACACAACTACATACACACACATACATACACACACAAACACATACACACACACACACATACACACACATACACACACAAAAACATGCACACATACAAACACACACATACATACACACACTATTCTATAATATTAATCATTGCTCTAATGTTGTCCTTCAGATACCTCCTGGGTAGAAAACCGGCTTGATCCGTATGAATAATGTCCTGCAATAGTGTTTTCAGTCTGCCTGCAATGACCGAAGGGAAGATCTTATAGTCGTTATTCAGCAGGGATATGGGGCGATAGTTTCTTACCGATTTTGGGTCCGTTCCCTCTTTGTGAATAACGATGATATTTGCAGATTTCCATGAATCTGGAATGATCGCTTTTTTAAACGCATTATTCATTAAAGACTTTAAGTATGGGGTCAGCTCCTCCTGGAATAGTTTATAGTACCATGCTGATAGGCCATCGGGCCCTGGTGCTTTGTTTCCCGGAAGTCTTTTTATTGCTGCCCTTATCTCCATGTCCGTTATTTCGCGGTTCAGCTCTTCGCGTTGTGGCTCGCTTAACCTATCCATCTTCATCTTAGATAAGTAGGAGGAGACCTCCTTCAGCTCAATTTCCTCTTTTTTGTAGAGCTCACTGTAATATAGTCTAAAATGTCGCAGGATCTCTTCTTGAGAGGATATCTGAACATTGTCTTGTATAAGTTGCGAAATGCATTGTTTTTGTCTTCTTTGGTTTAGTTTCCTTGCCAGGAGCTTCCCTGGTTTATAGGCGTTAACGAGGTAGTTCATCTTTAGCCTTTTTATGTTCCTGGCCATCTGGTCTATTTGCAGCGAGTCTAGCTCTCTTTTGAGCATCTCGGTCTCCCAGCTGATTTTTTTTATTATGCGGTTGCTGTTTTAGTAAATCCTCTTTCAGCTGAAGTTCCTTCATCAAATGATCCTGTTTCACAAATCTTTGTTTATTTTTTTCGCACCCCTTGCTGAATGAAGTGGCCGCGCATGTCACAATGCACGGACTTGGCCGGCCCCTCAAACACACACACAAAGATGTACTGAAGGCTAACTACTTTATTGAATATAAAAACAGTTCGAAAGGAATATTGTCCATAAAAATATCAAAAGCAAATCCAATGGTAAGCAATCAATGTCCAAAAGCAACTTGAGAATAATCCAAAGGCTTGACAGGGCTCCGCGTAGCAATGCGGAATCAGGATACAAACAAGGTACAGGAACAAGGCAGGAACAAGGCAGAAACAAGGCAAGGCTTGATGACCACTAGCTAGCTTAGCCCCGTGGTCCCACTTCGCTTCACATCTACTCAGAAGAGACGTGGCCGAAGCACTGAGGATAGATTCCCACGGATGCTATACTTAATCTCTCGGCCGAGGTCCCCGACGCTCTAGGCCTTGTCTTCTCCAATCCTTGCTGACGGACCTCGGCCTGTCTAGGCTGCGGTGCCATCCCCTTCTCCTAGACTCAATGCTACTTCTCCTATCAAAGGTTCGACCTTGCCTCTCAGCAGCTGGGCCTCTATCAGCATGAGAGCTGTCCTCCCTAGAATCTTCCCAGCCGCTTTGTTCCATGTTTTCACTTAGCAATTCTTGAGAACCTTGCCCCCCCCCCCCCCCCGGGTGTTCATAACTCCCACTATCACTCGACTCCATTTGCACCTGGTCTTCTTCATAGGGGTCAGGCCAACCTTCATCACAAGCCAAGCTTTCCGTGGGCGAAAGGGGCCCAGTGAGGGAAAGCTCCTCTTCAGGTAACCCTTCCAAGTCCTCTTCAGAATCTAACTCTGCTGGCACAGGCCCTAATGCTAATGGAACCCCCGGTGCAGTTCCTAGTTCCCCAGGCACAAATGAGAACTGCTGTGCTACAGCGCATGACGGCCTTACTCGCGTCCCATAGCGTTTCCCCTGAAATTTGTTCTCTATCGTTGTCACGATGCAGGGTCTTGGCCCAGCCCCTTAATCACACACACAGAGACGGTAATCAGCTAACTATTTATTGAATAATAAGAAACAGGTGAAAAGGTAAATTGTCCATAAAATGTATCAAAAAGTTCAATCCAAAAAGGTAAAGAGTCCGTAGGTAAAATCCAAAGGCAAACGTGGCAAAGGCTCCGCAAAACTATGCGGATCAAGGACTTGGTCCGTGGCAAAGAACAAGGCAAAGTTCATGAACAACTCCAAGAGACTTCTTGGCAAGGCTCGAGCCGGCAACTTGGCTCCGTGGAACACCGCTCGCTTCACTCCTCTTAGAATAGAAGTGGCTGAGCTACTGAGGATCCTTTCCCACGGATCCTATACTTAATCCCCTTGGCGAGGCCCCCGACGCTCTAGGCTTCTGCGCCAATCTGTGCTACGGGATCTAGCGCCTCTCTGGCGCTCTAGGCTGCGGTGCCAATCCCTCCTGCTGGACTCAATGCTCCGTCTCCTATCAAAGCTCTGTCCTTGCCTCCCAGCACCTGCGTCGCTATCTTCATGAGAGCCGAACTCCCTTTCGGCTTCCATGGGCTCATCCTCCACTGTTTCCCTGATCCTTTCCTGCGACCCGTAACCACCTGGTTTCTTTTTTTTAAAAAAAAAAAAGATTTTATTTACATACAAAAACAACTTACAATGTAAACAGAATACGAAACAATGAACATTTTACATACATAAACCCACCACCAAGGCCTGAACAGGTATCCTTTCCTTTGTCATATCTTTATAAATCAACCATTAATCAAATGTCATATCCAAAATTCCTGACCAACAGGGTTATATTGCATTCTATTTTCACTCTCTAAAGTGTATTTAATAAAAAAACCGACCAGTATGCCTCAAAATCTGATCTATTAGTTTCCCCCTGAATACCTTCATTTCCATTGTTAGTTTATCATTTAAGGCTACGTTCCATACCTCCCTATACCAAGCTTCCAGTGTAAGATTAGTTATTATTTTCCAATTCCTTGCTATTATAATTCTTGCCACAGTGAGTAAAATAATCATCAGTTCTTTCTTTTCCATTTCTAAGTTCAACCTTGTGGTGTCCATTAGTAATGCTAACCTAGCATCCGGTAATATTTAGCCCTATAATATTGCTTATTTCAATAAATATAGCCTTCCAAAAATTCTTCACTTGGGGGCACTCCCACCATAAATGAAAATATGTCCCTTTGTGCATGCCACATCTCCAGCAGAGGTTGCTTTGCTTGCTGTCCATCTGATGTTGTTTCACCGGTGTGGTATACCATCTCCATATAACTTTAAATACATTTTCTTTTAATCTTATTGATAAAGTCTTAACCACTCTCCACTTCAGAACCCTTTTCCGATCAAAATCTGTCAGAGGCCCTAGGTCTCCTTCCCATACATTTTCAAACCGCTTCAGCCCTGTTTCTTCGCCAATTAATCCTTTATATATTTTCCCAATTAATCCTTTCCCAGTTATTTCTTGGGATTTAAGTTTGCTTAGCCATTCCTCATATTTATTCATTGCTCTACATCTGGGATTTTTACTTAAGAAGTCCTTTTTCCAGTTATACAGCTGTTGTCTCTCAAACCAGTTCAGAGCACCTTGTTCTTCTAACTTATTGAACTTGCCCATTGAATTGCGTATCCATTCTTTCCAGGAAAGAGCAGTTTCCACCTCCACTAATTTTTTATATTTAAGCTTAATTCTCAGGTCTTCTGGGAAATTCTCCAGTAACACTATTGGGGTTAAGGGGGAAACTTCTGGAAATATCTTGCTTTTTAACTTAACCCATATCTCCATAACATCTTTAGCCAGGTTATTTTTGCACTCCTTAATTTCTTTTTTTTTTTAAAGTAATTTTTATTGGTTTACAACGTAATAAAACAGAAAAACACACGCAGCGACAAATGGCTGCTTGAAATACACAACAACACCACACACCCTTGACCCCCCTGACCCCCTTCCCCCACATAGTCCCCCACCTAGCCCTACCCCTAACCCCCTTCCCCCACAAATACCCCAACAAACAAAGGAAAACATACAATGAGTACTTCCTACTCTCTCTAGTTCCCCTGCCCTTTGTTCAAGGTTAGGCTCGTAAATAAAAATATATAAAAACTATGTAACTTTGAAGCATCTAGTTCGCACATTCGAACCGCCTCTATACGGTCCAAGAGGGTTATACAGTTATAGATATTGTTAAGGGTCAATTGTCCATTTCAGCTTAGATTTGTTCAGGTAAGAAATTATATCCCCGGCTCCGGCGGTGAAAAGCCTGGGAGTGATTCTGGACGAAAAACTAACGATGGAGGCCCAGATCCAGGCTGCAGCCAAAGGCGCCTTTTTCCATCTCCGTAGGGCCCGACGGCTGGCCCCCTACCTACCACCTGAGGCGCTGAGAACCGTGGTACATGCCACCGTTGTCTCGCGTCTTGATTATTGCAACGCCCTATATGTGGGCCTGCCCCTGTCCACAACTAAGAGGCTGAAACTCATCCACAACGCAGCGGCCAGACTCATCTCTGGGTCATCAGTGAGGGACCACATTTCCCCTATTTTAAAAGATCTCCACTGGCTGCCCCTAGAGTTCAGAGTGCTCTACAAACTTTTGGTGCTCACTTTTAAAGCACGGCACAATATTGGGCCAGCCTACCTGAGCGCCCGGCTGACGGTCCAACGCAGCGAGAGGCCAGCACGTACCATAAATGGCGATCGTATGACCATCCCTGGGGTGCGAGAGGCTCGGCTGGTGGAGACCCGGCGGAGAGCCTTCTCCGTGGCGGCCCCCATGATCTGGAACTCACTGCCACCTGCCCTCAGAGCCACTTTGACCCAAACTAGATTCCTGTCAGACCTGAAAACCTGGCTCTTCCGCCTAGCGTTTGGGGCCTGATCGGTACCTTTGAATGACTGAGCCTTTCCCCGCCATCTGTATCTATGTTTTTAGGGTTTTTAAATGATGTAAGTCGCCCAGAGCACCGGTGGTGGAGGGCGACTCACAAATATTAAAGTATTATTATTATTATTATTATTATAGGAGACCAGTCCGTTTTTTTCTATGTATGTCCTCTGATAGGGCAAACGAAAGTGAGTCCATATTCATTATGTCCATAATTTTCTTTCTCCACTCTACTAGCCCGGGAGTATCATTGTCCTTCCATTTCTTCGCGTACGTCATCCTCGCAGCTGTTATACAATATATAAAAAGTTTTTCTTTATTTTCTTCTAATTCAAAATCAATTAAGCCTAATAACATAAATTCAGGTTTGAACTCTATGTCTAATTCCAAGATGCTTCTTATTTCTCTATGGATTCCTTTCCAAAATTTCCTTGCTTTATGGCAGTTCCACCACATGTGGAAAAAACATCCAATCTCCCTTTTGCATTTCCAGCATTTGTTGCTGATACTGTCCTTATATTTTGCCAATTTGGCTGGTGTTAAATACCACCGGTGAAACATCTTCATTCCATTTTCCTTTAAGTCGTATGCGTAGGTGAGTTTGGAGTGTTTAATCCACATTTTTCCCCATAGATTTAAAAGGATTGGGTGACCTATGTCTTGAGCCCATTGAATCATGCAAGCCTTAACTCTTTCCTCCTCAGTCCGCCACTCTAAAAGTTTATTGTATAGAAATGTAATTCTCTTATTTTTTTTTCTGCATGAGCTTATTCCAGTCTGAATTTGCCCCTCCAAAGCCCTGACATTTATCCTTTTTAAATACCTCGTTTATTTGAAAATATTGGAGCCAGTTCATCGAGCTGTCTAGCCCTTTCAACTCATTCATGTCTTTTAAAATTATACCATCTGGGGAACTTTTTAACAATACTTTGTATGTTAACCAGGTTTTTTTTCCCTGCTGCCTTCTGTAGAAGGCTTCCTGGGGGGAGATCCAAAGTGGCATTTTCTCACATAATCTTCCTTTGTACTTGTTCCAGACTTTCAGCAATGCTTTTCTGACATAGTGGTTGTTGAAATTTTTTTCTATACTAGCCCTATTATACCACATATAACCGTGCCACCCTACTCCTTAATTTCTTTGCCTATTTTTGCCCTGTAAAATATTTCCCCATAATCTCTTTGCCAGCATTTCCCTTCCAGTTCCTGCCAGATTAATTTAGGTTCCGAGAGCAGCCTAAACACTCCCTTTATAATGTGTGCCTGGTGGTAGGTTTTTAGTTCTGGTATTCCTAGTCCCCCTAATTTCTGAGAAATATACCATAAGCCTCTCGGTAGCCTGGATCTTCTGGTTCCATTACAAAATTCATTGACTATTTTCTGCCATTTTTTAAGATCAACCACCTGGTTTCTCATAATGATCGGAATCATCGCTCTCAGGGTCAGCCTGAACTTCCCAGCTAGCATAGCCGTCAGGCCATTCATCATCCCAGGCCAAGCTCTCTGTGGGAGAGGAAGGCCCAGCTAACCCATCAGCCCCTTCCTCCATGTCCTCATCAGCTGCAGCTGGCCCTAATGCAAGTGGGACCCCTGGTGCTGCCCCCTGCCCCCCAGGCACGAAAGGGAACTGGGTTGCTACAATCGTTTAACTCAAAATACTCTTATGGTCTCTATATCCTCCTCCGTTCTAAGAAGATATTCGTTGAGTTTCCAACTTCTGCATCTCCTTTTCTTTACAAGTGACACGGTGAGGGCGCCATGATCGGAGTGCCTTCTCGGCAGTATTTTTGTTTCCTCCACATAGATTGCTAAAAGTTGAGATACCCAGAGCATGTCAATCCGTGACCATGTGAGATGGCGGTGTGAATAAAAAGTATAATCCCTCCCCCTTGGATTCCTGCATCTCCAAACATCTTCTAAATTGTATTTATCTTTTAGATCAGGGGTGGGCAACTATTTTTTCCAAGGGGCCACACGAGAGCCAAAAAATATTATGGAGGGCCGCACCTAAAGGCGGAACTACATGCTAATCTACATAATTTATTTATTTATTCACTTACTATATTTACTATATATTACACATCATTAATATTAACATATTAATATATCAAGAAATATTCATATATTATTAGTATTAATATCATAATTATTATATTATAGTATATATATATAAACATAATATATTGAAATTATAATATATCATATAACATTATATTATAATATTTATTATATTATTTTATTATTCTTATAAAATTATTATACAATAATAATAAAAACCACTAAAATAAAATAATGCTTCCTTATAGTCCCCTTCTCTGGAGATTTTTATGCAGAGGCCAGGCAGGGGAGGCAAGCCAGGGGCCCTTAGGCGGGCCGGATAGAATCAGCCAAACGGCCGCATCCGGCCCCCGGGCCGCAGTTTGCCCACCCCTGTTTTAGATTAAGCAGAGAAACTGAAATTTTGCCCGTATTGGGGCCTTTCCCCTTCCTTCGTTTCTTTGATTTGTCTAGCTCGCAATCGATGACCCCGTTAAAGTCTCCTACCAAGATCATATCGTCAAACGACTGCTTCTCTAAATGGCCTCTCAGTGGGTGAATGAACTTCGTTTTTGCTCCCGTGGGGGCATAAATGTTACAAACCAAAACTTCTTTTTGTTCCAACTTAATTTTAATGCCTATCGTCCTCCCATCCTCGACTTTAAAAGCTAATGATGGGTTGAGTTGCTCCTTCGCATATATGACCACACCCTTTTTCTTTTGTGGGGCTGAGGAGATGAATTCCTTCCCTAACTCTCTTCTTCCTAATAATGAGGCGTGCCTCTGCATTACATGGGTCTCCTGGAGCGCAATCAAATCATACTTTCCTATGCCATCACACCAGGTCTGTTTAAGATTAAAACTGGCAGATGTGTTGTCCTTTCTATCTGGTGGACTGCAGAGCGCTTGCTGAAAAGCTAGGTGGTCTAGCAACCCAAAAAACACTCCAAAATAAAGTTGAAAATCAAACAGTTTATTCAATAACAAAGCCTTTGCAGGACTTGGCACAGCTTAATGGTTGCAAAAAAAAAAAACAGAATGGAAATGCCTTGGGTTGTTGCTCAAAAGATTCCTACTGCTTCCCTTTGGATGGCAGGAAACCCGATATTTCCCACCCTGGTCCTAGGTGTTTGGTTGAAGAAACCACTCCTTCCCCCCTCTAAACCTAAGACCAGTCCAAAGGTGACCTAAAGCTGGGCTGGTAACCAGATGTCTATCCTATACAGCAGTGTTTCCCAACCTTTTTTGAGCCGCAGCACACTTTTTACATTTACAAAATCCTGGGGCACACCACCAACCAAAATGACACAAAATGACACTCTAACACAGTAATACATATAGTTATTATGTTTTTAGATGTATTTATACACTCAGTGGGAAACCTGGGCCTGTTTCGATGAACTCAACATAGATATCCTGGCGGGAATGGCAGAAAGACACAAACTTCCCACACAGAACTCCCATAACCAAGAGAAAAATGCTATAAGAATTTGGTGGGAATTGGCCTTGAGTTTTGGAGTTGTAGTTCACCTATATCCAGAGAGCACTGTGGGCTCAAATAATGTTGGATCAGGACCAAACTTGGCATGAATACTCAATATGCCCAAATATGAACGCTGATGGAGTTCAGGGGAAATAGACCTTGACATTTGGGAGTTGTAGTTGCTGGGATTTATAGTTCCCCTACAACCAAAGAGCATTCTGAACCCCACCAATGATAGAACTGGGCCAAACTTCCCACACAGAACCCCCAGGAGGCAAGAGGAGGTCTCTACTTGGGGAAAGGGAGGCGGGCCTTCCCAATGCATGGAGAGGGAGAGACCAAGTAGACAACGGGTGGGAAGGGGGCCTTTATCGAGGTAGGTTTCTTAGGGTTTTTATACTTCAACACACTAGACTCTCCCCCCTCCCCTCCTGGAGGTTCCAATTTCCCACGGTACACCTGATGGTCGCTCACGGCACACTAGTGTGCCCCGGCACACTGGTTGAGAAACACTGCTATACAGCATGCAAAGCCAGTCTCTGCAAGGTACCATAAACTCATCTGGTTCCAGCAGTCCCCCAGCTAATGGTCAAGCAAATAGCAATCAGCAGGTCAGCATGCAGGTTAGCATGCAGGTTAGCACCCAGGTAAGCACCCAGTACTTACGGTGACCCTTTCGGAGCCAATCCTGGCTGGCCAAAAACACACATCTGAATTCCTTCCCTCTCTGAAAGGAACGGAAACACTTTCTAAAATGGAGGCCAATCCCCAGGAAGAAAAAGGGGCGGACAACAACTAAAAAGATACATTTGCAGAGCTTTAGGCGGCAAATTCTGCACCAGGCTGCAACCCTGCTAATAATTAACAGGCAAGGTGTCAGTGTGCCTGGAACAGTCCCAGGCAAAATGCAAAAGGAAAAATGCTGCCTTTTAAAACAAAACTATGGGGCTATGCATATGAAACGTCTGGAGGACGGAACATTTCCCTTCTTAATTGAGTTGAAAAAAATTCCTTTTATTAGGTGAGTTAAAACCATTCACATTGTTAGAATATAGAGTCACTGCCAGGGCCGTAGCCAGGATTTTGATTGGGGGGCTGAGTTTGGTTCGGGGCTGAGACTGGGTGGAAGAGGGTCTACCCTAGCAAACCTTTTGTATTGTTATCCCAATAACCCCATGAATGTGGGATATAATGAGCATGGTGATCAGATCATGATATGAATAGACATAACCGTTTAAATAATGTACCAGTAAGGCCTTTTTGCGGACCACCCTGAGAATTTCGAGGGGGGCTGAAGCCCCCTTAGCCCCCCACGGCTACATGCCTGGTCACTGCCATTTCTCTCTAAGTCAATTAACACTAGATCCTTCGTGTTCGTCCCTTCCAGTAGTCCTTCTTGTTCTTCCGTTGAATCCGGCCTTGGTCTTTTCTTGTCTTGCTTTTTATAGCTGGTTCCTTGATTGGATATGTCAGATATTTCCGCTGACTTGGGACCCAGTACCCCATTGCTCTTTTGGGGTCTGTTGTCTTCGGGCACCCTGGACTCCATATAGAGTTTGAATTCTTCGTAAAATTCTCTCGCTTTTTCTACAGTTGTGATCCACCTCTTCACCTCTTCAAAGTATACCGAGAAGCCTTCCCATCTTTCCCATTTGAATTTAACATGGTATTTCTTTAATTCATCGGTCACAAAATAATAGTTCTTGCTCTTGCTCAATGAAGAGGAGGTGAATTCTTTCAAAATTATTATATTTTTCCCGTTATAACTGGGGGGATTTTTATATTTGGCTTGGAGTATTTCATCTCTTACTGATCTCCTGGAGAACGACACCACCATGTCCCTTGGGAGTTTATTCCTCCTAGCGTAGTTTGAGTTAATCCTTTGGGTGCGGTCCCTGGAAACCTTGCCTTGGATAGATTCCTGTTGTAGCAGCCTCTGGGGGCGAAACATCAGGAGAGTGTGCTTCTGGGAGGAAACGGGGCCAGGTGGAAGGAAGGTCCTCCGCACCCCCCAGGGGGACCCCGCCGCCCGGGAGGACCTTCCTTCCATGCAGGGAGGGAGGGGGAGAGGGAGTCAACCACGCAAGAGGCTGTGGCCAGCAGAGGAGAAGGGGAGGGGGTGGCCCCGCGGGGATCCTCTTCTCCCCCGCCCCCCAGGCCCTTCTTCCCAGGCCCCGCCCTCCATTCCGCCCTCCCTTCCGCCCTCCCTTCCCTTCCAGAAGCCTCAGCTGCGTGTCCCAAGAACCGTGGGCCCAAGGGGGTGGAGTCTGATGAAAGCGAGAGGGAGGGAAGGAAGTGGGTGGGTGGGCGCTCTCTCCCCCGTCGCTCTCTCTCTCTCTCTCGTTCTGGGGCTCCGGTTCCATCCTTCTGACGTGAAGACTGGCCTCCTTTTGGGGCGCCTGCCCGTGGCCGCCATGTTTGTGCCGGGCGGAAGTCCAGCGAGAGGGGTGACCTGCCCTTCCTAGAGAGGCGGCAGGAAGAGGCCTCTCTGGCGATGCGCTTCCCGCTGAGCTCACTTTCGGAGGAGAGGGGAAAGGGAATGCTTTCACGGCGCCGGGAGAGAGAGAGAGAGAGAGAAAGGGAGGGTAAGGAAAGAGGGGGGCATGTGCATGTGTGCTGGGGCCAAATGAGTGGCCCCTTGGGTCCGCTTCCCCCTCCATCCCTCGGTCGCTTGCTCTTTCTGGGGCCCAGGCCCTTCCCTCCCCCTCCTCCTGGCAGGTCTCCGGCCTCAGCAGGGCCTTTACCCCGGCCTTGGTGAGGAAAGGGAGGGAGGGTTGGCCGCTTGCTCTCCCCTGGCAAGGCGGTGGCGTATGTCATCTCGTGCTCAGCAGTGTCCCTGGGGGCACAGCTGGCAACTGAGAGCCTCCTCATGGGACCATGCCCAAGCCAGGGGGGAGGGGGGGCTGGCCTCCAGCGAGGTCTCCCTCCCAGACGGGCATCGGCGGAGGAGAGCGCGTCCGGCTGCAGGCGCTTGCCCCAGAGAGAGACCTCCATTTGGGTGGGGGAGAGGGCCCGGCGGTGGCAGCAGCATCAGCTCAGACCCGCCGGGGAGGGAGGGAGGAGAAGATAAAGTTTTATTTTTAGTGTGGGTCTGAGTGATGTAAAGGGGGGGGGGGTGCGGTAGAGGTTAGCTTAAAGGGGGCGTAATTGAGTCTCTCAATTTTTACTATTTTACTGGATTTTTCAAGAGTTGGCTCCCCCAAGTAACTGTTTATTACAAAATCCTGGGGCACACCGCCAACCAAAATGACACAAAATGACACTCTAACACAGTAATACATATAGTTAATATGTTTTTAAATGTATTTATACACTCAGTGTGAAACCTGGACCTGTTTCGATGAACACAACATAGATATCCTGGCAGAAATGGCAAAAAGACACAAACTTCCCACACAGAACTCCTATAACCAAGAGAAAATACTGTAATATGTTTTTAAATGACACCCATAGTTAACTGGAAGCAAGTTTCACTCAGGGTGAAATTTCACAAGGGTCTGGAGAACAAGCCCTATGAGGAGCAGCTTGAAGAGCTGGGCATGTTTAGCCTGGAGAAGAGAAGGCTGAGAGAAGACATGAGAGCCATGTATAAGTATGTGAGAGGAAGTCATATATATGTTGTGTTCATCGAAACAGGCCCAGGTTTCACACTGAGTGTATAAATACATTTATAAATGTATTAAATATATGTATTACTGTGTTAGAGTGTCATTTAGTGTCATTTTGGCTGGTGGTGTGCCCCAGGATTTTGAAAATGTAAAAAATGTGCGGTGGCTCAAAAACGGTTGAAAAGCACTGTTTTAGGCCATGAAGATAAACCCTGAACCATGCTTAGAAATAGTTTTAAGCAAGAGAACATAGCGAATTGGAAATCTGGGTAGTCATTATAGTTCTGCACAAACTAATTCTAGTTTCTTAGAGACAGGAACAAAGTTGGATCAGGACCAAACTTGGCATGAATACTCAATATGCCCAAATGTGAACACAGATGGAGTTTGGGGGAAATAGACCTTGACATTTGGGAGTTACAGTTTCTGGGATTTATAGTTAGCACACAATCAAAGAGCATCCTGAACTCTTGCAACAATGGAATTGGCATATTGAACTCTCATTACCAACAGAAAGTACTGAAAGGGTTTGCTTGGGAATTGACCTTGAGTTTGGAAGTTGTAGTTCACCTACACCCAGAGAGCACTGTGGACTCAAACAATGTTCTGTTATGTTGTTGTTTGTTTTCTATCCAGAATCACAATGTTGGAAGGAGGCTCACTACTTTAAGGTCCCTAAAACAGGCATGGGAAAACTTCGGCCCTCTGGGTGCTTTGGACTTCAACTCCCACCATTCCTAACAGCCTGAGGCCCTTTCCTGCTTAAGTGGTTGAGGGGGAAAAGAAAAAGGGCCCGAGGCTGCTAGGAATGGTGGGAGTTGGAGTCCAAAACACCTGGAAGGTCCAAGTTTGCCCATGCCAGCTTTCGACAGGGACCTCTTCCTCCCCCTTCCCCTTCGCACCCTTTCTTCCCCCTCCTGCCCAACACTTACTTTTTCTTCTACACTGCTGCTTTTGCCGCCATGTTGATCTGAGGGGGCAGCGTGAGTGTGTTCAGGAGGGGAGGCGGGAGGGGGGAGGGAGGAAGACGTGACCCGTGCAGGCGCTACTGCACAGACCTGCCCCAGAGCAAAGCAAGGCAAAGCGAGCAGAGCGAGGTTGGGAAGAAGGGAGCCCAAGTGGAGAAGAAAAAGTGTTCGGCAGGAGGGGGAAGAAAGGGTATTGGAGGTTCCAATTTCCCATGGCACACCTGATGATCGCTCACGGCACACTGGTTGGGAAACACTGCCTTGCAAGATGAAGAGTCTGAGATAAGAACAACTTTCCTGACAAAAACGCCAAAACTACTTTCATTGAATGTCAATGGCCTTAGCGCACCAAACAAAAGAAAAAAGACTTTCCAATTCCTAAGATCAACAGAGGCGGATGCTATAGCTATTCAGGATTTTCTGGATGTTAAATTCTTTCACTCATTAACTAAAAAGTTATCATCTCCTTTTCCTCTCCATAGGAGCTGACCAAGCCCCTTATTATGATTACAGTGATTATATCCTTTGGATCATCCGGCCAGTATGGCTATAACATCTGGGTTATCAACCATCCCTCGAGGGTAAGATTGTTCTTCAGCTTCCTCTGAGCTCTTTGAAAACCATAAGAATTACTTGTTTGTACTACAGATCCCATAGTTCCTCCACACTCCCATTGCCTCCTTTGGAAGCAGGAAGTCATAAGTAAGAGCAGGGGTGGGCAATCAATGGCCCGCGGGCTGGATCTGGCCCGGCAGCCAAGTCTGTGCGGCCCAGGAAGAAGGGCATCAAGGGCAGGGCCAAGAAGAAGGGGTGCTGCTGCCACCATCCCATCGCAGCGGCTTTGGCGTGCCTGACATACCTTTGGAGCGGCGGCTCTGCAGCCCAAGAAGGAGGCCACAGGGAGAGAGACAGCACGGCTCCCCCTCGGCCTCGTCCCCGGGCAGCGGAAGGGAGGCAGCAGGCGGTGGAGGAGAGCCCTCTGCCGCCTCTCTTCGGCTGCCCGAAGAGGAGGTCGAAGGGGAACCGGGCGATCTCTCTCCCTGCGGCCTCCTTCTTGGGCAGCGGAAGAGAGGCGGCAGAGGGCTCTCCGCCGCTGCCCGCCGCCTCCCTTCCGCTGGCCGAAGAGGAGGCAGCAGGGAGAGAGACGGCGCGGCTCCCCCCCGGCCCCATGCCCGGGCAGCGGAAGGGAGGCAGTGGGCGGCGGAGGAGAGCCCTCTGCCGCCTCTCTTCCGCTGCCCGAAGAGGAGGTCGAAGGGGAACCGGGCGATCTCTCTCCCTGCGGCCTCCTCCCCAGCCAACGGAAGAGAGGCGGCGGAGGAGAGCTAGAAGGGGTGGAAGAGCCGGGCACGGCGCCATCGCCGGCAGCGTAATGGAGGCTCACCCCTCGCCCCCGCCTCCCTTTGGCTTCTGCTGCCGGGATCTGCTCCCCCGCTGTGTCCTCCCTCGCCGGGTGTAGAGTGGCCGCGTGGAGGCGCTGTTCCGGGCTGGCCTGGGAGCGGGTGAAGTGTCCGTCAAGGCCGCCGGATCGCGCCATAGGTTTGTATGGTAATGTTTGTGGGGTGGGTTCTGTCTGATTCCCCCTTTCTCTTCCCCCCCTCTTTCTCTCTGTGTCACTCCCCCCCTCTCTCCCCTCCCCCGTCTCTCTGTCTCACTCCCCCTCTCTCTCCCCCCCCCCTCTGTCTCTCTCGGCCAGCCCAGAACGGGAGGCAATGGGCAGTTTTTGGGGGCTGTTTTTTGGGGGGTTGAAAGGTAGGGAGGTGGGATTTTTTTGTGCTATGTATGTACCTCGTGGTCTGGGGGAATGTGTTTCGTGGGATTTGTGTTAGTGGGGCGTATAGTTTGGCCGTGCATAACGGACAACCCACAACCACTCGATTTTTATATATATAGATCAGTATATAGTAGTATCTGTTTGAAAATCCCATATACAGTGTTCCCACACTTATCACTGAGGTTCTGTTACAGGAACCCCCGTGATAAGTGAAAAACCAAGACGTATGGATGAGGAAGAGGAGGAGGAAGAGGAGAAGGAGAGCCAGGCAGTGGGCCTTACCCTGGGGCTTATCTCCAGGAGGCCTCCGCCAAAGAGGGAGGAGTGGCATCGTTGCCCTTTGTCCCAGCCAAGCTCTGCCCTCCTCCTCCTTGCCGAGCACCGCAGCCAGACATGGGCGAGCAAACCGATGATGTACCTGGGCCGAGGGCCCTGGCATGTCGTTGCCCAAGGAGTTTCCTCAGGAAGCTGGCTGGAGAGGGCCTTCAAGGGGTAGAAAAGGCACCGGACAGAAAAGGCACCGGGAATGTAGCGCAGCTGGCTGGGTGTCAGCTGCATAAGATCTCTACTGACCAGAAGGTCATGAGTTCGAGGCCTGCCCGGGTCGAGGTGGGCTCTCGACCTATTGTGTAGCCTGTTGTCGACCTTTGCAACCCGAAAGACAGTTGCATCTGTCAAGTAGGAAATTAAGGTACCACTTAGTGGGGAGGCTTAATTTAACTGATTTACGAGGCCATAAAAAAGATCTCCAGGAAACATGCTGAGCAATGAAGGAGTGCAACAGCTCCCCCTGGTGGTCAGGTGTTAAATTGCCTCTGTCTGTCTTGTGTATTTGTGTGTCTAAATGTAATGTGTCCATTGTAATCCGCCTTGAGTCCTCTGCGGGGTGAGAAGGGCGGAATAGAAATGAAGTAAGTAAGTAAGTAAGTAAGTCGTCAACGTTAAAAGTGTCCTGGTCCTGGGAGAGACCGCACCGAGGCTCAGCCCGGAAGGCCGCCACCAAAGAGGGAAGACCAGGCCTCAGCCCAGCCTGGCAGTCTCCAGATTGGGCTTCGGAGCCCAAGGAGCCTCCGAGGAAGGAGCAGGAAGCAGTACAGGCCCAACCCTGAGTCAAGGCCCAGGGTAAGGCCCAGCACCTGGCTCCCCCTCCACTCCTCCTCCCGATGCCGCGGCTCTCGGCGGGGGGACGACCCTGCGAAACAGCGAGTCTGCAATAAGCGAACCATGAAGTATTTATTTATTTATTATTTTGATTTATATACCACCCTTCCCAAAATAGCTCAGGGTGGTTCACAACAATGAATACACAAAACAACGTAGTTAAAAACAGAATAGGACTTCCGGCCCGGCGAAGATGGCGGCAGGACGGGCACTTTGAGGGCTCCTTGAAGTGCCGCCTGCTCTTCTGGCCAGAGGGCGATCTACGCCCTCCCTCCCAGCGGACAGAAGGTCCGGAGGGAGCGCAAAGCCGGCAGGCAGGATCTGGCGGCCCCAGAGGTCTCCCCCTCCTCAAGAGGAGGAGATCGAGCGGGCCCGGATCCAGGCCGGAGCGGCGAGCGAGCCGGGGAGCAGGGAGCGGGCGGTGACCCGCACTCACTGCTGGCCCAGCCGGGCCTCCCCTCCCCTTCCCCCCCCCCAAGCAAGGGCAGGAGGAGAAGAGGACCAGGACTGGCCGTGAGCGCGGGAGACCAGCGGCTGGTAGGAGCGCCACCACCGGTGGCGCGAAAAAGGGGGGAAAAGCAGCGGGGAAGCCAGCGGGGAAGCCGTGGGGCGCCGCGAACGGCACCCAAGAGCAGGGGATCGCCCCCCCAATGAAGGAGAGGGGGGGGGAAAGGTGCGTGGAGCCGACCAGACCGGGGGACACAGAGGAGGGGGCAGCAGAGCCCAGCAGACTCAGGAGAGAGGGAGAAGGGATTGGCAACGAACACAAGATGGCGGCTGAGGGTTTATAAGGGGAAGAAGAAGGAAGTTTTGGCGGGAGCGCCATTTTGTAAAGTGCCTCACTCCTCTCTCCCCTCAAGATTACAGGAGGTTCCCCCACAGAAGCCCCTGCCCACATCCCCATTTCCAGGAGGTAGGGGGGACAAAACCAAGGTATTATTGGGCCCAAAAGGGGAAGGCAAAAGGAGACCAAAGCCAGAAATAAGAAGTGAAAGCAACATCAGGCTAAATAAAGGAACAACTGAACAAATAAACAAACAATAAATAAATTAAAAATGAACACCTCAAGAGCAAAAGAGTGGAGGATGGGACAGGAAGAGGGATCAGAAGAGGAGGAAATATCTCTGGGAGATGTCCTTGCAGAGCTGCGAAAAATAAGGGTAGCCCAAGACGGCTTCCTACGGAAGATGGATGCCATAATGTCCCGGCAGGAAGAACAAATGGATGCGAACCGGGAGCACTCCCTACAGGCCAGAACAGAACCAAATGAAGAGGCGCTCCCCACAGGGCCAGGGCGGTCGATCTTCTATGAGGATGGAGAGGACACACCCCGGGTCAAGGGAGAGAACGCAACAATAGGTGAAAGTGGAGAGAAGAGAGGGAAGGAGAACGTAAAGCCGCGGGAAGGATCAGAGGGAAGAGGACCCCACCCCAAAAGTAGGGAGGTAGCCTCGCTGGATGCTGCAAGAACGACGTCGAAGGGCCCTAACACCTCGGCTCCCCAGAAAAGAGAAGAGGGGAAAAATCAAGGGGCCGCGGCAACACCCAAAAGCCCCAGCCTGGATGCAGATAAGCAGGACGGCAAAAAGAATGGGACGCAGCCCAATAGAAAGAGAAGCTGGGCGGGAACAACCCAACAAGGAAGAAAGAAAAACCTAAAGAAAAACTGCCCTTACTCTCTTGAGGCGTACTTCAGGCCTACGAGATGTGGCATCCTGGGGATGGATACGGAAGGCCTCGAATCACCTAGGGAGAACGGTTAGAATGGAGGCTGAGGGACGTGAAGGGGCACGGGTACGGCTATGCTGGAAGACAGGGAACAGGCAATGGCCACCAAACGCTGGAAAGGACAAAAACTAAGCACAACAGACTGCTCCAAGATGCAGAGGGATATGAAGACCCATCTCGGGGGGAAAAAAAGAAGGGAAAAGAGCCTAAAAGGAAGACCAGGTAAAAAGGAACGTCCAGCTTAACAAGGAGGGAGACTGCAAGAGGGCAACAAGGAGCGCCCATGAACGAGGACCTTAGAAGGAAACAAGTTGCTCCTATCCTTATCTCTTCCCTCCACCATTACTCATCATTAGCCCTCCCAGAACTCGGATCAAACAGCCTCCTTCACCGCCCCTGACTCTTACCCCCTTCTACCCCCATCCCTTGTTACCACCCCCACCAGCACCCCCTTCCCACTCCCTCTACCCCCTCCCATCATTACTCTCAGCCTCTCCTTTATCTTTCCTACTGTCCTCTATTTGAAACTGTTCACCCACTTTCACTGTTTGTTTATGGAAAAACCCCAATAAATATAATTCAAAAAAAGAAACAGAATAAAAACAGTTTATTTATTTATTTATTTCCAGTGTTTATACCCCGCTACTTCTCAACCCCCGAGGGGGGACTCAGTGCTTGACCTAACAGACGACAACAATTCGATGCCACACAATACATAGTAAACAACAGTTAAAATTAAAATACATTAAAATACACCTAGAATTAAATACATTAAAATACAGTTAATATTAAAAACATCATGTACATTCATCACCATTAAAACAATGTTCCATCCAAAGTCTTAGATCTTAACCACCAATTTGCCAGCTGACCAGTCTAAAGTGCCATGTTGTGCTAGGGTGCAAACGCTTGGTCCCAAAGCCAGGATTTCACTCTTTTTCTGAATGTTAGGAGGGATGAAGCTGATCGAATATCAATAGGGAGTGTGTTCTACAGACGGGGGGCCACCACCGAGAAGGCCCTCCCTCTCGTCCCCGCCAACCGCATTTGAGAAGTTGGCGGGAGCGAGAGCAGCCCCCCCGGATGATCTGAAATTACGAGGTGGGACATAGAGGCTGAGGGTTCGGACAAATAAGCTGGGCCAGAACCGTATAGAGCTTTAAATGTCAAAACCAGCACTTTGAATTGAGCTCGAATTGACAGGCAGACAATGGAGCTGACACAACAGGGGGTGGTATGCTCCCTGTATGTAGCTCCGGTTAGTAATCTGGCTGCCGCCCGTTGGACTAGTTGTAGCTTCCGAACTATCTTCAAAGGCAGCCCCACGTAGAGTGCGTTGCAGTAATCTATTCGGGATGTGACCAGAGCATGGACGACCGTAGATTAGGACCAAAATGGAAAGCACAACCTTAGAGATTAAGAGGTGGTCTTACAGGCCCTCCTGAAGGCCTGTAACTTCGTTATTGCTCGTGCCTCTGCCGGGAAGGCGTTCCACAGGGTAGGCGCTACTACAGAATAGGTGCGCTGCCGAGTCGATGACAGTCGGCAAATCTTGAGTGGTGGAAAAACTCCTTGCTCAAGGGAGCCGTTTACTATATTCAACAGAGGTCCAAGTAACCCCTCCCAGCAAGATCTAACAAGCCAGGAGGGGCATGGGACGAGGGAGCAAGTTGTTGGTCTAGCTGCAACAATGACCTTTTTGATCGTCCCTACGTCCAGCAGATGGAATTGGTCGAAGGTAGGCCCGCCGAGTGGCCACGGGGTCTCAGGTTCGCTCACTGTATCAACCGTGACAGAGAGATCATGGCGGAGTCGTGAGATCTTGTCTGCAAAGAAGCTCTGAAAAACCTCAGCTGAGGGGGCCAAATCGTTACTCTTTGGGACAGTAGGGACCATAGTCAAAGACCGAATAATATCAAACAATTTTCTGGGCGTGAGCTAGCAGACACTATCAGTGAGGCATAGTACATTTTTTTCCAAATGAAGTAGCAGAGGAACACTGTAGTTTAAACTGCATGCAGGGGCGGTCTTACAGGTAGGCCAAGGAAGCGGCCGCATGGGGCGCCATCTGGGAAGGGGCGAATTCCCCCGCCCGCCGGGCACCAGCACCAGACAGCGTCCTGGCCCTGCCGATGTTCCTCAGGCAGCACCGCAGCTGCCTGTTTTTGGGCCCCAGCCTTGTGTGCTCCGACGTCGCTTCTGGGCATGTGCGGAGGTTTTCGCGCAGGCGCAGTTGCTCCAGAGCTGAAGTTGAGCACAGGAGCTACTGCGCATGCGCGAAAAACCTCCAGATGCCCAGTAGCTCCTGTGTGCAGAAGCCTGTAAGCAAAGCACTCCCTATCCCCTCTCCCTTTGTCACCGCCCTGCCGCCAAAAACGGTGACCCAATTGGGCAGGCAGGGGGCGGAGACAAAGGGAGAGGGGAGTGGAGCCAAAGGGGTATTGACGACGTATTGCCTCCTGGCAGCCGCCACCGGAAGTAGCCACCGCGCGATGAGGTGAACTCCCTTGCCAGGCTCAATCACGTGTGAACCCTACCACACCCGCCCACCTCCCCCTGCGTGCGCGCGCCAGCTGGGACCGTCAAGGAGAGACAAGCGCAACTGCGCAGGCAAATAGTAATATATAATATTTTATTTTACTTTATTTTGGGTTATTTGAGTTTTAAAGGAGTAATGAAAATATTTAGTAGAAGATAAATTTATTTAAATAAATAATTTTATTTATTATTTTGTAATAATAATAATATAATAGAATGTTATATTATATTATAAGGTCAATATATTATAATATAATTATATTGTAATGCAGTATAATATAATTATGATATAATATAGTATGAGTATGTACTATAATATATTGTATATACTTTGATACAATATAACAGGGCTGTCCAACTTCTACCGGCCCAGGGGCCTGAATTCCGGTCACTGATGACCTGGGGGGCCGTAGGGTCTGCCCCCGGCTCCGCCCCTGCCCCGACTCCACCCCCAGCTCTGCCCCCACCCCGCCCCTCCCCCGGTTCCAATTTACTTACAATTCCTAGTTGCATTATTAATTATAAAATAAGTATAATATTTTACTAACATTAAATGCAGGGGTGGGCATTCAAAAGGGCCATCCATACAATTAAATATAATATTTTACTAACATTAGATGCAGGGGGGGGGCATTTAAAAGTGCCATCCATACGATTAAATATAATATTTTACTAACATTAAATGCAGGGGGGGCATTCAAAAGGGGCATCCATACAATTAAATATAATATTTTACTAACATTAGATGCAGGGGGCATTCAAAAGGGCCATGCATACAATCAAATATAATATTTTACTAACATTAAATGCAGGGGGCATTCAAAAGGGGCATCCATACAATCAAATTTAATATTTTACTAACATTAAATGCAGGGGGCATTCAAAAGGGGCATGCATACAATCAAATATAATATTTTACTAACATTAAATGCAGGGGGGGCATTCAAAAGGGGCATGCATACAATTAAATATAATATTTTACTAACATTAAATGCAGGGGGCATTCAAAAGGGCCATCCATACAATTAAATAAAATATTTAACTAACATTAAATGCAGGGGGGCATTCAAAAGGGCCATCCATACAATTAAATAAAATATTTTAATAACATTAAATGCAGGGGGCATTCAAAAGGGCCATCCATACAATTAAATATAATATTTTACTAACATTAAATGCTGGGGGCATTCAAAAGGGGCATCCATACAATTAAATATAATATTTTACTAACATTAGATGCAGGGGGCATTCAAAAGGGGCATGCATACAATTAAATATAATATTTTACTAACATTAAATGCAGGGGCATTCAAAAGGGGCATCCATACAATTAAATATAATATTTTACTAACATTAAATGCAGGGGGGGGCCATTCAAAAGGGGCATGCATACAATTAAATATAATATTTTACTAACATTAAATGCAGGGGGGGCATTCAAAAGGGCCATCCATACAATTAAATATAATATTTTACTAACATTAAATGCATTCAAAGGGGCATTCAAAAGGCCATCCATACAATTAAATATAATATTTTACTAACAGTAAATGCAGGGGGCATTCAAAAGGGGCATGCATACAATCAAATATAATATTTTACTAACATTAAATGCAGGGGGCATTCAAATACACAATTACATAATAATAACATAAAGGTTAGCCTACCTTCCCAAACGCTGGGATCCAGGAGCAGCCGGACCACGAGCAGAGGCGACGACCGAGCGAGGCAGCAGCCGGGAAGGTACAAATCCCATCCGCGTGGGCCGCAGGGATTAAGTAGCCGAGATTTCGGCAACAGGAGTATCGCGAGACTACGGAAGCCACACGGGATTTCGCTCTCAACGCAGGCGAGATTTCGCATTGAGAGCGAAATCCCGTGTGGCTTCTGTAGTCTCACAATACTTGCTCCAAAACCCGGAAGTGGGTAATTTTTAAAAATATTTTATTTTATTTTTTATTTTTTATTTAAAAGCTTAGGGGCCGTAGGGAAGGGGCTGGGGGCCGTATACGGCCCCAGGGCCGCCAGTTGGACAGCCCTGCAATATAATACTACGAATGGTATTGTGATATTATAATTGTATATTTGTTTTACATGGGGAGGGGTGCCAAAATAATGTTTGGGGGAGGGCACCAAAATAATGTTCGCTTACCATATAAAATTACCTTAGACCGCCCCTGACTGCATGTTTCAGTAGTGCATGGATTAATACAATGGAGGTGTATGAAATTGATTGATAAGAGTGTCGTATTTGGAATTTCCTGTACAAACCGGGAAAAAGGGGGCAATGTGCTCTGTTCCATTATGTGATTAAGTACTGAGAATGTGCAGTATATAAATGTAGCAAAAAAATAAATAAATATAAAAATTAAGTTATTGTTGTTGTTATTATTATTATTATCATTATAGGGTGGAATATAAATAAAGTATTATTATTATTTATTTATTTCTCAACAGCTCATTGAAGATTTTTACAACAGCACTTACCGTTTGAAGAATAGTGTCAGCATAGACAGACCGTTTCTCTCCATCTTATACACTTTAACCGTTGCCATCTATACCATTGGAGGCATCATTGGATCCCTTCTATTTAGCCCCATAGTGGATAGGTTTGGCAGGTACGGAGATGACGTGGTAGAATCTGGTAGGAATCTGGCGTCGGGGGGGGGGGAGATTTATCGCTCAGCGGTGGGCAAAGCACACGCCTTCTCACAGGCCCGGATTAACACCTTTTTGCACCATAGGCCAGGGCTGTCCAACTGGCGGCCCTGGGGCCGGATCCGGCCCCCCAGCCAGTTGGGCACGGCCCCAGCTACGCCCCCAGCCGGGGGGGAGGGGTAGGCAGGGCAGGGAGGAGGAAGAGAGCTAGCTCCTCCTCCCTGCACCGCCCCTCCGTCCCTCTCTCCCGCGCCGCCGATTGCATCGGCGCCGGTGAGGGACAAGGGGTGGTACAAGAAGGAGGAAGAGGGCTAGCTCCTCCCTGCACCGCCCTCTTCTTCCCTCTCTCGCCGGCGCCGATGCCTTGCAAGGGAGGGGTCCCCGCAGCAGCGGCACCCCTCCCTGCGGGATGCTTTGCAAGCATCCCGGCAGCCGCAGAAACCAGCGCCGGTTTCGGCGGCTGCCGGGATGCTTTGCAAGGGAAGGGGGCCCCCGACCCCTCCTTGCAAAGCATCGCAGCAGCGGCTGAAGCCAGCGCCGGCTCTGCGGCTGCCGGGATGCTTTGCAAGGGAGGGGGTCCCCGGCGGCACCCCCGTCCCTTGCAAAGCATCGCAGCAGCGGCTGAAGCCAGCGCCGGCTTCTGCGGCTGCCGGGATGCTTTGCAAGGGAGGGGGTCCCCCGGCGAAACCGCCAGCGTCATCTGTGGCTAGGATGCCTTGGAAGGGAGGGGGTGCCGCGTGGCTCCTCCCTCTCTCCCAAAGCTTCCCGGCAGCCGGGGGCGGGGCCGGGGGCGTGGCCAGGGCCGGGCTGGGGCCAGGGCGGGGCGGGCGGCCCCAGGTCATCAGTGACCTGGAATCCGCCCTTGGCCGGTTAGAAGTTGGACAGCACTGCCATAGGCCACACTTTTGGAATTACGCCCCTTTAAGCCAACCTCTACCGCACCCCCATCCCACACTCAGACCCACACTAAAAATAAAACCTTATCTTCTCCCTCCCTCCCTCCCTCCCCGGCAGGCCTGAGCTGATGCTGCTGCCACCGCCGGGCCCTCTCCCCCGCCCAAGTAGAGGCGGTCTACCTCTGGGGCAGGCGCCTGCAGCCGGGCGCGCTCTCCTTCGCTGGGAGAGAGGGAGACCTCGCTGGAGGCCAGACCCCTCTCCGCTCCGCTCCCCTCCCCCCAGCTTGGGCCTGCTCCCATGAGGAGGCTCTTGGTTGCCACCTGCGCCCTACCCCCCCGGCCCGGCCCAGTGACACGGCTGAGCACGGGATGACACACGCCGCCGCCATGCCAGGGGGAGCAAGCAGCCATCCCTCCCTCCCTTTCCTCACCAAGGCTCACCAAGGCCAACAACAACAACAACAACAAATTGATTAGCCAGAAGCCCTGCTGAGGCCGGGAGAATTCTAGAGACCCCTGTTTTGCCAGGAGGGGGAGGTGAAGGGCCTCATCTCCAACACAATTTATTCCAATTGGCCCCAGAAAGAGCATCTGTTATCAGCTTGTTGGAGCCAGCCAGCAGAAGTGAGACTGGAGGGTCCCAATGTTGACCCGCCAGGAGGAGGGAGGGAAGGGCCTTGGCCCCAGAAAAAGCAAGCGACCGAGTGATGGAGGGAGAAGCGGACCCTCCCTGTGGGGCAGGCGTCTGCAGCCGGGTGCCCTGTCCTCCACCGGCGGCCGTCTGGGAGGGAGACCTCGCTGGAGGCCAGCCCCCCTCCCCTCCCCCCCAGGGCCTGGTCCCATGAGGAGGCTCTTGGTTGCCACCTGCGCCCCCCTCCCGTCCCGGCCCGGCCCAGGGACACTGCTGAGCACGAGATGACACACACCGCCATCATGCCAAGGGAGAGAAAGCGGCCAACCCTCCCTCCCTTTCCTCGCCAAGACCGGGGCAAAGACCCTGCTGAGGCCGGAGACCCGCCAAGAGGGGGGGGGGAAGGGACTTGGCCTCGGAAAAAGCTGGACTTCCGCCCGGCACAAACCTGGCGGCCACGGGCAGGCGCCCCAAAAGGAGGCCAGTCTTGACGTCAGAAGGATGGAACCGGAGCCCCAGAACGAGAGAGAGAGACTGGGGGGTCTCTCTCCCTCCCGCTTTCCTCGGACTCCACCGCCCGGAATCCACGGTCCTCGGGCCACGGCAGCTGAGGCGTCTGGGAGGGAAGGGATGGCGGAATGGAGGACAGAGCCTGGGATGGAGGGCCTGAGGGGGGGACAGGGGAGAAGAGGATCCCCGCGGGGCCGCCCCCTCCTCTTCTCCTCCGCCGGCCGCGGCCTCTCGTGTGGACGACTCCCCCCCTCCCTCCCTGGGTGGAAGGAAGGTCCTCCCAGGCGGCGGGGTCCCCCTGGGGGGTGCGGAGTGCTCCCTGTGGCCGCCTGGCCCCATTTCCTCCCAGAAGCACGCTCTCCTGACGTTTTGCCGTCAGGGGTTGCGACAACATTTTTATTATTATGTTTTTTTGGTCCGTGATCTGCGCCCCCCTCGGCTTGCGTTCCTAGACCATGGCATAGGTTGGCCTTATGGGTAATCCGGGCCTGGCCTTCTGTGATCCATAGAGGTCAAACTTTTTTTCCCAATTACGTATACACGTTCAACGTTATGTTGTGTTAGGTGTAATGTGTGAGCAAAACTCAATAGATGCTGGATGCGTTTCTAGGCCCCTTTCCCCAAAGTTGGAAGTAGCAAAGGCAGCCAAAGGTTTTAGTTTTTGGAGTATTTTGGATTCGTTTGTGGCTTACGGTTCCCTTTTATCCAACCAATCCCATTGTGATTCTTTTTCCAGAAAAGGTATCCTGATGATAAATAACGTTCTCTCCATTGGCTCGTCCGTCCTCATGGGCCTCTCCGCAACGATACGTGCCTATGAATATACTCTCTTTTCCCGCATGGTTAATGGCATATGCTCAGGTGAGAAGCACTCCTTAATTTTGTGGTTTGGTGAACTCCTTAATACAGTTCCTCGTGTTGTGGTAGACCCGGGCTGTCCAACTTCTACTGGCCCAGGGGCCTGAATTCTGGTCACTGATGACCTGGGGGGGCGTAGGGTCTGCCCCCGGCCCCGACTCCGCCCCTGCCCCAGCTCCGCCCCCTCACCACCCCTGGCTCCGCCCTCTCCCCTGGTGCCCCCTCCCCTCTCCCCTTATTTTAATTTAATATTAAATATATTTAATTCCATCCTCCCCTCTCCCCTTATTTTAATTTAATATTAAATATATTTAATTCCATCCTCCCCTCTCCTTTATTTTTAATTTAATATTAAATATATTTAATTCCATCCTCCCTCTCCCCTTATTTTAATTTAATATTAAATATATTTAATTCCATCCTCCCCTCTCCCCTTATTTTTATTTAATATTAAATATATTTAATTCCATCCTCCCTTCCCCCTTATTTTAATTTAATATTAAATATATTTAATTCCATCCTCCCTCTCCCCTTATTTTAATTTAATATTAAATATATTTAATTCCATCCTCCCCTCTCCCCTTATTTTTATTTAATATTAAATATATTTAATTCCATCCTCCCCATCTCCCCTTATTTTAATTTAATATTAAATATATTTAATTCCATCCTCCCCTCTCCCCTTATTTTTATTTAATATTAAATATATTTAATTCCATCCTCCCCTCTCCCCTTATTTTTATTTAATATTAAATATATTTAATTCCATCCTCCCTTCTCCTCTTATTTTTATTTAATGTTAAATATATTTAATTCCATCCTCCCTCTCCCCTTATTTTAATTTAATATTAAATATATTTAATTCCATCCTCCCTCCCCCTTATTTTAATTTAATGTTAAATATATTTAATTCCATCCTCCCCTCTCCCCTTATTTTAATTTAATATTAAATATATTTAATTCCATCCTCCCCTCTCCCCTTATTTTAATTTAATATTAAATATATTTAATTCCATCCTCCCCTCTCCCCTTATTTTAATTTAATATTAAATATATTTAATTCCATTCTCCCTATCCCCCTTATTTTAATTTAATATTAAATATATTTAATTCCATCCTCCCCTCTCCCCTTATTTTAATTTAATATTAAATATATTTAATTCCATCCTCCCTTCTCCCCTTATTTTAATTTAATGTTAAATATATTTAATTCCATCCTCCCCATCCCTTATTTTAATTTAATATTAAATATATTTAATTCCATCCTCCCCTCTCCCCTATTTTAATTTAATATTAAATATATTTAATTCCATCCTCCCTCTCCCCTTATTTTAATTTAATATTAAATATATTTAATTCCATCCTCCCCTCTCCCTTATTTTAATTTAATATTAAATATATTTAATTCCATCCTCCTCTCCCCTTATTTTAATTTAATATTAAATATATTTAATTCCATCCTCCCCTCCCCCTTATTTTAATTTAATATTAAATATATTTAATTCCATCCTCCCTCTCCCCAATATTTTAATTTAATATTAAATATATTTAATTCCATCCTCCCTCTCCCTTATTTTAATTTAATATTAAATATATTTAATTCCATCCTCCCTCTCCCTTATTTTAATTTAATATTAAATATATTTAATTCCATCCTCCCCCTCTCCCTTATTTTAATTTAATATTAAATATATTTAATTCCATCCTCCCTCTCCCCTATTTTAATTTAATATTAAATATATTTAATTCCATCCTCCCCTCCCCTTATTTTAATTTAATATTAAATATATTTAATTCCATCCTCCTCCCCTTATTTTAATTTAATATTAAATATATTTAATTCCATCCTCCCTCTCCCTTATTTTAATTTAATATTAAATATATTTAATTCCATCCTCCCTCCCTCCTCCCCTCCTATTTTAATTTAATATTAAATATATTTAAATCCTCCCTATTTTAATTTAATATTATCCTTAATTCCATCCTCCCTCTCCCCTTATTTTAATTTAATATTAAATATATTTAATTCCATCCTCCCTCTCCTCCTTTTTTAATTTAATATTAAATATTTTAATTCCATCCTCCCTCTCCCTTATTTTAATTTAATATTAAATATATTTAATTCCATCCTCCTCTCCCTTATTTTAATTTAATATTAAATATATTTAATTCCATCCTCCCTCTCTCCCCTTTTAATTTAATATTAAATATATTTAATTCCATCCTCCCCTCCCCCCTCATTTTTATTTAATATTAAATATATTTAATTCCATCCTCCCCCCCTTATTTTAATTTAATATTAAATATATTTAATTCCATCCTCCCCTCTCTCCTTATTTTAATTTAATATTAAATATATTTAATTCCATCCTCCCCTCCCCCTTATTTTAATTTAATATTAAATATATTTAATTCCATCCTCCCCTCCCCTTATTTTAATTTAATATTAAATATATTTAATTCCATCCTCCCCTCTCCCCTAATTTTAATTTAATTAAATAAATTTTTTTCCATCCTCCCTTCTCCCTTATTTTAATTTAATGTTAAATATATTTAATTCCATCCTCCCTTCTCCCCTTATTTTAATTTAATGTTAAATATATTTAATTCCATCCTCCCCTCCCCCTATTTTAATTTAATATTAAATATATTTAATTCCATCCTCCCTCTCCCCTTATTTTAATTTAATATTAAATATATTTAATTCCATCCTCCCCTCTCCCCTTATTTTAATTTAATATTAAATATATTTAATTCCATCCTCCCCTCTCCCCTTATTTTAATTTAATATTAAATATATTTAATTCCATCCTCCCTCTCCCTTATTTTAATTTAATATTAAATATATTTAATTCCATCCTCCCTCTCCCTTATTTTAATTTAATATTAAATATATTTAATTCCATCCCCTCCCTCTCCTTATTTTAATTTAATATTAAATATATTTAATTCACTCCCCTCTCCCCCTTATTTTAATTTAATATTAAATATATTTAATTCCATCCTCCCCTCTCCCCTTATTTTAAATATTAAATATATTTAATTCCATCCTCCCCTCTCCCCTTATTTTAATTTAATATTAAATATATTTAATTCCATCCTCCCCTCGCCTTATTTTAATTTAATATTAAATATATTTAATTCCATCCTCCCTCTCCCTTATTTTAATTTAATATTAAATATATTTAATTCCATCCTCCCTCTCCCCTATTTTAATTTAATATTAAATATATTTAATTCCATCCTCCCTCTCCCTTATTTTAATTTAATATTAAATATATTTAATTCCATCCTCCCTCTCCCTTATTTTAATTTAATATTAAATATATTTAATTCCATCCTCCCTCTCCCCTTATTTTAATTTAATATTAAATATATTTAATTCCATCCTCCTCTCCCCTTATTTTAATTTTAATATTAAATATATTTAATTCCATCCCCCACTCCCCTTATTTTAATTTAATATTAAATATATTTAATTCCATCCTCCCTTCTCCCCTTATTTTAATTTAATATTAAATATATTTAATTCCATCCTCCCTTCTCCCTTATTTTAATTTAATATTAAATATATTTAATTCCATCCTCCCCTCCCCCTTATTTTAATTTAATATGAAATATATTTAATTCCATCCTCCCCCTCTATTTTAATTTAATCCCATCCTCCCTCTCCCCTTATTTTAATTTAATATTAAATATATTTAATTCCATCCTCCCCTCTCTCCCCTTATTTTAATTTAATATTAAATATATTTAACCCCATCCTCCCCTCTCCCCTTATTTTAATTTAATATTAAATATATTTAATTCCATCCTCCCTCTCCCCTTATTTTAATTTAATATTAAATATATTTAATTCCATCCTCCCTCTCCCTTATTTTAATTTAATATTAAATATATTTAATTCCATCCTCCCCTCTCCCCCTTATTTTAATTTAATATTAAATATATTTAATTCCATCCTCCCTTCTCCCCCCTATTTTAATTTAATATTAAATATATTTAATTCCATCCTCCCTTCTCCCCTTATTTTAATTTAATATTAAATATATTTAATTCCATCCTCCCTTCTCCCCTTATTTTAATTTAATATTAAATATATTTAATTCCATCCTCCCTTCTCCCCTTATTTTAATTTAATATTAAATATATTTAATTCCATCCTCCCCTCTCCCCTTATTTTAATTTAATATTAAATATATTTAATTCCATCCTCCCTTCTCCCCTTATTTTAATTTAA
Source organism: Anolis apletophallus (assembly GCA_030556195.1). Lineage (NCBI taxonomy): Eukaryota > Metazoa > Chordata > Lepidosauria > Squamata > Anolidae > Anolis > Anolis apletophallus. The sequence continues at coordinate 4,081,560 of JARBWK010000017.1, read as the reverse complement.
TATTAAATATATTTAATTCCATCCTCCCTTCTCCCCTTATTTTAATTTAATATTAAATATATTTAATTCCATCCTCCCTTCTCCCCTTATTTTAATTTAATATTAAATATATTTAATTCCATCCTCCCTTCTCCCCTTATTTTAATTTAATGTTAAATATATTTAATTCCATCCTCCCTTCTCCCCTTATTTTAATTTAATGTTAAATATATTTAATTCCATCCTCCCTTCTCCCCTTATTTTAATTTAATGTTAAATATATTTAATTCCATCCTCCCCTCTCCCCTTATTTTAATTTAATATTAAATATATTTAATTCCATCCTCCCCTCTCCCCTTATTTTTATTTAATATTAAATATATTTAATTCCATATTTTAATTTAATATTAAATATATTTAATTCCATCCTCCCTTCTCCCCTTATTTTAATTTAATGTTAAATATATTTAATTCCATCCTCCCTTCTCCCCTTATTTTAATTTAATGTTAAATATATTTAATTCCATCCTCCCTTCTCCCCTCATTTTAATTTAATATTAAATATATTTAATTCCATCCTCCCCTCTCCCCTTATTTTAATTTAATATTAAATATATTTAATTCCATCCTCCCTCTCCCCTTTATTTTTATTTAATATTAAATATATTTAATTCCATCCTCCCTCTCCCTTATTTTTAATTTAATATTAAATATAATTTATTCCATCCTCCCTCTCCCCTATTTTTAATTTAATATTAAATATATTTAATTCCATCCTCCCCTCTCCCCTTATTTTAATTTAATATTAATATATTTAATTCCATCCTCCCCTCCCCCTTATTTTAATTTAATATTAAATATATTTAATTCCATCCTCCCTTCTCCCCTTATTTTTATTTAATATTAAATATATTTAATTCCATCCTCCCCTCTCCCCTTATTTTAATGTATCCCATATTTAATTTTATATTTAATACATGAGGGGAGATGGGGGGAGGGAATGAGGAGCCCCCTGAGGAGCCCCCTGCTTTGGCCTACCTTTTCCAAACGCGCAGGATCCAGGAGTACCCGGACGACGAGAGAGGCGACGACCGACTGAGTCGAAGAAGGTCCTAATCGCGTCTGTGGGCCTCAGCGATCCAGTAGTAGAGTAGCCGAAGAGTATCACGAGAATACGCAATCCACACGGGATTTCGCTGTCAACGCTGGCGTGATCTCGCGTTGACAGCGAAATCCCGTGTGGATTGCGTATTCTCGCGATACTTGCTCCGAACCTGGAAGTAGGTTTTTTTTTAATGTTTATTATTTATTTTATTTTTCAATTTTTATTTTTTATTAAAAAGCTTAGGGGGCCGTAGGGAAGGGGCTGGGGACCGTATACGACCCCCGGGCCGCCAGTTGGACAGCCCTGTGGTAGACCACCCAATCATAACATTATTTTCGTTGCTACTTCAAAACTGTAATTTTGCTCCTGTTATGAGTCGTAATGTAAATATATGATATGCAGGATGTACCCAATTATTTCCATCGGTGCCTTGAAACCGTGACTGGATGGTTGTGAGCTAGCCGGTTGAAGGTGAATCCCTCGAAGACGGAGATCCTACGGCTGGGTGGCCCGGTTGGACGGCGAGGCCTTACGCCCGTCGTCCTTGGTAAAACGTTTGGGGGTCAAGTTGGTTGCAAGACCTCGCCCTCGCCCCCACCCAGAGAGAGGAAAGGCAGCAGGGAGATCACCCTAGCGGCGGCCGGCCGGGAGGCGCAGTGGGCCTAGGCGAAGAGGACACTCCCAGCACCGCCGTGGACGCGATGCAGAAGTTCCGAGAGCTGGAGAAGGGGAGGAAGGAGCGGCTAAGGAGGCGAAGGGGCTGTGGAGGCCACACACCCCTCCCCCAAGCATGGCATAATACTCACGCCTTGTCCGCCAGCTCCCGGACCTTCCGCATTGCGTCCGCGGCTGTGTTCGTGGCTGCGGCAGCAGCGGCGCTGAGAGGATCCTCTCCACCTAGGCCCAATGTGCCTCCCGTACAGCCGCCGCCTCAGTTTCACCAACTTGCGAAAGTGAGGCAGTGGCGGCCGGCCGGGAGGCGCAATGGGCCTAGGCGGAGAGGACGCTCCAGCCGCCACGGACGATGCAGAAGTTCGAGAGCTGGAGAAGGGGAGGAAGGAGCGGCTGAGGAGGCGAAGGGGCTGTGGAGGCCACACACCCCTCCCCCAAGCATGGCATAATACTCATGCCTTGTCCGCCAGCTCTCGGAACTTCCGCATCGCGTCCACGGCGCCGCCGAGAGCATCCTCTCCACCTAGGCCCAATGTGCCTCCCGTCCGGCCGCCGCCTCAGTTTTGCCAATTTGCGAAACCTTGGCGCCGGCGGCTGGACGGGAGGCGCAGTGGGCCTAGGCGGAGAGGACGCTCTCGGCGGCGCCGTGGACGCGATGCGGAAGTTCCGAGAGCTGGCGGACAAGGCATGAGTATTATGGGGTGCTTGAGGGAGGGGTGTGTGGCCTCCACAGCCCCTTCGCCTCTTCAGCCGCTCCTTCCTCCCCTTCTCCAGCTCTCGGAACTTCTGCATCGCGTCCTTCCCTTCTCCATCTTCAACCCAATGCTCTAGTTAGCGCAGAAGGAGAATGGAGGGAAAAATGGCAGGAGGGGGGGAAGCAAGGGGGGCAAACAGCCGATCCCATGACACAGGGAGAGCCGCCCCGCGGCACAGTGCTATGCCTGCGCCTGCAAGACAGCTTTTTACCATCTCCGACAGGCAAAACGTCTGGCTCCCTATCTCTCCCGTTGCGACCTGGCCACGGTGATCCAAGCCACGGTCATCTCGAGGCTTGATTACTGTAATGCGCTGTACATTGGCCTGCCCTTGTCGACGATCCGGAAACTCAAGCTGGTGCAGAACGCAGCAGCACGCCTGCTCTCAGGAGCCGTCAGATCTGCTCACGCAACCCCATTGCTGCGCGAACTGCACTGGCTCCCAATTGAATTCCGGGTCTTCTTCAAGGTGTTAGTTCTAACTTTCAAGGCCTTATATGGTTTGGGGCCAGTGTACCTGAGGGAGCGGCTTACCCCATACGTGCCCAGAAGATCACTGAGCTCAGAGGGGCTCAACATGTTGGAGGTGCCTGGCATAAAGACCTACAGGCTAGCCAGTACGCGGCAGAGGGCATTCGCAGTGGCCGCGCCAACGCTATGGAACTTGTTGCCTGAAGAGACGCGAGCCCTGTGGGACTTTGATGACATTTCGTAAGGCTGTTAAGACCTGGCTGTTTAGGCAGGCATTCGGCTCTAACCGGTGCCTGCCATAACCTGCCACCTGCCGCGTCACTGCCGCTACATCACTACTGTCCTGTTACAGTTTATTGGGGGTGTGGGGGTGGAATTGGTTTTAACACTGTTTTAATGTTGTTATGTGTTTTTATTGGTATTTTATTGTTGTAAACCGCTCTGAGCTTCGGAGTGAGCGGTCTACCAAGCTGAAATAAATAAATAAATAATAATAATAATAATGCGGCGCCACGGCTCTTGGGAATGACTGGTCTACTGTATCAAAAGCTGCCGTGAGGTCTAATAACACGAGCAGGGCTGATCCCCCCCTGATCCAGTTGGCAGCGGAGCTGGTCTGTGATGGCGACCAACACAGTCTCTGTCCCACGCCCAATACGGAAGCCGGACTGGTAGGGACCAAATCCGGCTGTGTCATTTAGGAATTTTTGGTGGGAGGGTTCAGCCTCTGTTCCTTAAAAGGAAGAGAAGGCTAGGCGGAGAGACCTTCAGCCTTCTCTGCCAAAGGGGTCCCTAAGAGCATCAGAAATATATGTTTTCTGATGGTCTTTGGTGATCCCTCTAAAAACCCTTCACAATCCCCCCAGGGGCCGCGACCCCCAGGTTGAGAAATGCTACCTTATGGAGTTAGGGCAGAATACAAATACATTATTATTATTCAGGCCCGGATTACCCATAAGGCCACCCTAGGCCACGGCCTAGGGCGGCACTCATGGGGGGGCGACCGTCCCGGACCCCCCCCCAAAATTTTTAAATTTTTTAAAGTTTGATCTCCGGGGGCAACGCGAGCGAGGAGGAGGCGGAGGGAAGCCACGTCAGACGCCCTAGGGCAGTGTTTCCCAACCTTTTTTGAGCCGCGGCACACTTTTAACATTAAAAAAATCCGGGGGCACACCACCAACCAAAATGACACAAAATGACACTCTAACACAGTAAAGAACGGCTGGGGGTTGGTGGCCTGCTGGGAGCAGCTGCTGGGAGTGCCAAAGCCAGGGGAGAGGGAGGAGCCAGGCTGCACCATGCCCCGCCCCCTACCCCTGGCTTCACCTCTCCCAGCAGCTGCTCCAGCCTTGAGGGGGCAGTGCCAAGCCAGCTGTGCCAGAGCCAGCACAATGCTGGCTTGGCACTGTCCCCTAAAGGCTGGGCAGCTGCTGGGAGTGCCGAAGCGGAGGGGGGGCAGAGCCAGGCCATGCCATGCCCCCCCCCCCCAGCTTCCGCTCTTCTACCGGCCTCGCCATGCCCCACCCATCCCCCCCGCTTCAGTTCTCCTACAGGCCGCGCCATGCCCCGCCCCTCCCCCAGGTTCAGCTCTCCTACAGGCCGCACCATGCCCCGCCCCCTCCCCCCAGCTTCAGTTCTTCTACAGGCCGCGCCATGCCCCGCCCCTCCCCCAGCTTCAGTTCTCCTACAGGCCGCACCATGCCCCGCCCCTCCCCCCGCTTCAGTTCTCCTACAGGCCGCACCATGCCCCGCCCCTCCCCCCAGCTTCAGTTCTCCTACAGGCCGCACCATGCCCCGCCCTCTCCCCCCAGCTTCAGCTCTCCTACAGGCCGCACCATGCCCCGCCCCTCCCCAGCTTCAGCTCTCCTACAGGCTGCGCCATGCCCCGCCCCCTCCCCAGATTCAGCTCTCCTACAGGCCGCGCCATGCCCCCCGCTCCCCCAGCTTGAGCTCTCCTACAGGCTGCGCCATGCCCCGCCCCTCCCCCAGCTTCAGCTCTCCTGCAGGCTGCGCCATGCCCCGCCCTCCCCAGCTTCAGCTCTCCTACAGGCCGCGCCATGCCCCGCCCCCCCCCCCCAGCTTCTGCTCCCCTCCAGGCCGCGCCATGCCCGCCCCCCCCCCCAGCTTCAGCTCTCCTACAGGCCGCGCCATGCCCCGCCCCTCCCCCCAGCTTCAGCTCTCCTACAGAGGAGGAGCATGAGCGGTGGACGGGCTTCAGTGGGCGGGCTCCTCCTCCACACGGCTTCAGCGAGCGAGGGGCAAGAGTCATGGTGGGAGTCATGGCGGATTGGAGGCTGGCTGGGGAAACGGCCGAAGGAGGCGGTGCCCCGGTCCCTTCTTCTTTTTCTTCGCCACTGCCCGGCCCTTCCTCCTCCTCCCCCAAGCAACAGGAGTTCAACAGGAGGGGGGGAGGAAGGGGGGGGGCAGAGAGCTTTTCTCGTGGCACAGCAGGAGGTCCATCACGGCACACTAGTGGGCCACGGCACACTGGTTGAGAAAGACTGCCCTAGGGGAGGGACTTCCCCCTCTTGTTCGTCGCTCACGCGGGGCCGCTTGTGGGCATGCGCGGCAGGGCGAGAGCGGCTCAGCGCCCTTCGCCATGTTTCTGGGCGCTGCATCGACCACCCAGGAGCTTACCTTCCTTTCTCTTTCATTCGGAGAAAGAAGGGAAACCCCTGGGCGGCCGCTGCAGCACCCAGCAACATGGCGGAGGGCGCCAGCGCCGCCAAGGCGTCTGCCGTGCATGCCCCTAGCGTCCTGCGCCGCGCCCGCCCCTTTTCGGCAGGGCTGGGTGATGTCAGGCGTGGCGGCGGCGAGGAGGAAGAGGTGGAGGCAGAGGCTGCAGCTTCCCTCCACCTCTTCCTCCTTGCCGCCGCCGCCGTGCCTGACGTCATCCAGCCCTGCCGAAAAGGGGCGGCGCCGCGCAGGACGGCAGGCATGCGCGGCAGGGCGCGAGCGGCGCGGCGCTCTCTGCCATGTTCCTGGGTGCTGCAGCGGCCGCCTGGGGGTTTCCCTTCCTTCTCCGAATGAAAGAGAAAGGAAGGTAAGCTCCCGGGCGGCCGTTGCAGCACCCAGAAACATGGCTAAAGGCGGCAAGCGGCTCCCGCCCTGCCGCGCATGCGCGCAAGCGGCCCCACCCCCAGGGGCGGCCTTCCAGAGTGTGGCCTAGGGCACCACAAACTCTGAATTTGGGCCTGTTGTTGTTGTTATTATTATTATTATTATTTCGAGCATATTCCTGATTAACTCTTACCTTCCTTCCTATCTCTCTAACTAGGTATATTCTCCTGTGCTGTGCCACTATACCTGGCAGAATTGTCCCCCAAAAACCTGAGGGCAGGAATCATGATGGTCTCCAGGATCTTTTTTATCTCTGGCATCATGGTATCTCAGATCCTTAGCCTTCCCGGACTCCTGGGGAACACGCACGGTAAACCCATGGCAGGGTGGCCCTTTGGCTTGGGGCGGGCGGGCGGGAGGTGTCACCTCCATTCACACCTGTCTCCTGTTTGCACAGACTGGCCCATCTTGCTAAGCATCCCAGGAGGCCTGGCTCTGTTTCAAGTCCTCATCTTACCCTTCTTCCCAGAAAGCCCGAGGTTTTTACTGATTCAGAAGAGGAAGGAAGAGAATGCGAGGCAAGGTACAAAGGGCCCCGAGCTGGAGAAGCTAGAGTTGATGTGGTCTATCCAATGCAATTTTCTGAATCAGCGCCCCAAAGAACCAAACCGAATCTCAAGTGGACTAAAAACTGATTTGTAACTCTTATGGTACTAATGTTGGAGAGTGGTTCCTGGTCAAAGTGGTCCCTGGTCCCACAAAAAAGAGGCTGGGAACAATGGGTTAAACCAGTGTTTCCCAACCTTTTTTGAGCCACGGCACACTTTTAACATTAAAAAAATTCGGGGGCACACCACCAACCAAAATGACACAAAATGACCCTTTAACACAGTAAAGAACGGCTGGGGTTTGGTGGCCTGCTGGGAGTGCCAAAGACGGGGAGGGGGTGGAGCCAGGCTGAGCAATGCCCCGCCCCCTACCCCCGGCTTTACCTCTCCCAGCAGCTGCTCCAGCCATGAGGGGCAGTGCCAAGCCAGCAGTGCCAGAGCCAGCACAATGCTGTCTTGGCACTGTCCCCTCAAGGCTGGAGCAACTGCTGGGAGTGCGAAGCTGGGGAGGGGGCAGAGCCAGGCCGCCATGCCCTGCCCCCTCCCCCAGCTTCAGCTCTCCTACAGGCCGCGTCTTGCCCTGCCCCTCCCCCAGCTTCAGCTCTCCTTCAGGCCGCGTCCTGCCCTGCCCTGCCCCCTCCCCCCAGCTTCAGCTCTCCTACCGGCCGCGTCCTGCCCTGCCCCCTCCTCCCAGCTTCAGCTCTCCTACAGGCCGCGTCCTGCCCTGCCCCCTTCCCCCAGCTTCAGCTCTCCTACAGGCCGCGTCCTGCCCTGCCCCCTCCCCCCAGCTTCAGCTCTCCTACAGGCCGCGTCCTGCCCTGCCCCCTCCTCCCAGCTTCAGCTCTCCTACAGGCCGCGCCATGCCCTGCCCCCTCCCCCAGCTTCAGCTCTCCTACAGGCCGCGTCCTGCCCTGCCCCCTCCCCCCGCTTCAGCTCTCCTACCGGCCGCGTCATGCCCTGCCCCCTCCCCCAGCTTCAGCTCTCCTACAGGCCGCGTCCTGCCTGCCCCTCCCTCCCAGCTTCAGCTCTCCTACAGGCCGCGCCATGCCCTGCCCCCTCCCCCAGCTTCAGCTCTCCTACAGGCCGCGTCATGACCTGCCCCCTCCCCCCAGCTTCAGCTCTCCTACAGGCCGCGTCCTGCCCTACCCCCTTCCCCCAGCTTCAGCTCTCCTACAGGCCGCGTCCTGCCCTGCCCCCCCCCAGCTTCAGCTCTCCTACAGGCCGCGTCCCTGCCCTGCCCCTCCCCAGCTTCAGCTCTCCTACAGGCCGCGTCCTGCCCTGCCCCCCCCCCAGCTTCAGCTCTCCTACAGGCCGCGTCCTGCCCTGCCCCCTCCCCCCAGCTTCAGCTCTCCTACAGGCCGCGTCCTGCCCTGCCCCCTTCCCCCAGCTTCAGCTCTCCTACAGGCCGCGTCCTGCCCTGCCCCCTCCCCCCAGCTTCAGCTCTCCTACAGGCCGCGTCCTGCCCTGCCCCCTTCCCCCAGCTTCAGTTCTCCTACAGAGGAGGAGCATGAGCGGTGGACAGGCTTCAGCGAGCGAGGGGCGAGAGTCATGGTGGGAGTCATGGCGGATTGGGGGCTGGCTGGGGCGAAGGAGGCGGCGCCCCGGTCCCTTCTTCTTTTTCTTTGCCGCTGCCCGGCCCTTCCTCCTCCCCCAAGCAGCAGGAGTTCGGCAGGAGGGGGGAGGAAGGGGGGCAGAGAGCTTTCCTCGCGGCACAGCAGGAGGTCCGTCACGGCACACTAGTGTGCCACGGCACACTGGTTGAGAAAGACTGGGTTAAACCACGGAGCTCCTGATAGTTCAAATCCGCAGGACGGGGTGAGCTCCCACCAGGCCCGGATTAACACCTTTTTGTGCCCTAGGCCACACTTTGGAATTACGCCCCCAGCAGGCCTGGATTAATGCTTTGTGGCGCCCTAGGCCATACTCTCTAAATGCCGCCTCTGGGAGGGCGGGGCCGCTTGCAGGGGGCGTGGCCGGTGTGAGGGAGAAGCAGTCGGGGGAAGTCCCGCCCCTAGGGCGTCTGACGTGGCTTCCCCCGCCGCCTCCTCGCTTGCACGGGCGCCCCTCCTTCCTTCACTGAAGTAAAAACGGTAGCTCAATTTACTGGCCAAACCCTTTGCCTTTCATGTATTCTAGACTCCTATAATCTTTAAATACATTTTCAGATTTGACTTTTTGTGGATTTGATTGTTTATAGATTTGAGGTTATTTCTGGGAATCTTTCGGTCAGTGATCCTCAACCTGTGTTTCGGCCAGAGCCGGATCTTGCACTCCGCAAAGTAAGCATTTGCTTACCACTTGCCAATACTCAGGGGCGCATTTTACGTTGTCCCCATCGCCCCACACCACGAGGCCGAAAAGGAGGAGTGCTCTGGAGGCGGCCAGAGGCAGAGCGCCCCCGGCTGCAAAACGCTCCTCCCTCCCAGCCCCGCGGTGCAGGACGATCAACAGTTCCGGGCAGCCAGGCCCGCCCCATGGCAATGGTGCACGCGTGGAAGTTTTGTGCAAAATAATCTGCCCTTTCGGCCCCGTGTAGGGTGATCAGCGGCTCTGGGCAGCCGGGCCCTCCCCGTGGCAATGGCACACGTGTGGAAGTTTCGTGCATGTGCCATCGCCGCAAGGTGAGCCCAGCCGCCCGTAGCCGCCAACTGCCCCCACCACGATGCCGAAAAGGGAGTGCCCTACAGCCAGAGGTGCCCCGCCTCCGGCTGCCCAATGCTCCTCCCCCTCGCCCCCACATAGGGCGACCACCGACCAGGCCCGGATTACCCATAAGGCCACCCTAGGCCATGGCCTATGGGCGTAGGCCTAGGGGGGCAACAAATCAAGAATAATATTATTGCCCTTTCGGCCCCGTGTAGGGTGATCAGCGGCTCTGGGCAGCCGGACCCTCCCCGTGGCAATGGCACATGTGTGGAAGTTTCGTGCATGTGCCATCGCCGCAAGGTGAGCTCAGCCGCCCGTAGCCGCCAACGCCCCCCACGACGCCGGAGGAGTGCCCTACAGCCAGAGGTGCCCCGCTCCGGCTGCCCAACGTCCTCCCCCGCCCCACATAGGGCGACCACCGACCAGGCCCGGATTACCCATAAGGCCACCCTAGGCCATGGCCTATGGGCGTAGGCCTAGGGGGGCAACAAATCAAGAATAATAATTTTTTTTAAAAAAACGTCCCCTCGCAGCGTTCTCCCCCCGCCTTCTCCCGAGAGGGAGAGACTCATCATACCTCCTCGGGAGAGGGTGAGGGGAGAACGCTGCGAGGGGGCAGGGAGGGGGGAATGGCGCCCTCCCCTCGCCATTGCCCGCCTGGGCCGCCCCCTTCTAAAGGAAGGAGGCGGCGAGGAGGAGGAGGCGGACGGAAGCCGCACGGCCGGGGCAGCAGCGCCCTGGGGGCGGGACTTCCTTCCTCCTCCTCTTGCCCTCCTTTCAGTCGCAGGAGGAGGAGGCGATGGAAGCCGCACGGCACCGGCACCGGCCGTGCGGCTTCTGGCCTCCTCCTCCTCCCGCGACCGGAAGGAGGGTGAGAGGAGGGGGTGGATGGAAGCCGCGGGGCCGGTGCCGTGCGGCTTCCATCGCCTCCTCCTCCCGCGACCGAAAGGAGGGCGAGAGGAGGAAGAAGGGAAGTCCGGCCCCCAAGGTCCTGCTGCCTCGGCTGTGTGGCTTCCGTCCGCCTCCTCGCCGCCTGGCCCGCCCCCTTACAACGGAAGGAGGCGGCGAGGAGGAGGAAGGGAAGCCTGCTGGCAGGCATGCGCGTGGTGCAAGAGGAGGGCGCCTTTGCCTCCTCCGCCATGGCCTGGAGTGGCCTTATGGGTAATCCGGGCCTGGTCGGTGGTCGCCCTACACGGGGGTGAGGAGGAGGAGCGTTGGGCAGCCGGAGGCGGGGCACCTCTGGCTGTAGGGCACTCCTCCTTTTTGGCCTCGTGTTGGGGGGCGGTTAGTGGCTCCGGGTGGCTGGGCTCGCCCTGTGGCGATGGCGCATGCGCGAAACTGCCATTGCCGCAGGGAGGGCCCAAGGCCGGTGCCGTGCGGCTTCCGTCGCCTCCTCCTCCCGCGACCAACTTCCGGTCGCGGGAGGAGGTGGGCGGAAGCCCCATGCTCGGGGCGGGGCGTCTTTTGGCCTAGGGCGCCAAAAGATGTAGATCCGGGCCTGCCACCGACCCAGGGCAACTGGGCCTGCCCTGTGGCAACGGCGCATGCGCAAAACTAGCTGGCTCCATGCATTTGTGCAACCTCCATGAGACTGGAGAGCGAGGGGGCGCCAAAATAAGGTTCGCTTACCCTTTTAAATTACCTTAGCCTGGCCCTGGTTTTGGCCTACAACTCCCAGAACTCCCAGCTAATTTACCAGCTGTTAAGATTTCTGGGAGTTGAAGGCCAAAACAATCGGGGACCCACAGGTTGAGAACCACAATGTGGTTCTACGATCAGCGTCAACCAGAAGTTGACCACAGAGTCATGCTGGAAGCCTAGAGTTGCAATCCAGTGACACCTCGGAGGTTGCGCAAGCTCCTTCCCAAAAATGCTTGAGCCGATATACCTATAGAGTTGGATCGTCTCCCACCCCAAACATGACTCCGTCTCTGCCGTGTCCCCCATCCAGCCTTGCAGATGCTGAGATGCCGGACCGATGTGGACCAAGAGGTTGAAGAACTTTACCAGGAGGACCAAGCTGAGAAAGCAGAGAAGGTCATGAGTGGGATGAAGCTCATCTGCTATCGGGGCCTTCGGTGGCAAGTCGTCTCTGTCATCATCATGATGGGTGGCCAACAACTCAGTGGTTTCAGTGCGGTAAGGTTTGGTTCAACCTCACCTAGGTCAGTGTTTCCCAAGCTGTGTGCCGTGAGCGATCATCAGGTGTGCCGTGGGAAATTGGAATCTCCAGGAAGGGGGGGGGGAGTCTAGTGTATTGAAGTATAAAAACCTTAAGAAACCTACCTAGATAAAGGCACAAAATTACAAACACCCCCCTCCCCACCCGTTGTCTATTTCAGTGTTTCCCAACCTTTTTTGAGCCGTGGCACACTTTGTACATTTGCAAAATCCTGGGGCACACCACCAAGCAAAATGACACAAAATGACACTCTAACACAGTAATACATATAGTTAATAGGCATGGTTTCGAATCCAAAAATGGCGATTCTAAAATCAAATGGGGGGGATTTTTTGATTAGTAAAAGAAAGACTTACAAAAAAATTCCAAAATTTCTAAAATGTAACAATTACTAACGAAATCGTTAGTAGTTCGTATGCCAGCGCATGCGCATTCCAGATGGTTTTGGCCTACAACTCCCAGAAATCCTAACAGCTGGTAAATTGGCTGGGATTTCTGGGAGTTGTAGGCCAAAACTTGAATAAATCACACTGAATTCTAGATGGGACTCTCCAAATAGGAAGGAGGGAGGGAAGGAGGGAGGGAGGGAGCGGGTATTCTATTCTTGGAAGCAGCAAAAGAAAAGGAGGAGGAGCCCCCTTGCTCCTCGCTGCCTCTCTCTCACCCCGATCCCGAGGAGCCGAGGGCCCAAGTTTGCCCAGGCTGGTCATATACCTACATTCCATGCACATGCAATAATACAGCAGTAATAACAATGGGTATAAGAAGAGGTAAAATTCAAACCAAAGTATTCTGACTGTGGTCCCTCCTCAAACTGCAAAAGGCTCTTCTCTGAGCCCGGGAAAAGGCAAACCCCCGGGCACAGCATTTGCTTCCTGGGTGCACACACATACATATTCTTTGGGGGATTTGCTGCAGAATCTTCTCTATGAGGCCGGGATTCTGCAGCAAATCCCCCCAAGAATATGTATGTGTGTGCTCCCAAGCAGCAAACGCTGGCTTTTCCCTGGCTAATAAGAGAAAAGCCCGTTTTGCACCGCATGAGGAGAGACCAGTCAGAATACTTCGGTTTGAATTTTACCTCGTTATTGTGATTACTGCTGTATTATTGCATGTGCATGGAATGTAGGAATGACCAGTTGGATTACTTATAATATTAGGCATTCTATTATACATTAGGGTTGGTTTCTCACCCCAATACTCTTTGATGCTTTAGATCCTGGCAGGCAGGAGGCAGGGAAGCCTGGAAAAATAAACAGAGAGTTTACTCAGAAGTAAATGACAAAGGCCCTTCATCCAAAGTGCCCTCCTTTGCAGATTTACTACTGAGTAATCCTCTCTGTTTACATTTTTCCAGGCTTCCAGCCGAAGAAGGAGCTAGTTTAGGCTTGCCTTGCCATAATACTTATTGGCAAGGGAGGCGGGAGGGTGGTGAGAGAGAAGGAGGTGCCCCCTTACGACCTAATAACGACACTTAAGAAAATCCTGGCCCCGAAGTTCGAAAAAGAAAGTCCGCTTCCTGGTTGGCGCTCCAGGTGCGAAATACTGAAGTAGCATTTCTTACGAATTTCTTACGAAACGAATCATTTTCAAAACTTTTTCTCATGCCTAATAGTTAATATGTTTTTAAATGTATTTATACACTCAGTGTGAAACCTGGGCCTGTTTCGATGAACTCAACATAGATATCCTGGCAGGAATGGCAGAAAGACACAAACTTCCCACACAGAACTCCCATAACCAAGAGAAAATGATATAAGAGTTTGATGGGCATTGACCTTGAGTTTTGGAGTTGTAGTTCACCTACATCCAGAGAGCACTGTGGACTCAAACAATGTTGGATCAGGACCAAACTTGGCATGGATACTCAATATGCCCAAATGTGAACACAGATGGAGTTTGGGGGAAATAGGCCTTGACATTTGGGAGTTACAGTTTCAGGGATTTATAGTTAACACACCATCAAAGAGCATCCTGAACTCTTGCAACAATGGAATTGAACCAAACTTGGCATATTGAACTCTCATTACCAACAGACAGTACTGAAAGGGTTTGCTTGGGAATTGACCTTGAGTTTGGGAGTTGTAGTTCACCTACACCCAGAGAGCACTGTGGAGAGACCAAGTAGACAACGGGTGGGGATGGGGGGCATTTGTAACTTTGTGCCTTTATCAAGATAGGTTTCTTAGAATTTTTATATTTCAACACACTAGACTCTCCCCCTGAGGTTCCAATTTCCCAAGGCACAACTGATGATCACTCACGGCACACTAGTGTGCCCCAGCACACTGGTTGGGAAACACTGGCCTAGGGTGCAAAAAGGTGTTAATCCGGGCCTGAGGATGCCTGCCATAGATGTGGGTGAAACATCAGGAAAGAATGCTTCTGGAACATGGACAAACAGCCTGGAGGTTCCAATTTCCCACAGCACACCTGATGATTGCTCACAGCACACTAGTGTGCCCCGGCACACTGGTTGGGAAACACTGGTGTATTTGGTCTCTCCCTCTCCATGCATTGGGAAGGCCCGCCTCCCTTTCCCCAGGTAGAGACCTCCTCTTGCCTCCTGGGGGTTCTGTGTGGGAAGTTTGGCCCAGTTCTATCATTGGTGGGGTTCAGAATGCTCTTTGATGGTAAAGGAACTATAAATCCCAGCAACTACAACTCCCAAATGGCAAGGTCTATTTCCCCTGAACTCCATCTGCGTTCATATTTGGGCATATTGACTATTCATGCCAAGTTTGGTCCTGATCCAACATTGTTTGAATCCACAGTGCTCCCTGGGTGTAGGTGAACTACAACTCCAAAACTCAAGGTCAATTCCTAAGCAAACCCTTTCAGTACTTTCTGTTGGTAATGAGAGTTCAATATGCCAAGTTTGGTTCAATTCCATTGTTGCAAGAGTTCAGGATGCTCTTTGTTTGTGTTACAATATGTTGAACGAAGCAATACCGATGTGGGTTACGTATTGCTTAGACATCTAGAAAAAACAGATACGAAACCAGAATGATGCATTAAAAGGTATTACACTTAACTATTTGGGATTTATGTTTACAGTCAACCATCTGTATCCCACAAGTTCTGTATCACCGAATTTTCTTGTGAAGCTTTGGTCAGAAGAGGTTGCCACTGCCTGCCTCTGAGCTTCTCCTGTAGAGTGTGACTACCAAGGACACAATGTCTCCATGACTGAGCAGGGATTCAAAACCCTAGTCTGAGCCATTCTCCACTGTGCAGAACAGGGTCAAATGACCTTGTTACACAGCTTTTGCTTCACTTATTGACCCCCCACACCCCATGCCCCGCATTGCCCAGCTCCAGCTGAGGGTGATCCCTTTGGGGGGGGAGGGGGCGAAGCTTCCCACATAGATTTCAATGGAACCCACAGGAAGCCTTCCATGTAGTCGGGAGTGCCATGTGCCAGCTTTCCCCCCCTTCACCCACAGAGCCACAATCTTGTTTGAGGGGAGGTGTTAGGTTCCATGGTGACCGGGGTTAAACAGGTACATGCCCCCAAATTTTTTAGCCCGGGGGAACCAAGTTCAATGCTCAAAACAAGCATCAAGATAAAAGAAAATTATTTGAGTCAATGGGATTTTTCAACTAGACATGTGGAATCGTTTCATAAAGTTTCATGAATCTCCTAAAAAAAAAAAAGATATCAATCTACCAAACCATACATTTAGAAAACCCACATTTTTGCTTGTGAAAAAAAAAAACTAAAAAAAATACTCCCCAAAAAGGGGGGAAAAAACAAAAAGGGAAAAATTTTTTTTTTAAAAAACTTGAAATTAGCCATAGCTTTTTTTTAAAACCTTAGCCAGAAGAGGGGCTATTACATTACAATAGTAATACTGAAATCCCATAAGAAAGCAATGGTAAATCTCCTCTGACCAAAAACTTGCGGAGGAAACCCCATGATACATTTGCCTTGTAGTCAACTTAAATAAGAAAAATACCTGAATAAAACATCAACAAATTCTAGGATGTTTGGGGAACACAATATTCTATGATATCATATTTCCCCAAAGAATAGTATAATTTTAGTTACTTTTATTCATTAATTTTTTATCTTTTTTTTTTCCTCTGCCCACAAGGATCCCTGAGATGATGTTCATTGAAGAAAAAAAATTTTAAAAATTTAATACCTGAGTAAAACATATTTTTAAAAAAAGAAAAAAGTGTTTTAAAAAGGGTTTTAAACCCCCGGACCCACGAAATCACCAACAGAAAGTAGTATGGGGTGGATTTTTAAAAATTTAAAAAATATTTAATTTCAATATTAAAGAAAAAAAATGGGAAAAATAGCACTTGTTTTGTGGGTTGAAATTTCCGACATTTCCACCATTGTTTCTGAATCACCAAAGGATTCATAAAAACCCCATTGCGCATCACATAGGTATTCCCAAGGCCTTTGTTTTAACCAGATGGGGTAAAGAAAAAAAAGCTGTGTAATCCCAGGGCAAACAGGAGAAACCGGGACTGGGGTTTGGCTGTACTTTTTTTGCAGCTTTTGGGGAAGGGAAAATTATAAAAAGGGTTGTTATCATGGAATGACAAAGGCCAAAACTCTCTTTTTTCCCGGGCTCAACTAGGCGGGGATACTGAATCAATAAGTATTTATTAATTCATCCATCACCCGAAGTAAAATTTAGTATTAACCTGCCTTTAAAGGGGGTATTGGGAACTAAGGTCCATCTACACTGACTATTAAAGCCCTGAAAAAGAAAGATCTCAATGTACTTCAGTGCTCATGGTTTGTGAAATCACCATCCGGAAGGCTGTCACTGCGGATCTACATCAAGCATAGGCAAACTTGTATTGTTTTATTTGCTGTTGTGTTATTTTACTATGTGTTGTTGGGCTTGGCCTTTATGTAAACTGCCCCAAGTCCCTTCTGGGAGATGGGGCGGGGGGCCCCAGCTGGCTAAGTGTCAGCTGCATAACAGCCCCCGGGCCCGAGGTCATGAGTTCGAGGCCTGTCCGGGGCAGGGTGGGTGCCTGACCTTGGAAATGCTGTCGACCTTTTCAGCCTGGGGAAAAAAAGTTTTATTTGTCAAAGAGATAAAACACATTAAAGTGGGGGGGCAAATTTTTACTGATTTATGAGCCCATTAAGAACTCCAGGGAAATGCTGAAAAAGGGAACGGGAAAAATAACAAAGGAAAGAAAACCCTGAGAGAGGAGGGTGGGGCTCCCTGGTGGCCAAAATTTGTCAAATTTCCAGAAATATTGCCTCGTGCCCCCTTGTTCGTCATGTTCGTCAATATATGTATATTGTAGCAGCAAATTGGGAGTTATGGAACCCCGGAAAGACCTTTCCAAAAATCGGGGCATGATGTGCGGGCGCAGGGATTCACAACAACTTACTGCTCAACGTGAAATCAAAGAGATTTATTTAAAAACCAGCTGGTGGGGTTGCCCCCAGAACAAGCTGGGGGAGGGGGGAAAGGCCCCGGGCATCCTTAACACAAAGCATTTATACCCCTTTTATGGCGGATCCAAAAGCCCGCCCCCCTTCATGATCATTTCCCCAAAAATCATTGGCTGGGTTACAAAAAATTTTATTAATCCAATTAAACAAAAACTTTTATTTGCATCACATTTTATCCCCCCCATGTGTTAGGGCAAAACATTTCTATGGTAGCCTTCCCCCAACTTTTCAGTGG